>CM072863.1:2920000-2937500 GCA_036937835.1 Pampus argenteus | reverse complement strand
TCAATGACAACGATACACGGTTTGTGTAGATTTATGCACATCGGTTTAAGGTTTGTGGTTTATATTAAAATAACTATTTATTTTTAATGTTAGGGGCCCTTCATCGTCATGGTTACAGTAATAAAGACTTTAAAACGTCCCAACCATCCACCCCGACCTTCTTCTTCTTCTTCTACTGTCTTTGTGGCTTTACAGTGACGTCACATGTCTGAGTTAACATGTGTGAAAGACTTAAAGTCAAAGTTTTATTTTCTCAGGACGAGACTTGTTGAGACGCTTCCATATGTGATGAATTGATAAATAATTGGGTGAGACAGAAAGCAGAGATTGATTCAGGAATTAATCAAACACACACACACACACACACACAGGAAAAGAAATGTCAGCAGATGTACAATTACAGCCTGTGGTATTCTAGATAAAATGAACACACAAACACACACACTTAAAGTAATTCTGCATGAAAAATGAGTCTTGTACACGAATGTTAAACAGTAGCCACCAATTATGCACAAACACACACACACACACACACACGCAGTGCGAGTGTGTCCCTCGGCTGTGGTTCCCATTAACATCCTGTATGTGCTACAGCGTTAAGCGCCTGCAGCGCCAATCAGCTGAAATGCCAGTCTGCAGCCGCCGGCAGGAGTCTGACTCGTTCTATCCTGCTATCTTACTGTTTTATTTTCTTGTTTCCTGCAGGGAGGAAGACTGAGAGGGAAAACAGACAAATCAGGGAAGAAAAGGTGGAGAGGGAGAGATAAAGAGAAAGGACACAGGCAGAAACAGGTAGCCAACATGGTGACAGACACTCATACAAATATCGTCTGGCTGGTCCTTTAAAAATAAAGAAATGGCACAAAATATGACCCAAATATGTCAAACATGTTCATAATCTGTAGTATTACACATGTACAATATTACATGGTGTATGTATGTTAGTTAGTTAGTTTGATTTAGCTATGAAGGAGCTTCATGTCTACAATCAAAGGTCATAGATACATCTGATCCTAATAAATCATATATAAATATGATGATCCTGTGGTGCATTGTGTGTAGAAACGTCACACAAAATAGATTTTTTTATCTGAATATAAAATGGGTGAAAATGATTGATATGATTATGAGTTACTTTTATCATCATAAACTACTTAAAGTTTGATCTGTGTGACGTTTTCTTTTATTTTCTGTCCTTGACGCTCATTTGGAGAGAATTTCTGAGCTCTCATCAGCCCTGTTGTCAGTGCCTGTTTGTCTGTTGTTGTTATTTGTTTGTTTGTTTGGGTCTAATTAGCAAAAAAGAATCTGGTGTTGATGGTGGAGGCAGCGAGAGCCTGATGACGAGGCAGCTGCAGTATAAGCAATATGCAAATGAGGCTGTTTAATGACGGATAGCAGGACTGTGTGTTGTGCAGTTTATGTTGAAACACAGTTACATTGAAATAAAGAAAGAAATGATGAAATAATTCAGTAATCATCAACCTTAGTGACACGATTTTATTGCAGTTTTATTACAAAATGCTCTTTTTAAAAGTATAAATAAAAATGAAAATAATGATATAACCCTTCAAAGGTTTTGAATGCGTCCTTGATGCATTTAGACAAAGTGTAAAAGAGGCTTAAAACTCTAAACTAAAAGTCAGGAATATGAATAAGCTTTCAGTTTTATCAGAATTATCACGCCGTGGCTACGCATGCTTATGTTTCATTGTGCACAACCCAACTCTCAGTCTACTCCACCAGCTATAAATGGATGCAGACACGCCTTTAATCATCCGTCTCCATATCTTTTCTGCCAGCTCGACCACTCGTTAAACCTGTCAGTGAATAGAAAAGGTGCAGTTTTTTTTTTTTACAGATTGTGACACATCTGTGTGCTTCTCCAACAATGCCACTGCAGCTGTCATACGCTCACATGTGGCTATTTATAGCACCTGCATCATTAATTCATCACATGTACCTGTACATCCTCATAGGTGGCGATATCGAAATAATCAATTATTTAATTTATAGCAAAAAAGGACTCAGCAGGTAAACAACAGTTTACAGCTGAACGTCTTCCACCTCAAAACCTGACCAGTCTTGAAGAAAAACAAGCAAAGAATTAGAAAATAATTAGAATTAAACGTGTGTGTGTGTGTGTGCATGTGTGTGTGTGCTCTACTGATGTGAATATGAAGCAGCTGATGAGCGCAGCCTCCAACGTCCGTCTCAGACACGGTTTGATTGGAATAGACTGCAAATGAATTGGTTAGAAAGGCCGAGAGGGGATTGGCTGCCAATGACAATTCACTTACACTGACACTGATCTGTGTGTGTGTGTGTGTGTGTGAGTGTGTGTGTGTGTGGGTGAGAGAGAGAGAAAGCATCGACTGCTCTTATTGGTTCAACTTCAGTGTGTGTGTGTGATTGGACAGAGTTACAGCAGAGCTTTTAAATGTGTGTGCGTGTGTGTGTGTTTTGTATCCACTGTATGCATATGTGACATGCATTCCTATAAACATGGGCTTAGCATGTGTGTGTGTGTGTGTGTGAGTGTTATCCTGAGTGCATGTACCGTATTTTCACGGTAAATAAAGTTCAACTTAACATGTTTTCCAATCAGAGCCTTTGTACGTTTCTCATTAATATTTGAGTGTTGCTGTACGTTGCTGCACGTTGCTATAATGTTGCTGTACGTTGCTGTACGTTGATGTACGTTGCTATAATGTTGCTGTACGTTGCTGTACGTTGCTGCACATTGCTGTACGTTGCTGTACGTTGCTATAATGTTGCTGTACGTTGCTGTACGTTGCTGCACATTGCTGTACATTGCTGTACGTTGCTGTACGTTGCTGAACGTTGCCGAACGTTGATGTACGTTGCTGTACGTTGCTGTACGTTGATGTACGTTGCTATAATGTTGCTGTACGTTGCTGTACGTTGCTGCACATTGCTGTACGTTGCTGTACGTTGCTATAATGTTGCTGTACGTTGCTGTACGTTGCTGAACGTTGCTGTACGTTGCTGTATGTTGCTGTATGTTTGTATGTTGCTGTACGTTGCTGTACGTTGCTGTACGTTGCTGTATGTTGCTGTACGTTGCTATAATGTTGCTGTACGTTGTTGTATGTTGCTATAATGTTGCTGTACGTTGCTGTACGTTGCTGTATGTTGCTGTATGTTGCTGTATGTTGCTATAATGTTGCTGTACGTTGCTATAATGTTGCTGTACGTTGCTGTAATGTTGCTGTACGTTGCTGTATGTTGCTGTATGTTGCTGTATGTTGCTATAATGTTGCTGTACGTTGCTATAATGTTGCTGTACGTTGCTGTAATGTTGCTGTACGTTGCTGTATGTTGCTGTATGTTGCTGTACGTTGCTGTACGTTGCTGTACGTTGCTATAATGTTGCTGTACGTTGCTGTACGTTGCTGCACATTGCTGTACATTGCTGTACGTTGCTGTACGTTGCTGAACGTTGCCGAACGTTGATGTACGTTGCTGTACGTTGCTGTACGTTGATGTACGTTGCTATAATGTTGCTGTACGTTGCTGTACGTTGCTGCACATTGCTGTACGTTGCTGTACGTTGCTATAATGTTGCTGTACGTTGCTGTACGTTGCTGAACGTTGCTGTACGTTGCTGTATGTTGCTGTATGTTTGTATGTTGCTGTACGTTGCTGTACGTTGCTGTACGTTGCTGTATGTTGCTGTACGTTGCTATAATGTTGCTGTACGTTGTTGTATGTTGCTATAATGTTGCTGTACGTTGCTGTATGTTGCTGTATGTTGCTGTATGTTGCTATAATGTTGCTGTACGTTGCTATAATGTTGCTGTACGTTGCTGTAATGTTGCTGTACGTTGCTGTATGTTGCTGTATGTTGCTGTATGTTGCTATAATGTTGCTGTACGTTGCTATAATGTTGCTGTACGTTGCTGTAATGTTGCTGTACGTTGCTGTATGTTGCTGTACGTTGCTGTACGTTGCTGTATGTTGCTGTACGTTGCTATAATGTTGGTGTACGTTGTTGTACGTTGCTGTAATGTTGCTGTATGTTGTTGTATGTTGCTATAATGTTGCTGTACGTTGCTGTACGTTGCTGTATGTTGCTGTACGTTGCTGTACGTTGCTGTATGTTGCTGTACGTTGCTATAATGTTGGTGTACGTTGTTGTATGTTGCTGTAATGTTGCTGTACGTTGTTGTATGTTGCTATAATGTTGCTGTACGTTGCTGTATGTTGCTGTATGTTGCTGTATGTTGCTATAATGTTGCTATAATGTTGCTATAATGTTGCTGTACGTTGCTGTAATGTTGCTGTACGTTGCTGTATGTTGCTGTACGTTGCTGTACGTTGCTGTATGTTGCTGTACGTTGCTATAATGTTGGTGTACGTTGTTGTACGTTGCTGTAATGTTGCTGTATGTTGTTGTATGTTGCTATAATGTTGCTGTACGTTGCTGTACGTTGCTGTATGTTGCTGTGAGTCCATACTATACATGAAGATTATAAGAGTCGTATTGTGTGTAATACGGATGTAAAAGACAAACCTAAAACTGAGAACAATGATTAATATACAGTAGATCAGATCTATCAAGCAGACTTCGTTAGACAACGATCATGGTTTGAGTTTCTTCTTCCTCTCCGGCTCCTTTTCTGACTTCTTGCCATATTTTACCACATAACTAACCAGCCAATATATAGATATATATGATATAGATGCTGCTTCTAGTTTACGTCTCAGTGATCAAATAGATGACTGATGTGTGCTGATAACACAGTACAATTAAAGGCGTAATCAGAGGATTCAGTAGACTACTGCTGATAAAGGTCACTGAATAATTGATTAAGCAATATTGGCTATTTGTGTCTAAACCTATGACGCCTTTAATAATATGGGGTTTATGTATGTATATATATGTACATGGGAGGATTGAAAGTGGATGTTGAAATCAGAGCAACATGTCAGCTAACACTGCATGGCTGTTTAAACAGACGACAACGAGCTGTTTCAGATCTCGTAGTTGTGAGATTATAACCTCGTTAGTGTCAAATTACACAAATCAACCTCTGAACATGGAAACACAGCTGGTTTAAGCTCTCAGGCTCACGTTTGATCAAACTTAGCTTCAGAAAAACTGCTGCACATTGAAATTTTATTTCCATTTCACATTTTCACCAACTCGAAACACTTTGTGTTCTTGTAATATGGTGACAAACATGTTACAGTGTGAACTATTGATGCACGATGTGTAGGAGGAGCACTTGTTATTTTAGCAGGCAAGCCCGGGGAGGACAGATTTTAATGGCTCAGGTCTTAAGCTGCTTAGGGAATACAAATTAAACACACCCCCAGACTCAAAGCTACAGTGTGTGTTATTGTATGTGTGTGTGTGTGTGTTTGTGAGCCCCTTTTCTGACTTCTTAGCATTTTCTCTTTCAAGTCTTGATCCCATAAAACATACATAGCTACAAAGAGGGGGAAGGTGAAACAGGGAACACAACGGTGTCTTCAAAGCGAGCCGGACTGTAATTTGCTGACTGTATGAATGAATTTCTGACATATTTTATTCTGTTTAATGTTGTAACAAAACATACAAGAGGAATATTTAAACTTTGCTTTTGAGAAATCACATTTTTTCTATCAGTCCGTTTAGTTTTTATTTCATTCAAATAAAATAAAAAAGAGGCACAATACCCCTTTAATAACAGAAAAATGCATCTCTGACCTCAGTCATGAAATTCAAAGTGTGTGTTAATTGCATTTTATGTCTCTATTTTGGAGACATAAACATAAAGACAGATGATGCAGGTTTCTATTGGCTGAAGTTGTATATGCACTTCTTTATTTAAAGCACTTTGGACGACTCCTCGATACACTTTTGGTATTAAATCAATGCAGCCGCACAGCTGAACTATCATGTCACAGTTTAATCCTCATGATTTGTCCACATTCAATTCACTGTACAGTAAGTCATATCGCTTTTACAATCCAGCATCTTTGAAGGATGTAGAGGGATGTGTGAGGTGGGAAAAGGTGGAGAGCTGAAGGGATGAAGGAAAGAAAAGGATGGAGGTGGAAAGAGAGAGATATAGAGAGAGGTAAGGCTGTAATGAAGGAGGTATTGATTTTCTATAGAGCCTCTTTAATCAGAAGCTACACTGACACACCCTGAGGGAGGATATGTGTGTGTGTGTGTGTGTGTGTGTGTGTGTGTGTGTGTGGACGTAAATCTGTTTATACAGTCATGCTGTGAGGGACTCGCCTCCCTTATGGGGACATAAAACAAGTCCCCTTAATGTAAACCATTAATTTTAAGGTTTAAAGTTAAGGTAAGTTTAGGGTTATGTTACGGTTGGACATGTGGTGCTGATGGTTAATGTTAGAATAAGTCTCAAAGGAAATGAATGTAAGTCAATGTAATGTCCTCTGAAGTGATGGAAACCCGACTGTGTGCGTGTGTGTGTGTGTGTGCGTGTGTGTGTGTGTGTGTGTGAACGGCCCATTTAAATTACACTTCATCCTTTTTCTCTGTGGACACCTTGAGTGTGTGTTTGGATTTCATGCTGTTATGTGTTTCACTGTTCATGTTTGTGTGTTCCTTTGTTATAAAAGTGTGTATGTGTGTGTGTGTGTGTGTGTGTGTGTGTGTGTGTGTGTGTGTGTGTGTGTGTGTGTGTGTGTGTGTGTGTGTGTGGCAGGCAGTGGATAGATAGATGAGACTGCCCAGTAGATGGATGAGTGGAACAACCACTCGTTCATCATCTGGAGAACAAGGAATGAAGGAAATAGTGTGATGGAGAGGAGGAGGAGGAGGAGGAGGAGGAGGAGGAGGAGAGGAGTGGTGGATAGAGGGTTCAGAAGAAAAGGAAGGAGCAGGGGGGAGGAGAAAATGATAACATGAATTAAAAGTTGGAAGCAAAAGAGCAGAAAAGAGGAAAAGGAAATAGTAAGATGAAAAGCAAAAATCAGGAAGAGGGAAAGAAAAGAGGAAATTGAGACGAGATGGGGGGATTGAAAAAGAGGTAAAGGAAAAGATAGAAAAGAACTATGAGGGGAGGGAGTAAAACAGAGGAGAAGGAGGTGGAGAGACTAAAAGATGAGAGGAAGAGAGGAAAAGAGGAAAGTATCAGGAAAAGAGAGTAAAGCTGAAGAAGTTTGTGAAAAATGTACATGAGGATGAAAAGAATAAAAGAGGAAGAGGAGGAGAGGAGGAGGGACCAGAGGGAGAGATAAGAGAGGATGAAAGAGAAGGAGTACAGAAGAAAGAAAGAAGACAGAAATAGATGGAGGAAGACAAGAAAGAAAAATGAAATTACAAGAATGAACAAGAGAAACGGGAGAGACGAAATGAGAAAGTGAGAAAGAAAAGGAGGAATGAGGAAGAAGAGAAGGAGAAAGGAGGAAATGAGGAAGAAGAGAAGGAGAAAGGAGGAGAAAGTGATGAAATGTTAGTGTGTGATGTGAACTAACGCTGTCAAAACTGAATGAAACCAAACAAACCAGGAAGTAAAGAGTTTGTTCAGACACGTTTTTCATGAATTCAGCTGCTCTGAAATCGTTAAATTTTAATATTCTGTATATTTCCACATCTTCAAGTGATCAACAGTAAATTAAAAAGAAATAAAACCAAACAGAAAGAAAAATAACGACAGGAAGATTTTATTTCTAAAGAAACGCTGAACCGGCGCCAGTTCACCTCCAACCAACTCAAAATGAAGACGGAAACATTCATTCGTGTGGATCCATAAAATCATTATTTAATTAATCGTTGATTCGGTTAATTGGCCTCTTATTAATTGCCTACCTGAGCTAATAGTGAGCCGATGTCGGGTCTGCAGTAAACAATGCGGTATCGATCCGTCTTTCCGCTGTCCTGATTCCAGGAACAACAGTTCATTAATGCAGCCTAAGAGAGACTATCTGTCTCTATTACTGCCTGTTGGCGTGCGTGGCAAAGATTTATAGGCAACCTGTGGAGGCGGCGGCATCACGGAGGCGGCTGATGTTGCCCTGAGTGGGGACGGAGGAGTCAACTGGGATGAAGCCATTAAACAGCAGGTTGTCAGGTGTGCAGGTATCAATAAAAGTCTTAATAATCGTAGATCTGTAAGCGACTGACTTCATCCTTCATCAAATATTTTGTGTCGATCTTTGCAATTAATTTGCATTTACGTTGTAAAACAGGTTGATGGTTTCCTTCATAGAGGTTATGATTTGTTTGATTTTTGTTAGATATGGAGAGGAATTGCTGTTGCTTCTCAGTCGATATCAAGCTGCTTTTGATAAAACTTTCCTGCCAAACTTGAAGTTTATTTTAGATTTCATTCAGATTTAATCGCAGCGATTCAACTCGAATGACTTTCAGCCCAAATATACGGCTGCTGAAAATGAAGATGTGCCAACTTCCACACTGTTTGTTTGGTTTGTTAAAGTCCAACGCAGAGTTTCATCATCTCCACTTAACTCTAACACTGCTGCTTTTCAGACATTGGTTCCAATCTACTGTCAAGTCAAAGTAGTCATTTGTCACCAAAGTGTGGCTGAAAAGTTGTTCTCTGCTCTTCCTTTGTTACCTCTTATGGAGATGTTCATGTGTCTTTTCTTCTGTTTCACTCTGAGAAAACATCCGTATCACCACATTTTAGGCAAACTAAACCAGCGTGAAGGATTTAAACGCTGTAACACAAACTGCAAGCAAAGCTATTTGATCACATTGGTGCATCTTACCAGAAATTCATTTTTCTAACATTTATTTCATGCAAAAAATCACAATCATAATCAAAAATGTTCCTCTGGGTGAGAAGACGGGATACATCTTTTCCAGTATTGATGCCACATCATTGAGAATCAGCGTCTGCACACAAAAACAGTTCGATTCATCCTGAGGATCAAACAACATTTTACACATTAGTTGAAACAATTTCTACTTTAAAATAAATGTTAAAGTACAGCTTCTAGTTGTATTTAAATGTACATCATCATTTCAGGAGTTATTTTGTGATGAAAGGCTGCAATATACTTCTTGAAATGCCCACTTTGCCTCAAGCAAAACAACAACAACAACAACATAATGGACCCAGAAATCAAAGGCACATTTCCACCACGTTTAGAGAGGTGTTAAATCGGATTATCCCTTTAATATTGTAAAAATGAGTTGTAGAAGCCAAACAAAGGGGGTCGGATTTGAGATGAAAACAGTAAGATGTTTTCTGGTTAGAGTTTCCTGTTTCTGAGAAAAGAAAAAAAGAAGAAGAAGAAGAAAAACTGAAGTCAAAAAGTCGAGCAAAAGTACCGAAGACTGAGGAGCAAATGGCAAGTTGTAGGTCAATAGATGATCTGGTGGGAAACGAACAGATAGGGAAGAGGGAGCAGGTGGGCGGAGAGGTCAAATGATGGGCAGACAAACATTAAACCAGGCTTGGAACCGGCTGACACTGTGAGACGTGTCCTATCATCGAACCCTTGTAGCGTTCATTACAGCTCTGCAGTTCTCATACATCCTGTCATCCTGCACAGCGTCTTCTTAAAGTTAGAAAAAAGTAGTTGGACCAAAGACGTTTGATAAATATACAGCCTCTGAACTTAATGAAGGTTCATCTATTGAACAGTAAGACTCTGACTGTAGTAGTAAATTTAATGGTAGTTTTATCACCCTCAGGTTACATTATCGTTTTTTACAGAGACACGTGCAGTAACTACAAACAGACGGAGGAATCTGTCACTTTCTTCTCAGTGTTTCTACATAAAAACAGGCTGGATTCAGGCTGCAGAGACCTGAAGTGGCAACACTCAGCTGACTTCGCACTGATCCGCCACAGAGACAAGAGAGAACAAGAGTAGTCGAGGAGGGATGAGATAAAAAATGAAAAACAAAGTCCAACAGATGTGAAAAAAAGAGAAACGTACTGCAGATACGCCGCTAGCCAGAATGCAGTACTTCACCAAGCCAGACGAGAGTATGAAACATCCCACCAAGGTGTGTGTGTGTGTGTGTGTGTGTGTGTGTGTGAGATAGGTGGGGGGTGTTTGTCCTCTTATTACAGCCTGACTTTGTTGAGTCTTGATGTGTGATGTGATTTTCATCTGCGTTTTCCGTGTGAATTTGTGTTTCGTGAGGCCTGTGGTGTGTGTCTGTGTGTGTGTGTGTGTGTGTGTGTGTGTGTGTGTGTGTGTGTGTCTGTGTGGTGTGTGTAATTGTGCCAGCCCAGCCTGCAGCCTTGCTCGGGGGCTTCCAGCTTGACTCTTCAGTTATGCAGTGAGCCAAGAACCCAAGAGTGTGTGTGTGTGTGTGTGTGTGTGTACGTATGTCTGTGTGTGTGTGTGTGTGTGTGTGTGTTTCATGGGTCTGAGTTTATCCTTTCGCCACAGCTGTTACCTCAAGCAATAATTCTGTGGTTCTCCGTGTGTGTGTGTGTGTGTGTGTGTGTGTGTGTGTGTGTGTGTGTGTCAGAGGGAGTCTTGGGCAATACGAATAGATCAAAGTAGAAATGAGGGTTTTAAAAGAATTTCAACGAAGGGTTGCTGTGTGTCGGTGTGTGAAAGTTTAATGTGTGCCGTGAATATATGAATCACAAACACACACACACACACACTTTCACACACGTGTTGCCGTTGACCTCATGTTCTGTATTATTTGGATTTCAGTAATTAAACTTGCATCATGGTTCATTTGCTCTGGTCTGAATCACATACATCACTACATACTGTGCAGTCTTATTCCAAACCTCTGTTCTGCTGTTGATGACACAATGCCATCTGACTTTTTTAAAGCCATCTGACTTTTTTAAAGCTATTGTAAAATCTGTCCAAACAGATCTGCAGCAAATAATAAATTGCTCACTTCAATCAGGCACGCTTCCTAAACCCCTAAAAGTAGCTGCCATCAAGCCACTCTTAAAAAAGCGAACGCTGGATACTTTCAAGTTAACCAACTACAGACCTGTCTCAAATCTTCCTTTTATAGCCAAGATTGTTGAGAAAGTGGTTTTTAATCAACTCAGTAATTACTTGAACTCCAGTGGACTTTTTGACAAATTTCAATCAGGTTTTCGAGCTCACCACAGTACAGAAACAGCTCTTATTAGAGTGTTAAATGACATAAGGTTGAACACTGACTCAGGCAAAATATCAGTTCTGGTCCTGCTGGATCTCAGTGCTGCGTTTGACACTGTGGATCACAGCATACTGCTGAACAGGTTGGAAACATGGGCAGGACTCCGTGGAACAGTCCTAGAATGGTTCAGGTCCTACTTGGAGGAACGGAGTTATTTTGTGACCATTGGAAGTAATCAATCAGATCGAGTGGCTATGACATGTGGGGTTCCTCAGGGGTCAGTTCTTGGACCCCTTTTGTTCAGCCTATATATGCTGCCTTTGGGTCAAATTCTGCAGAATTCTAAGGTCAACTATCATAGTTATGCAGATGACACACAGATATATATTGCGCTGTCCCCAGATGACTGCAGTCCTATAGAGTCATTGTGTAACTGTCTAGAGCAAGTCAAAAATTGGATGAACCAAAATTTTCTTCAGTTAAATCAAGAAAAAACTGATGTAATTGTTTTTGGCAATAAAGAGAAGAGGGTTGCTGTCAGTAAACACCTTGAGTTACTGTCTCTAAAAACTAAAGACCAAGTCCGAAACCTTGGCGTATTGATAGATTCAGATCTGACCTGTCACATAAAATCAGTCACCAAAACAGCCTTCTACCAACTTAAGAACATATCCAGAGTTAAGGGCTTTATGTCCCAAACAGATCAGGAGAAGCTGATCCATGCTTTCATCTCCAGTAGACTTGACTACTGTAATGGTCTTTTGACTGGACTCCCCCAAAAAAGTATCAAACAGCTGCAGCTCATTCAGAACGCAGCAGCTCGAGTTTTGACCAGAACAAAGAGATCAGAACACATCACCCCAGTTCTTAAGTCTTTACACTGGCTCCCAGTTAGCCACAGAATAGATTTTAAAGTTCTGCTACTAGTTTACAAATCACTGAATGGTTTAGGCCCAAAATACATAAATGAAATGTTAGTAGAATATAGACCCAGTAGGGCTCTGAGATCTACTGACTCAGGTCAGATAGTGGAGCACAGAGTTCAAACCAGACACGGTGAAGCAGCATTTAGCAGTTATGCTGCTCACAACTGGAACAAACTACCAGCAGGACTGAAATCAGCCCCAACTCTTAGCACTTTTAAATCCAGGTTAAAAACTTTTCTATTTTCACGTGCTTATGGCTGAGCTCTTTTAAAGAACTTCTTAAGAATTTTTAATCATAATCCAGTGATTCGTTTATTATTTTACATTGTTTTCAAATTTGCTATTTTAATTATTTAATATTTAATTAATTTTAAATGACATTCTGATGTTTTTAATTAAATTTTCTTCTCTCTTTAATTTTATTTTTTTATTTTTTTTTTTTTTTATTGCTATTTCTTGTCTTAATGTCAAATGTTTTTCCTTGCCTCTGTAAAGCACTATGAATTGCCTTGTGTACGAATTGTGCTATACAAATAAACTTGCCTGCCTTGCTGTTCTGCTGCTGTAACAGCCGTCTGCTTTCAGGCTCTCAACAAGCTTTTGGAGTCCTATTTTCGGACTGTCATGTTGAAACCAGAAAGGCCATTGAAAGCAACTGTAGAGCAAGATGTAGCTTTAAAATGTCCCTTAATTGAAACTAAGGGTCCTCTGACCAAACCATGAAAAGCCCTAACAAACATATACTGACACTCCTGTTGCTGTGTTGCCTTGTGTTTTATCATCAGGGTCATGTAAACAAATACAAACATATGTGAGAGGAGGAGGGGGGGGTAGTAATTACCACGCTAGTACAAGGTCAAATATTCAACATCACACTCGCGCCATGACAACAACGGCAAACATATTACCCTGTGACTCTAAATTGCTCTCGCTCTCATTTTCTTGGAGAGGAAAATAGTTTCCTCATTGTACCACATTTGTCTGGGTCTGTCTTGTTATCTCCACCAAACACATTGACTCTCTTTCTTTCTACCCTTCTCCCTCATTTATACACACACACACACACACACACACACACACACACATACGCAGTGTTGCCTGAACAGACTATGTTCTTTGTGGTTCACATCAGTACTCTTCTGTTCTTCTGCTCTAAATGGATAAAATGTTACACGTCTTCCTTTCACACACACGACACTGCTGAGTTGAATCCAGGTGAGAGCTGCTCCAGCTCAGAAACACTGCTGGCTCGCTTCCACTTGCCACCAGCTTGACAATCATTATCTGTGTACGGCGCTTCTCCCAGATACATTGAGGAGATACACAATAACATTAAACACCTGCACCTGTCTTATGCAATACAGTGCAACTTTAACACAGCCGCAGAAGTTCGTTGAATCAGCAGCTCTCCGACACAGTGGCAGCAAAGTATTATAGGATTTATTGCAGAGGAATTGCTTTAGACTGAAATAGACATAGTTTGTACTGTTTGTTTTAAAGCCGGTGGTCATTCAAGAGAGAATAGAAGACGGGTGGTACGGTCTTTTCTTTCAATTTGTTATTTATTATTATTATTTATATTAGAAACCTATATAAACCTTGTATGCATTGCTATGGATGACGTTCAAACACAGACGTGGGCTGACTTCTGTTTATCCTGCACTGGGAATATTGATGTGTTCAATCGTTGGTCCTCGTTTTGTTGGTTCATACTGTACTTTTTGCATGTAGGATGTTGGTTTGCATCTTTGAGTCGATCATTGGCAGCGTGAACATTAGTTTGACATAAACATAGAGATGCATTGTCATCATTTCTGGATAAATTCACTGGTCTTGTCACCAAAAGCTCTTTTTTTATAGTGTTTTTGGGCTCTGTTTGTTGTTGTTTTTTTTTCCCAAAAGACTTGAGTCACATACCAGGGTTTTTTTGTTTTTTTGTTGTTTTTTTTTTTTATATGTTTTTCTGATGTTTTCATCATCGATTCAAGAGGAGTTGTTCTCTTTTTTAAGGCAAACCTCTGAGGACATAGAGTAGAAGTTGTCTTTTACTTTGAAAGGTCAGTGCTGTATGTGACTATATCAGAGCTCCAGTGGTATAACATTAGTGTTATTGGCTGTGGAGATATTGACTATAAATCCACAGTGATTCTTTTGCAGCATTGCCACCTTGTGTTGTAAGCACAGTTCGTGGAAGTGAATCTAATCCCAAAGCTGCTGCTGTCTCATCCGTGCTATTTATTATTATGAAGTGTTTCTCCCTGCCAGCTCCCCAGTGGTGAAATGACCTTCCCTAGCGGAGGGTGCAGTCACTCCTTCTCTTCCAGGCTGAAAACTCGACTTTTTTATGATGTATGTCACATTATTGTCTCCCTGCTGTGACACATCCACTTTCACTGCTCTCCAAAATCCTCGTGCCAGCACCTCTCTCCTTTCCTTTTTATCCAGTGCTCCACTGAGGATACAGGATATGTATTTGGTCACATTTGGAATTAAAACATATTATGCTTATTATCGTTTATAATTTAGAGCAATAATAATAATATTATGTGTAATAACATAAGAAGACACTATGAAATGAAACATCATGAGAAGGTGGAGGAGATGGAAAAAGAAAAAGTAAATTCGCTGTAAAGGCTAGTTAGCGTTATTGTGCGGTCAAGACAGTGGATTGGTCGGCAGGATTCATACACCAGGAAGCGCTGTGTGGTAAAGTCCTGCAGGTGGGACATGTAATGAGCACCATAACACGAGTAGGTAACTTCATAAGAGCCAAAAGCTCCAGTCTTTTCTGGAGGACTTTGACATGAGATGGCTAACTGGAGGAACAGTACCGAACACGTGTTCTGAGCTACATGAGGAAATCTGTCAGTTTATGGAAAAGCGAAGAGAAAAACACTCTTAAAACTAAGTTGTGTCAGATGCTGCAGGGAAACTCGGGTCATTTCTTTGTGCTTCCTTCCTTCCATGCTGTCTAGCGCGCAGTTTTGCCGAGTTTTCCCAGCGATTTTCTGACTTTGAAGCCCAGTAAAGTAGATTTGAACAGATCAGTAATCCGTTCCTGTAATAGGTAGAAAGCGCACCAACCAACGTCCAAATGGACCTAATTTAAAACCCAGTATAGTGAGTATAGTGGCAGTTTCTGTGTTCACCCAAGCTGCTCAAATGCTCTCTATGTGCGCTTAAATAAGACATGACATTGTTATGAACCTTTGTCATTCATTTCATTTAGGCTATTTGCACATGCTACTATTTATTTGTGTTGGCAGAATTAATTTAATAGCTGAACAATAATTAAATCCATCTGCTGATAGTGGGAATTGTCAAGGAAAGTATCTGTATAATCAGTGTATTGAAATGCTCCTTTTCAAACTTTCCGCCTGTGGGACTTTAAAATTCGAAAAGCCGGGCTTCAGCAATTTGTTGCATGTAGAAGGCAATATACATAAATTAAAGACGGAAACACTAAAGCAACACAGAGAAGCAGCCGCACAGCAGGGAGCGAAGTGAATACAGGAAGATGTAGGATGAGACTGGGAGGTAAACACGCTGTTAATCCCTCGTCACGGGTAAAATATGCAAAAACACACCGTGTGTTCATATTATGACAGAATTAAAACCTGATCTTACAAAGGTTTATGTCATATAGTTTTACAGCTTGGTAACTCATTTTTAATCCTTATTTTTTTTTACTTTGATTTTCACAGCACAGAGAAGAAGAAAGTTGTTTCTTCAGTTTTTTGATTTGCAGCATTTAAGCGTTTGTCATAATGTGTATGATACTCAATGATAAAGATTCACCTTAAAAAATATATTTATTTTTTTTGTACATTAATGACATTTGGTCATTATTGCTTCCAGTTTAATACTTTTGCTCTTAATGTTCAAGCTCAAATTGCAAACTTGAAAATTTAATTTAGAATTTGAATTGAAATTTGCAAGCTGAAGACATGATCTGTAGTGTGTTAGCGTTATCTTTAATGGACAGACCCGTAGAGAGAAGCTGCCTGTGTGATTGTCTGCAGCAGGGGGTGGGAGCGGTTTTAGTTTTAATTAAAATCTCAGGAAATAACGCTCACTTGAGTGTGAAGTTGAGCCGGTGAAGCTGCTAGGTGTCTTCTCATGACGTAGGTTTCATTGATCCTGCAGGATAGAGCACAAGGCTGAACTTCAGCTGTGATTTTGCTCGAGGGTACTTCAGAAATGTGGATATGGAGTTTTAACTGGAACAAGAAGATGATGATAAAGATGCATATGAAGCCTGGCGTGTGCCTCCAGAATAATTACAAATAATGTGAAAAAAATAGTTAAATTACAATTACTGAATGAATGGATACATTTAAAAGAAGCTATTATAAATTGATTAATTACATTTTCATTTAAATTGTATGTTATTAATGCAAATTTAAAAAAAGAAAGATGATTACATTTTCCTGCTTTAACATTTCTAGTTTCCATGTTGTGATAAGTGAGCTGCTCTCTTGACTGGTTTATATTTTGTTATTTAAAATATCAGCGTAATTAAACGCTGTAAAAGTATATAATTACTATTATTATTATCATTATTATTATTATAATTGCAGGATGTTTTCTTACCATTTGTCCAGTAAAGGCATAATAATATAATGGTATAATAATTATAATTTCGAAGCATCACAGGTGTGCACTAACAGATTTTCTGAGGAGAAAAATGCAACTATGATATAAAGCAGAGTGAGAGTTGAAAAGCTTTCGGTTTCATTTGTAGGCCTTACAAGCTTCATCCTGTTTCATGCTAATGCATGGCATGTATGATCAAACCATGAAGCCGCTAAAAGACGAAGCTTTTAAGGCTAATTTGCTTACAGAGTCTGAGATAATTGGTCATCAGCATGCTCAGAGACACAGGAAGTGTTCTTCTGTTTTCAATGAAAAAGATTTCTTAAAGCTTTACAATGAGAATATGTAAGATTCAATATGAAGCTTAATTATTACTGAAAACCTATTCATACAATAGCTTAGAAATTAAACTGTCATTTTGTGATGCTCAGTGTAGGAATTACTTACAAAAGGTAGATGATTAAATTCAGGTCAACTGTGTCTCCATCACCAACTATTGATACCTGTGATCCATCGATGAGAGATTATATATATGTGTGTACCTTAACCTGCCTCACCTGTGTGTATCATACTATTATTAAAAGCAATACTACAGCAGTATGTATACATTACACTAACTCTATCATATGCCAGTGCTTGTTTGTTTCCATCATATTCAAACACTTTTTCATAAATGACTTTGGTTAATGTTCGGTAATGATGGCTGATGGTGGATGAAGCTGCAGCAGAGAGCAGCCTAAACATGTCTTAATGCAGAAACTAGAAAGTGCCAGCATGCAACTTCCTGTGTGTGTCTCTCCTACTCACTAACACACACACACACACTGGTCCCTCAGGGCCAACCTCACTTTGATTAGAATTTCAGGTTTAAGATGGCTTTGTTACCAGAAAGGTCAGGTCGAAAGGACGAGCTACACACACACACACACACACA
>CM072863.1:2885000-2915000 GCA_036937835.1 Pampus argenteus | reverse complement strand
AATATACAGATGAAGTGTAAAATCAAAGCAATCATCTTAAAGTACTTTATAAAACTGCAGTTGGTTGATAATTTAATCATTATTATTTAATTACACACGTACACACTGAAAAGTCATTTGATTTTAATTTCGATATCAGAAGTATGGCTGATGCATGTTTTATTATGTAACACCACGCTGTGCCTTCTTAGCCTTTCCTCACATAGTTTCTCATTTTTGACACTTTTATGCATTTTTCCATTTTTATATGCATCTATAAACTACACTTAAAATGTTAGATGTAGTTTAATGTAAAGCTTTGTATTACATTTTTTTCGCCCTCCTCTCTCAGCGGCTATGAGTTCGACTACGACTACTACAGAGAAGACTTCTATGACAGGTAAGATGTTACCTGGGGCTCCTCCAGCATCCTTCTCCCTTTTACATCCTCTTGTCTCTTGTCACATGGACTCTTAGTGTTTCCAGCTATCACCAGGAGGTTTAATCATGTTAACTTTGCCTGATATGAGCAGTGAAAGACAAAGATGAGTATGTCAAATGTTTTTTAATAGATGACAGATGACAGTTTTGAGTGAAATGATCACTCGTCTCGATACCGTCTGTTGGAAAATATTTTATTCTTCTGTTTTAATCAGTACAGCGGTTCCTGATTGACTTCGCTGCTGCTAACGTGCTGCTAACAGGCTGCTAACATGCTGCTAACGGGATGCTAACGTGCTGCTAACGGGATGCTAACGGGATGCTAACGGGCTACTAACGTGCTGCTAACGTTGCTGCTAACGGGCTTCTAACATGCTGCTAACGTGCTGCTAATGTGCTGCTAACGTGCTGCTAACATGCTGCTAACCGGCTGCTAACATGCTGCTAACGTGCTGCTAACGGGATGCTAACGTGTTGCTAACGTTGCTGCTAACGGGCTGCTAACAGGCTGCTAACGTGCTGCTAGGTTTTAATTAAACTTTCCATTAACATTTTCAAACACACAGACTTATCCAAAGACACTAAGTGGGGAAAATGTGTATAAACCGATAAATAACATCATATTAGTTCAAATAAACAGCTGAATGACATGTTTAATGTGTTTAAATATCAGAACAGAAGCAGGTAAAAACACATGATGCTATTTCAAAAGTGCACCTGAAAAGATGTCAGACAAAAAAATAAAATAAAATTCAGAAAACGTGATCAAAATATGGCGTTTATGTTTGTATCATGTATTCATTCGAAGTACGTTACAGTCTCGCCGGTTCTCATGTTTTCATGTGTTGCTATTTTTCATCCAGGAAGGACAAAGTGGAGCAGAAATGTAATTAGATGTTGAAATCACGTGCTTCATGTACATCATAATTTATTTTTGAAGTCTGTTTCCACTCTACTTTGATGCATTTTGCTTTTATCGATTCAAGTTCTTCGGCTTCAGCCAAGTGTAAAAACAATTTTGTGATATTTTGGGATTTGTTTTAATCTCCTGATAGAGTCAGGAGGTTTTTGCAGCCAGTGAAGGAAGTGAATGCCAAACCTATTCCTCAGCTTGACGAGTTGAGTCGTCTTACTGCCTAAGTAGTAAGAGATCATATTTATGGCAGCGACGCTTGACAGTTGCTCAGATTGATGGTAACACAACAGACGGGGTAATAATGTCTTTCGTCATAATGATGCGATTCCAACCGGGGGATTATCTGCCTTTTCTCCCTGTACCTGCCTTTTGATAAATCCAGTCTGACGAACATCTGATGCAAAAACTCATCATCAAATCCATCACTGTTAAAAAAGAAAAATCTGCATTTAACAATCATGTATGTCTCAAGTGATTTTCATGAGACTTTAGTAACAGACAGCAGGAGAACTTTCTTAAGAACAGAAAGTAGAGACATTAATCAGTTGTGATGCATCCAGATGATCCCAGATGTTGAACTAATGTCTCTTACTTAATTCAGAGCTATTCAGTGTCATTATATACGGTTTTGAAACTTTTCTGGTGGTGCAGAGGTTTTGTGTTTCACAGAAGATGGTTGTGATTTCGACTCCTGTCAGAATGCGTCAAGCTTTCTGGTTTTGAAATAAAACAGCGTAATGCAGTGAAAAAGGGTAATAATCAGGTGTCTTATATGTCTCTAGTCCTCCTTAAAACATGACGATCTCTTTCTGAACTCATCACCTTCACTCCAAACATTGCCCTGAATGTTCCTGCAGGTTTTATTGCCCAAGTGCATCTTGTGTTGATGGAGCCAAAACTTATGACAGCACTGTTGTGGAGAAATTGCTGAAGTCAAAGGTCAATGATGAGGTCAGGAGAGAAGAAAGTGTTCAGGAGCCTCTGATGTCTTATGCTGTATTATTTATTGACGCTTGGCCAAGGAGAACTAGAGACACTCTCAAAGTACACCTGAAGTGCTTGAGTCGGTCTCCCATTCTGACGAACTCGTGATGGTGGATATACTTTAAACCCAAAGATCACACCCAAACTCTACACGCCCCAGAATTAGTCAAAGAGAATGTCTTTGACTCTTGGAGGTGTTATTGTCAGCATATTCTAGTCTGGGGACACAGATGTCCGCTTACGCAGATTGGAACGGCAACAGCAAGCTATCTATTATGACAAGGAAGGCAGCAACAGGTCTCTTCGACCCTGGCCACCACATTGTCGAGATATGGTGGCACCTAAGTCAAAGACAAACAATTAATACTGCCAAGGACCACAAGGCTCACACGTGGCCTCAACTACTAAGGATAGAAAACTCCATAACAAGCACCAGTTTCATTTTAGAGAGGAATTTTGTGCGATTCTGAATTCCCACAGTTGTGTAACTGCATCCTTGAATCCAACTGGGACTTGGCTAAAAAATCCCAAGCATGGCAAAAAAAAAAAAACTGTGACATTTACTGTGGTTATCATCCATCCATCCATCTTTGATAAAGTGATAATTTAGAAAAATATGGCGATGAAACACTGGAGAATAATAACTTCTCCGTCTCCAAACACAGTGCAGCACCAGTGTTTCTTATTGACCGAATGAGAGCAGCCGAGAACGAACACGAGAAAGGTCAATTCTGACCTGTAAAACCACAGCAGCCTGCCTATCGCTGCACCGAAACAGGAAACAGATGCTTGAGTTGGACTGTAAGGCGAGATAAGGAGTGGATGTGAGTGGATGTGAGTGAATGTGAGTGGATATGTGCTTAGTGTTGCAGCCTTCACAGAGGTGGAAGGTAACTGTCCTGATTTATTTATTTCTCCTCTTTTCTCCCCACTTCTCCTCTTGTTGTCCTCCTTTTCAACCACTTCCTCCTGTCTATCTTGTCTTTCTCTACTTTATCCTTTCGTCCTCTTATTCCCGCTCTTTTCTTTCTCTCTTCAGGTTGTTTGAATACCGCGGCAGAGTGTCTCCGGTCCCTCGGGTGGTGCCCGTCAAACGCCCGCGGGTGGCGGTGCCTCTGGTACGACGAGTCAAGTCCCTGCCAGTCAAACTGCTGGCCCGAAACGCCTCGGTCCTCCCCACCAGCAACAAACAGAGATGTGAGTTATAACTTATAACTTATATCATCCAATTATCTACCATAAATCCCCACTTGTCTCTTCTTTATTACCTTCACATTCAACCATCTGTTTTTCTGAACACTAAATCCCTGGCGAACTTTCAAAAATACCACACAAATTTTAGATATTTCTAAAATCCTCAAGATTTTTTTATTTCCACTACATAGTAAATATTATCCCATGATGCTAGTCAGAAATCACAATGGAAAATAACATTAATAAATGAATAAAACTCTTCATGTTAGATGTTGTGCACTATTATAAATGTAGTAATGTTACACCTGTCATTGTGTCTTCAAACTGTCTTCGTGTCCCTCTTCTTCTTCTTCTTCTCCTGTAACTTCCTGACTCTGACAGACTCCGCCCTTCTGACCCAAATCTCCCCTTCATCTATCTTTCAAATCTTTTTTTTTTTTTTTTTTACATGTCAGTGGAAAGTTCAAGCATCAAGACAACTGTTGTCACTTTATTTTTGCATTCAGCTCATGAAACATTCATTTCACATCATGTTCAGCTCGTGGATCTGAGGAGAGACGCCGACGCCCCGTCAGTTCCTTTCACATTTGACTCCAACCTGAACCTCACATTCCCAAACGCTGTTTTTTGTTTTGTTTTTTTTATTCCTGCTGAGTTCTGCTGGATTTTTATTGCTCTGATTTGAGCGTCTTTCTGTGTACTTATCAAACTTGCATTTCAGATTTCTTTAAAAAGCAATAACTCATTATAAAGACGGTTTGTACTTTTCTCCCCAGCCAAGAGACAGCTCTTAAACTTGGCCGTGGGGTCAACGATATGACGTTTCTATTGGACAGGTGAACTCATCCAATCCCGGGTCGGTTTTTTTCACTTGATTTTCGAACCCAAACCCTTCATATTCACACAATATCAAAGCAAAGAGCATTTTTTTATGTGAAACATTAGACGACAGTGAGATTTGAAAGCACCCTGAGCGTCTGCTTCTACGTGTTGAACTTTGATGTGATCTGCTTTCTCCTGACCTGCGTGGAACAGGTTTGAATCCCCCTGTTGTCCACATGTTGTCCACAACTCAGGTACCATTATAGATCTGCTCTTTTTGGCCAAATCCTCTAAGAAACATATTGTATGCATTGTTTCTTACTCAATAAATGAAATCCATATGACCCTGGATTGCTTTAATCATTCCTCCTGTTCATACTGGCTCTTAAGAGAAGTTAATCTGAAAGGGTTCATTTAATGGCCACAACATGACCTGTGGTTAAATCCACATTCACACCGGCCGTCGCTGATTGGCCAGCAGCACAGAGGCAATGAAAAATTCATTCACAACTATTTACGTTTCATGTGAACAGCAACACCGTGACCTGGTTCAGGAGAGTCGTACCTTTAAATGAAGCCATTTAGTACGTCTATTAACACATTTGATTTCCAGCCTGGTCAGAACTTGTGAAATTGCTCTAATTCCTGAGTTACTGCCACCCAACAGGAAATGACTTTTGTTGTTATCTTTAATTGTGCCCTGTCGGAATATCATACCTTGTGTCTTTTGTCCCACTTGTCCTCCAAATGGTTTCTAATGTCAGGGAGAATAAGGAGAGTGTATTATAACGTCTGACTTCTATTAAAAGGAGCGAGCAGACGCAGCTTTTCACCCATCGTATTGCAAACCTTTAATAGAGAGGTGTGAAACAAGCATCTGATATTTATTATCCACTCAGATTAGACCAGGATATTCCCTTCTTGAGGTCATACTGTAAAGCTGTCATGATGATTTTACTAGAAACATGGATTATTTTATATGCCGACAATGTGTTTCACTTCATTACAAAAAAAAATCCTGCAGATATAATATATATTTCTATATATGTTGAAATGTCTGCAGTGATTCAGTCTGTTTTTTTTTTAGAAGAAAAACATTTTGATGAGTGTCAGGACATTTAATACAGGAACAGGCCAACTTTAGGCCCGTCTCCTGATGAGCTCTGATTGGTTAGCTGCTGGTAGATTTCCATCCGCAGAGGAAGTTATATAAACAAACAGTAGTCGTAGAAATCCTGTTTCTCATTCTTTACTCAAAATATAAACTTCTCAAATACATCCGGACATGTTCGAGTTGAAGAGTGGACGACACAAACAACACGTGGATCGACTTTAACATAAAAAGGATACGGTGTGTGTGGGTGTCATTATGAGGCTGACCACCCATTCAGGACCCACAGTGTTTGAACCTGGAGTAAAATAAAACTGCCACTGCTTGCTCCTCGTGTGTTTCTTGTTAAACTGAACAAGTCGAGCAGTTTTTTGAAACCGGAGACCTCGGTGCGATTTGCAGACTTCAGCAATCAGAGCTACATCTAAGAGTCACATTTCTTCTATTGTATTAACATCATGAGACGTCCTCCTAGCCGTCATCTGTTTGTGTTTGTTTTTCCTTTTCGAACTGTTAAGTGAGCGTGATGCACTTTTGACTAACACCATCACATTAACGAGCTCCTGGCTGGAGGCAAAGCCCTAGTTGTTTTCTCCCATAACACGCCACATCCAGAAAATCTTGAGTTTCAAACGTATGCCTATAAACATGTGAGATTCATTGTGCTTTTGCAGCTAAATATATGCGTTTTATAGCTGCAGTGTTGCTAGTGACGGTGTGGCACAAACATTTCTCCGCAGCTGTTATGACACCATGCACTGAGGAGTCAGTTAAATCTTAAACCATCCTCCTGATGAGACGTGCAGGTGGTCCACAGCTCCGGATACATCAGGAGGGTGTTGGAGAGTTTACAGGCTCTTTCCAGTGTGAATTAAGACAGTGTCATTTTACTCACTTCTTTAGTGGAGTTGCTCTTTGAAAACGTGGTGCAGGATGTGGTAAACCCTGAAGCACAGCCAGATTATCACCTCATAATTGTGTTTCTGGCACTTTTGTATAAACAAGCTGTGGACCAAGAGCCTAAACACTAAACCTGCTTCAATACGGATGAACGTTGGTTTGATTTGTCTGCATCTGGTCTGTCAGTGTGGAGATGGCACGTTTCCTTCTGCAGCACAAACAGTAAATTTACTGTACTTGTGCTTCCACTCCACTACATTTCAGAGGGTAAATATAACACTGAGTGGAGGCATTTTGCATAATGAGATCTTTTTATTTTTGATGCTTTTCAGACGGTTTTGAATGCAATAGATGTTTTTACACTGTGGTATCACCTTCACTTAAATATAAGGTCTCAGTACTTCCTCCAGTACTGAATGCTGGTCAGGTGAATCAGCCCACAGGTTGTGTAGTAGACTAATGATACGTACAGGTGTACCCCACCTCTCACCCACTGTGAGCTCCAGCCTCCCCACAACCCTGCAAAGGATGAGCAGATATATATATAATGTATATACAGGTGGATTTATAGTCTATTCCTGTTTTTCTTACTTGTCATGCAACCAACATGAGTCACAGCCAATCATTTTACAGATCAATGTTTCAGCAATTTTATCTATCCAGAGTCTGGATAGGTCTCTCTGGTTAGCTGCAGGCTTTGGCTGTGTGTGTGTGTGTGTGTGTGTGTGTGTGTGTGTGTAACTGCCCGCCAGGATACAGATGCCTCTCAGCTGGTTTGGTTTGAGTTTCTGGTTTTCAGATGGTTTCTTGTAGGAAACATTTCTATTGACAAAGCTAATAGAGATGTGGAGATGAGCCTGGAGCGCCAGAACAGTAACAGGAGGGAAAAAAAGAAGGAATATAATGATTTGAGACGACAGGGAGGCGGGAAAAGGTCTTACTGCAAAGGCAAGAAAAAAAAAACTGAAAGGGACAAGAAAGGAATGAGGAGAATTAAGGTGAAGAAAGAGTGAGGACATGAAGTAGGCAGGTGGAGAAAAAGAAAAGAGAATGTAAACATGAGGATAAGATGAATAAAGAGAGAAGGAGGGAAAAGAAGAGGAGAAATAAGGAAAGAGAAAGAGTGAAAAACAAGTGAAGAAAGCAGAAAAGAGAAAGTGGAGAGAGAACAAATCTATAAGACAGACTGTCCATACTTATTTATTGTTTTCTGCACGTGATCAGATCGACCTGTCTGCATGGGTTGCCATGGTAACGACGTAGGTATCAGTAACTCCATATGCGACGTGGCTTTTCAATGCAGAAGATCTGATCCATATTTCAAACCGTGGTGTTTTTTTTTTTTGTCATCCAAACTTTCTAAAATTAATCTGGATACATTTTGGTTAAAAAAAAAAAAAAACTTGGCAATTTGGGCTGGCAGTCTGAACAAAGCCTCAACAACCACACACACACGCACACACACACACACACACACACACACAGTTGGTGAAATGTGGGAGTAATTGTGAGTTCATTGTAGTGCAGTGAAAACAACCACCAGATGTGTTGCCTGGTTCTCTGCTGCCACTAATGTACTCATCACTGTGTCTGTCCTCCCTTCATCCATTAGATTAAATTAATTACATTTAAATATTTAATTATTTACTAGTGATTAAAGTCAAACGTAACAGTAAGTATGTTTGTCTTTCTGCCATATTTATTTTTTATTTATTTTTTCTTTTGCAGTGTTAGACAGATAGTCATTTAATGTATTCACACCTGATTCTAACATTTCATGTGTTCACACCTGATTCTAACATTTCAGGTATTCACACCTGACTCTAACATTTCATGAATTCACACCTGACTCTAACATTTCATGTATTCACACCTGACTCTAACATCTCATGTATTCACACCTGACTCTAACATTTCATGCATTCACACCTGACTCTAACATTTCATGTATTCACTCCTGACTCTAACATTTCAGGTATTCACACATGACTCTAACATTTCATGTATTCACACCTGACTCTAACATTTCATGTGTTCACACCTGACTCTAACATTTCATGTGTTCACACCTGACTCTAACATTTCATGCGTTCACACCTGACTCTAACATTTCATGTATTCACACCTGACTCTAACATTTCATGCGTTCACACCTGACTCTAACATTTCATGTATTCACATCTGACTCTAACATTTCATGCGTTCACACCTGACTCTAACATTTCATGTATTCACACCTGACTCTAACATTTCAGGTATTCACACCTGACTCTAACATTTCATGCGTTCACACCTGACTCTAACATTTCATGTGTTCACACCTGACTCTAACATTTCAGGTATTCACACCTGACTCTAACATTTCATGCATTCACACCTGACTCTAACATATCAGGTATTCACACCTGACTCTAACATTTCATGTGTTCACACCTGACTCTAACATTTCTCTCCATGTCTTTCTACCAGCAGTGAAAGGCACAGAGCTTCAGGCGATCAAGTCGGAGTTGACTCAGATTAAAACCAACATCGAAGCTTTGCTGGGCAGACTGGAGCAGATCACAGAAGACACACACATTACCGCCACAGGTGAAACACACACACACACACACACACACACATATACATCATCATTATACAATAATAAGGGGAGTAATAACAGGGACTCCCTTTCACCTATAACTTCACTTTGGACGAATCCAAGCAGTTTTGAGAGACACATATTGTTGTTGGCAGGTTCTCTCGATACTTCCAGTCTAAATATGAAATCTGTCAGGAAACTAAACTACAACTCATCTATTAAAGCTGTAGGAGCTGTTTCGTTAGCATGATTATTTCATTGTTATTTATGGGTGTTTTGTTTTTTTTAAATTTTCATTTTTCTAGCGACTAGGAGCTTTAAGGACCAGACCAACCACTTGTTGTGTGAATGACAGAATAAAAATAAGTTAAATTCCCTTCTGTCAAAGTCGATGTCTTTTTAATGGTTTGTTGGTTAGATGCCTGAAATAAGGTCAGCGGTTAACAGAAGCTTAAGATGTTTTTAATAGTTTTGTTCTGCATACAGACATAAGATACATCAATCAATACTCCACTCGTATATTTTCAGTTTCTAACAAGTGACTAAACAGAGATGTTGAAGTCATGTGACTGTGGTTTTACTTCATTTACATTGAACCTTCAAATATCCTAAACGTGGTCTTCTTTTATGAATATTATCTTGTTGAACAAAACATTTACTATAATAAACGTTTGTTTGCCACAGAGTTTATTTTCTACAATAATCTAAAATCCAATGTCAGGGACATGTTTGGGTTTTTTTTTGAGAGGCAGCATGATGAACACATATATGTTCGCTTTTGAACTGGAAAATAAAATCAACCTAAACATGAATCCTGCCTGGACAACAGACTTCTTAACTGCCTGAGTACAACCCGGCTGAAACGGTGCATTCATGGCCTTTTGATGTATGATTTATTTTTGAAGAAAATCTTTTTAATATCTTGGAACAAAGCAAGAAAACAATAAAAAAAAGGAACATTTGTTGGATTCTTTGGATTTTGGATGTGACTTATCAAACGCAAGTTTTCACCGACGTGCCAAAGAAATGGTCGGCCAGTTACGCAACACTGAGTTCAGCTAAGCCAAAGCAGGCGTGCACATCACGATAAAGAAACAGCGCACATGGATGATGTGTGCATTGGCATTGAACAACATTGACTGTACAGCTGTATTGGAAAAAATGACACAACAATTGGATTTGACTGTCATGATTTCACTGCTCAGCATTGTGTTGTAATTTCATGGTTTTGAGGCCACTGAGCTCCAAAATCTCCCGTTGTTGTTCAATTGGATTGAGATCAGCTGACTGTAAAGCTCAGAGCACATGATTCACATCATTTGTATGTGAGTTATACCTTTCAGATAACCTGCATGTCCCGTATGGAAGCACCTGCTTTCATTTTGTTTATGCACTCATTTATTCAGGGTTTTTTTTGTAATTTCTATCAGCCAAATGCAAAGTTTGGTTTCTACCATCGATATCATCACAACTGTCAAGCCAATCTACTACCTATCTATCTATTAACATCTATTGTTGGTTCACACCTGTAGCACCTTCAAAAGGTCAAATCCTTGGGAACAATCCTCACTCTGTTTATTGGTTCTCATGTTGAGTACAATTACGGTGAAAGCAGATAACAGCCTGCAGAAGGTCCCAGAGGTACACCAAGAAATATTTCTCCCATCTGCTGTCAGGCTGCCGTTCAGATTTCTGTCCACGTTACAGGCTTGTAGCATCATGGACATCGTTTATAATCAGTGTTGCATGTATGAATTTTAAATTTAACAAAACACAGATAATGTGGATGGAAACAGACTCCAAAAATGGAGAAAAAAAAGCAGAAGCAGCCTGTTCAGTGTTGAGTTGTGGCCGAGTTGTTAAGCATGTGGAGCTGGACAGTGTTCAACAATGAACTTGTATTTGCACCAAGAGCCTTGTTAGTTTTAAAGGGGGACATGTCATACTTTCTGTTGGTTTTATACTCTTATGATGTTTAAAAAAAACCACTTCAAAATCTTCTTCTGAGCACCGTCGACATCTGATCGTCCGCACATGATAGCCTGTGATGCTAATGTTGTTGCTAATGTTGTTGCTAATGTTGTTGCTAATGTTGTTGCTAATGTTGTTGCTAATGTTGTTTCAGATCAGATTCAGGCTCAAACATGTACGAATGTATTTATTTGTTGTATAAGTTTTCATATTCCTGCTAGAAATGTGCATGTGTGCTCATTCACGTCAATTTATTCATATTATTCTAATGGTGTTTTTGTGTCTCTGTTTCTGTGTGTGTGTGTGTGTGTGTGTGTGTGTTCGTGCAGAGCTGAGAGAGACGGAGGACTGTAAGAGCGAAGAAGCGTGGCAGGACGGGGAGGAGTCGAGCTCGGAGCTGGAGGATGAGGAGGAGGAGCAGAGACAGAACAGCGAGGCTGAAGAGGAAGACGAGGAAGAGGAGGATGAGGAGGAGGAGGAGGACGGAGAGCACACACAGGTCAACGCCCACAACCACATGGTGTGTATTTACACCTGTGTGTGTGTGTGTGTGTGTGTGTGAAAGTGTTTAATAAAGCTCAAATTGTGACTTGAGGACATCTGGACGTCCCCAGAGTGAAAATCTGGCCTCATAGTCATCAGATAGATAATCTGCTGCTATGAATGATTATCTTTAAATGATTATCCGACTGTTCACTGGAAGGATTTCTTATGATTCTTTACATAATATAACATTTTAAAATTGTTTCCATTGTTTGAGGTGTTTTGATGAGCTCTAATTTCTAATTTTAGTTTTTTTCTTGTGTTCCTCACAAAGGAAAAATTTTAATTTGAATACTTCAATACTTACAGTACATATTTGTGTGTGTATTTGCATCTGTTAGTTGTAGAGTGTGTTTGTAATCAGTTACTGTCTGCTGTGCAGCTGTGTGTGTGTGTGTGTGTATGTGTGTGTGTGCGTGCGTGTGTGTGTGTGTGTGTGCTCTGACTCGGGTCTCGTTTCCTGTTGTTTGTGCAGGACAACAGTCGCCTATCATCAGAGATGGACTCCATTCACCCATGAGAGGTGAGTGTTCCTTTAATATTGGGCAGAAAAATCACAAATGACAGATCTTAAATCAAAAACAAGTTTCTCTCACTTACAACCCGCAGAGTTCGGATCGGTATTTCGCTTTAGTCACATCACACTTTGGTTTTGCTTCCTCTCAGCTGTCCAAGAAGACCAATAAAACTCTCAGCAGCTGCCATTTTAAAATCTAAAAGTTTATTGTCCGATAAAAAACGTTGCGTGTTGCTTTCATCGACATCTCTCTCTCTCTTTCAACCAAACGTAACTCAGAAAATCTACACTTATAATTTAATGACTGAACGAATCGAGAAATGAGAATTTAATCTTTGTCCAAGTTTGTAAAAACAGTCTAAATTCCTCCGATACAGGTGAAAAAATGCAAACGGCGTGCCAGAACTTTTTTTTTTTTTAACCAAACAACTGGAACTGTTTTTAAACGCAGGAGGAAATTTGCAATTTGTGAAGGCTTAAGGCAAAAAAAGGTATTAAATAAAACACACGTTTCCTTCCACGACTCAGTAAATTTACAGACAAAAAAAATATTCACAGCTTTAACAACATAAAGTCAAAAACATGGTTTTGATCGAGCTCTGATCCTCTCAGTGTTATGGGATAATACAGATTTACTCCTCAGGTCCTTTCCACCCCATACTCTATGATTTTTCTATTATGTTTAGTCTTACACACATATATTTCCAAGTGTGTTACGTGTGAGGCTGAACACACAAACGATTCTCACATGTGGATCAAGATGCAGACAACGAATCCCTGAAACTGGCAGGAAACGTGTTGACTGAACAAATCCCGACTAATATCTTCGTATTATATGTGAAACACAATCACAGGTGTATATTTTTATAATTCCATGTTTGATAATGTAACACAAGTTCAACACATATCTCGGTGTTTATGTACCACGGCGTTATCTGATATTTGAGATCAACGAAAAGGCAAATTGCTTTGGCGAGAAATTCAACTGAAAAAATAACTCGGCCCGCTGCGTGACCTCACAGCGTTTTCCAGAAATGTGGATTTAAGTCCAGACACTCAAGTATTTTGAATATATTCACGAGTATTTTTCTGGCATTAAATGTCATTTTCAAATTTTTTCTTGTTTGTTTTATGGATATGTTATCACTTCCTTTATTTACAGACTTGATAGCGTCGTCTTAGCTCGCTGTGTCATATTATTTATTATTTATAGACTATACAGCAAACAGCAAATATCTGTATTTAAATGGATAGAGAATCGTTATGTGATGCAGGGATGAAATTAATGAGATGACATAAATAAATGCAGATGAAATTTTGTGTACTAATACAAAACCAATTATAAAATCTTCTGCTCATTTTTTACAATAACAGTTCGTTGCAGTTCATTTGTATTTAATTAAAGTGTTTATTATATACTGTTTCTGTGTTTATACATTGATTTCTTCTTATTTTATAATGTCTATAAATATCACTCTGTGTCTCCGTAATATGACTTTATAGTTTATAGCAGCTCCAATAAATTAAATGCTCCATTATCTACCTGACAGATGCGACTTCTGTTATAGGTTATTTCCATAATTATAAGTATTTTACACTGAATTTAGCAGCATGTGTTTGATATATGTGGATTCCTATTTGAGTGTGCAGTTTTTGAGTCGGGTTCAAAAGGGTGATACACTGTTCAGATCTCGCTGACAAAGTGAGAGTGCAGTTTTGATGAAGGTTAAAGCAAACGAAGGAAGCAGAGCATGGTGGTAATGTAAAGCATATGTCATTTAGTTATATAACATTATAAGGATCCTTTTATCCAAAGTGCAATATAACACCAAGTTCATATATTTCAAGCATGAGAGGAACTCCTCAGGCCAAGCAGAATGTGAAAAAGATGTAAAAAATTCAGCCAAAGAATGAACTCCAGCTGAGGTTTTATCTCAGTAAAAGTAACAGTAAAAATGATTTATACTGTTAGTGCTGAAAACGCAGCAAGAAAAGCCTTAAAAAACATTGCATCAGACAAACTGAAACCTTCAGATAGGACCTAAATGTCTGCACAGTGAGTTTTACAAGTGAGAGTCTCAGCAGGAGCGTGTTTCTGCACCGCGTGGTGTAAGAGGAGCATCACAAAGCCTTCAGCTGGTGGCACAGTCGGTAGTTTTCCACATAGTCTATTATCTTTATATTGTCCAGCTTCTTCACTTTTTCCACACTTGCACATCAAAGCCTTTATTTGTTCAGGACTCCACACCCTGTTCGGTTATAACACGTCACGTTAAATTTTCATGCATCCAGCACGTTGTACTGTTCACACATGCGTCGTCGCAGCAACGCAAAAAAAAAAAAGCTTGAAAACAAACAGCAGATTCAAAGTGAAGTAATTAACAGCAGATTCGGGACTACATAGAAATGCTTTTTTTGTTTTTGATAGCAGTGAAAAACATCTGTCACATCACACATCACTTTATAAAGATGGTGAATCTGTTGGCAAATAGTTCAGTTGGCAGTTTCCCTTTACACATCCAACAGACATGAAGCCATGTCAGACAATGAACTGTTTCCCAGCCAGAAAGACTATCTGTATGTTCAACAAGGGTCTACGGTTAAGCTGAAAGTCATGAAATCAGTTTGGAAACGAAGGGAGGGGTGGAGGAGGTCAGATATGATTTTCATCCACCCTCTTTGTTTATGTGTTTGTGGCACGGTGATTAAATTGATGGATGAGGGGAGGATTTGATCTCGGATGATACGAATTTTTCGCATGTCTGACGTCGCTGTGCGTGCCGAACATCTGAGGGAGATAAACTACACTCAGCTCTAAAAAAGACTTGATTTGATTGATGAAGCTTCATATTAGCTTCAAGTGAACTTTTAAATACATTTTCTACACAGAAGGAGTGCTGTAGATTCAGTCTCCCGTCGCTTCGTACATTGAAAGCACATTATGAAGGTATCTCGTAATATCCAGTATGAACCTTTTCTGTAATAAGAGCCTGTACTACTTTAAAATATAAATATAGTTTTAAACATGACTGAAGGATTGTCAGACCTACAGTCACTGAGCTAAGATACACTGGTGTTGTTGGCCAGCATTAGCGCTGCAAGTCTTTGATTTACTCCAGCAACTAGCATCGCACAGACGGTCTCAGATGCAGATAAAAATTAGCTTTAGCTACTTGGCACAATACATGTATTATGCATTATTTCTGTTAAACAAACAATAAAATACATGCATTTAAAAAAAATGGTTAAAAACAAGACTTCAGCATCAGATAACACAACTTAGTTTAGCGTGTTAGCATGCTAAATGCATTTGCAAATCAACACAAACTACATATGTGGGTGATTTTAATGTCATTAGTTGTGCTGGAAAGATTAAAAATATGAGCAGACGATGACGCAACAGGAACAAGTCCTGAAGCTTCATCCTCTGGGTACCACGAATGTATTGAGATATTTGAGTCTGGAGCACAGTGGTAGAGCAAAGAGTCAAAATGACCATCAGACAAGCTTCTCCATCCATCACAGGATGAACTGACAAATCAAAACTGTATTTTTATCTTCAGATTTATCAAGTTATGTTTCGTCACGTTAAAGATTTATCACAGATTTATTTAAAACTTTTGATCCAAACACTTACTGCAAGCAAGAACGCTGCACGTTGGACGATTAGTGTGGTATTAAATATTATCTTATTTAAAGGCAGGAGGAGAAATGAGTTGAAATGAGTCCGTCTGTCAGCAAGTGATTCAACTATTTTAAAACCAGCAGTTGTGATTTACCTTCTACAGTTCAACACGTCCAAAGAAACAAAACCTGAGCTGGATTCTTTGAATATTTGAAGCTCGAGATTTCCAGGATCCTCCAAAATGTCTGTTTTTCCCGTCTCTCCGTTTCTCTGTTTGTCTTTTAATCAAATGATTGTAATTCTTTCAGAGTTCAATGACGGCATAAAGACTGGAAATATGGAGAAACAGCGACGCCGACTTCTACCAACACCTCGATTACTCTAACATGTTACGTCATTATATGTTTGTCTGTGTTTTTTCTCTTCTTACTCACAAAAATGTTAAACTAATCCTTTAAATGTTCAGTTTTAGATGTAGAACACCTACACAGTTTCTCACACACACTCTCAAGAAATAAAAATGATAAAAAATCATAATAATTATGATAAATTACACACGTTAATAAGGAGACTTTTTTTTACACAACCCTGTTTTTAATAAGAAAAAACCCCCACAAAAGCTGTTTAATCTGGAATCGATCAGGAACAAACATGTACTGAAAGCACAAAACAAGTTCTCAGTGCAAAAATCTGATTTTGTGTCCAAAACATCCAACCAGCTGTTTATGATGAAGCGCTGTAGAGCTGTTGAAGCACGTTGGCTGTTTGGTTCATTTCCATTTCACATTTCTCCAATTAGAGCTGCTAAAAGAAGGTGCTGGTGCTCCCATTGACTTCATTGACTTCTGGCTCTCTGAGTCTTTTTTGCAGAGGATACTGTTTTTCTATGCTGAAACGCTGCCTGGCTCAAGCCTAACTATGGAGTCAGACCAGCACCAAAGACTCCAGGGTTTTCCGTCTCTGATTGAACACATTCGTTTAGGAATATGCAACATGGAAAGATCAATCTGAATCAATTAATGTCTTAAAACACTCAAGATCCAGTGATAGTTTAGGACATGTCTTAAGGACCATTTGGTAGCTGATGGATATTCTCACAAATCCAGCACCAGCGGTTTTTTTTTACAGTTTTGGCAAAACTAGAGATTTTGTGTCCAAACAACAATTTTGGACGATTCAATTTGAATCCAACTGTCCACACTATAAATTTGAACATTTCAATTCTTGCTGTTTTATTGCTTTAACTTGGCGTCACCACTTCAGTCCAGTGGCCGCGAGTGAAATGTCTCAACAACTACAAGATAATTTACTATGACATTTAGTTTTTTATGTGACCCTCCAGATGATTTGCACCTTTTGTGATTCAGAGTTTGGATTTGTCCAGGACTTTGTGTGCTTTATGATTCCCATCAGCCTCGGTTGTACTTTGTTTTGTTATCTTGCTACCATGTTAAACTGAGATGGTAACTCTAGTAAACATCAACATGTTAAATATTGTGAGCATGTCCGCTGACGTAGACGCAGCGGTACTAGCATGGTTGTTTGTGCTTTGTCATTTATACTTTTCCTGACAAATGAACACGTTTATTGAACAGACAGCCAGATGTTACTTAAAAGGTTTGTATCATGCACATTTCCAGGTCTATATTTATAATCTGGGGTCCTAATCAGCCTACTCTGTTATAATTGGCCAGTTCCTGGAAGCTGCCCGTCGGCAGACGTCTGCGCACTTCTACAGACGTAAACAAACACTAGTCACATTTCACTTTGTTGTTATGCACTTGAAACGTCTCAATTACACGTTGGAGCCCAAATCAAATGTGAACGCAGTCAACAAACAAAGACATCCCTCTCCCTCTCCCAGGACGGACAGACGTACAATGATGTCACATGTACAGAACAATCAACACACACATATTATACACTCACAATGAATTATAATCAATTACAATGAATTACAATGGATGATAAGAATGAATGATGAAATATTACAGTAACAGTGGAACCTGTGATAGAGACTCAGATGCACAGCAGCAAATCATTAACTAACTATAATCTGTAATGGGGATATTGTGACAATGATGACGGATGGACGGACGGATAGATAGATAGATAGATAAGGAGAGAGAGAGAAGGGGAGAGTATGTGAGTCCCCCAGTAGTCTAGTTCTATGGCAGCATAACTAAGGGATGACCTGAGCCAGCCCTAATTATAAGCTTTATCAAACAGGAAAGTCTTAAGTCTACTCTTAAAGGTGTTGATCGTGTCTGCCTCCCGAACACAGAGTGGTAGTTTATTCCACAGAAGAGGAGCTTGATAGCTGAAAGCTCTGGCTCCCAATCTACTTTTAGACACTATAGGAACCACAAGGAACCCACCATCCTGGGAGCGCAATGTTCTAGTGGGGTGGTAAGGTACTATGAGCTCTTTTAAATATGATGGTGCCTGACCATGAAGAGCTTTATATGTTAGGAGAAGAATTTAACGGGTAGCCAGTGCAAGGAAGCCAAAATGGGAGAGATGTGATCTCTGATATTGGTTCCTGTCAGAACACGTGCAGCAGCGTTCTGAATCAGCTGCAAACTCTTCAGAGACTTATTAGAGCAGCCTGATAGCAAAGAGTTACAATAGTCCAGCCTAGAAGTAACAAATGCATGGACTAGTTTTCCTGCATCCGCTTGAGAAATGATGATTATATGTCCCTTTAAGCCCCTTACTGACATCTGGATACTCTATCATGTAGCAGCAATTCAGAAATTATTTGTATAACAATAATTTGCTGGTGTGTGTGTGTGTGTGTGTGTGTTTGTGTGTGTGTGTGTGTGCATGTGTGTGTGTGTGTGCGTGTAAGGAGCTATAATGATGCTTCACTTGCAGGTTGTAAAATACATTATATGTGTCCAAACATGTTTTTGGTGTCTTATAAGAACAACACACTACTTCCTGCTTTGAATGTCATTTCAAGCAGTTTGTCTCGTGCTTATAAATCTCTCCTTGTAATAATAATTTGTTTTTAAATGTTTGTTTTGCATCTAATCTGTGTTTCTGTCATTAATGAGCCTGTGTGTGTGATGTGTGTGTCTCCTGTGTTTCATATAGTGTGGACTGACGGACAGAAGAGGAAAAAAAAAGAGACAGAGAGATAAAGAGTGAGCCACGGACAGACAGAAAACTGGATAACAGCACAGGAAGGCCATCAAACAGCAGGGAGCGGGACACACACACACACACACACACACACACATATACAACCCTAAAAACACACAGCAGAGAGAAAGACTTTACACTTTGTAAGAGCCACAGGAAGACACTAAAACAGCAGGGTACTGCCAGAACACATCATAAACTGATGAGTTACACACACACACACACACACACACAGATGGAAAAACACACAGCAATGGAGACAGACTCAACGCTGCAGCAGAGCCACAGGAAGACAGTAAAACAGCAGGCTGCTGTCGAGATGCATCTTAAACACACACACACACACACACAGAGAGAGGAGCCAGGTACGGGAAGGTTGGAGCTCATCAGAACATCGTCTGCTGCTTCACTGGATTTTAAACAACACGCGTGAACGTGTGAACGGGCGACATACTGCGGCCGAGCCGGCTGTTGATTGAAAACTTCCTAAATTGCAAATTATTTTTAAATTGGAAACAAATTGCAAAAACAAAATAAACAGACAGTGAGCTGCAGGTTTGGGTTGAAACAACAAAACAACATCATGATTCATGAAGTTGAATGTCTTCTGTTATGTTGAATGAGTGTTTATGAATTGATTAATTACAGCAGTTCATGCTCACTGGCTCATCTGCAACATGCAAATGTGTCTAATTTGTGTACAAGCAATCATTTAATTCAACGTACTGTGTATGAAGAGTTTCCAGTGAGAAATTAATATTTACTTCTTTTTTTTTTCAGCTGTTCTTTCAAGAAGATGCAAAATTACACACTTAATACACTTAATTATAATTTATCAATAGGACATTATGAAAATATTGAATTAACTTCAAATGCAATTATATCATAAAAGGTGCAAAAAAAAAAACCTTTTTAATAACATGTTTTATTTATTATAATTGGAACATGAAGATTAATACATATCTGATAAAATATATAAAAATCACATTTCTCAGATAGTGTGATTATGGGATGTATTAATGCAACCGCTCTGGTTATTAATAATATCATCTAATATAAATAACCCCAATCATGTAATGATCACATGACTTTATCCCTTCAGTCCTACATTGGATGGACATCAGTTATTAAAATATTAATTTGTTTCCCGATGATTACATGTGCATTTGAGTTTATGGAGAGTTATGAAGAAATAATACATGAAGTTTTATTACGATCAAAAAGGTTCAAATTATTATTTATTTTGAAGAAAATATGGAAATATGAACATAATAAAACCTCTAATGTTTTATTTGACTCCACCATGTGACCTCTGCTGATACAAAATATCACTTGTTACTATTATTTTGTCATTAGTTTATTATTAATACTAATATTATTATTGCTGTTGTAGAAATAAAAAGGCAGCGACATATTGATCCATATTACAATTATATGCACAGTATCATCAATCATAAGGTTTAAAGTTGTGTTTGTAAGTTTTCATACTTCTTGTTGGAAACAAACATCGGTATTCTGAAACAGAAAATGTGAATTATGTAACATGTGAACAACATGTATTGAATTGAAGCTATTGCATTATTATGAAAACATATTATGGGTTTGTAGTAAAGGTAAATCCAAGATCGTCTCCTTGAAATTAGGCTCATATACAACTGACAGACATATAATCCTAATCCTAATCCCTGGATTACGGTTACAGTTTATTTATCGCTCTGAGGGTCATACTCAGGAGCCGGTTGGGTAATTAAGGCGAGAGCTGCAGCTGCCTCGCATGTCGCCGTGTCCGTTTCAGTCAGAACAGGTTGAAGAACAGATGGAAGCAGTTTGGCTGCTGTTGTAGATAATGTGAATCCGTCTCCTCTCACTCAGTGCTCCCTCCTGAACGTACGTCTGCTTCTTTTCATTTCTGACGTCGCTCCCTCCCTTCCTCCCTCATTCATTTTCCCTCCATTTCAAACTGTCTTATTTACCAGCTTTCATCCTTTCCCCTCGAACCTTTCCTTTATTCTAAACATCTGTTCATCTTTCTTCTTTTACTTGATTTTATTTTCTGCACTTCCTGTCTGTTCCCATCTGTCTTTTCATCCTACTTTCATCTATCTTCTTTACTTCTACTAATTCCTTGTCCACTTTTTCCTTTTCACTTTCATCCCTCCTTTTTATTGTGTACAGCCTCTCATTTTCCTTTGATCTTTCCTTTCCCATATTCCTTCTCTTTCACCGTTTTCACTCTTCCTGCAACCCCTCTTCTCTCCTCTTAAAGGTAAATAAAAATAAACAACAACAGTGTAAACTAACTAACAGAACAGATTTACACAGGTGAGTAAAAGAAGTGAAAGTTAGTAGAAGCCAGCGAGTAGCTGCACGGGCGTCGTCCTCATTCGGGAGTCATTTTCCACATCTTGCATTGTTACAACCTGGAATTTAAATTGATTTTATCGGGCTTTTTACCATTTCTTAATCCTCCTTTGAAGGCGCCAAATACTGTTTATTGTGACAAAGCATCTGTTGGAAGTCCTCACATGAGTCAATACATGATACTGATTGGATGGAGACCGTGTGAGGAACCACAGATTCTCAATCACACATTTTTAGTTCCCATTTCAAGACTCCTTGTGCGAGGCGCTTAACTAAAACTAAAACGTGATACTGCAGATGATCAGATTTATCCCGAATAAGCAGCTCAGCGATGTCTGGCTTCAATTGGACTTGATTGAACCAACCTGCGGCTCTGGTTTAACCACCTTTAACTTAATTATGTCCCACAGCGTCTCTCTTCTCACCTCACGTCCTCCTGTCCATCTATCCCTTCCACCCTCCTCTTCTTTACACTTTCCCTCCGTCCGTGTCTGATTTATGTGATGTTTAATAGTCTTTGCTGTTATTTTTTAACATTTGGTGCATACTGTACATTGCAGGTAATGATGCTAACTCCTCTGTCTCCGCTGGGAATGTGCCAGAAGCCTTCACAACACATGTAAATAATCCAAATAAAAAAAACAAACAGAACTTGTGACGGTTGTCTGAGGCCGTAATCTGAAGATGATCTTTCTATTTCCTCCTCTGCTGTTTTTTACACCCTTTAAAACAACTTTTCTGCATCTTGTCGCACCTCTTCTTTCTTTTATGTCACAAACACCGTCTGAAGTAAATCATGAATCACAGAGACGGGTTTAAGACGAGCCTGCCTCTGTGCACAAACATAAAGTCAGTATTTATTTTTCTCTACTGTTGCATCACTCGCTAGTTGCACCTTGTATGTTGTTGTCCAATATGTAACCTGCACAAGTGTGTGAAACCTCCAGTACATGAAGTATGAGACATCTTGCATATTTGCACATTCATACAAAGATGTCTGAAGAATATCTGTTTTACTCATCTCGATAGCATCTAACTTTTAAATAAATCATTTTCAAAATCTCAGAGCCACATTTCAGAATAAAAACCTGCTTGAGGTTTTCATCCTTTAAAAGCTTTGAAACCATATTGGCTTTAAAAGATGAACCTGTGACCTCTGCACCTGTAAATACTGGAGCTTTTCTACTACTTAATGTTTCTATTTCCACATGAAGCCTCGATGCCGTGTCCTTAACACCCTCACAGAGTGCATCAGTCAGACCCAGCGAGCTCATTTACGGTATCAGAAAGCACTTTAAAGTGGAACCAGTAACCCCGACACCTGTACACACTCAATATCTGATCCACTGAGTGTTAGTCACACACGGGTTTCCGTTCTTGAACGCGTGATGCATCTAATTAACCCCCCAGAGATTAATTGTTCAAACCGAGTCTCTTTGGGCTCTTATTTTCTTACCTCTGGCTGCTACCTCTCTCGTTAAAACCGCCGATGTGTTGCTTCATCTAAACACAGCAAATCCAACAATTAAGGTGACAGATGTTTGGATTGGACGTAACGAACTAACGTAAACCAGACGAAACGGGGAGAGAAGAAGAAAAGCTGGCCGACTGACATGAGCGTTTATCGTCTATTATCCCTGAAGACTGTCAACGCTTCAGGTTTCTGCAGGGTCCAGAGTAGAGCGAGCACAAAATGAACAAATGAATCCAAAGGCTACTGATATACAGCCACACATTCACACAGAAGAATAAGGAGTGAATTCTCTTCTTCGTTGGTTCCTGAGGGGGTCTGTTGTTGAAGCGCTCTTCCTCTTCCATAAATCATTTTAATATATCTTGATGATGCTGTGTGAATCTAGTAGTGAATCTTTCTCGTGTCCTTCACGTAGCCTACTGCTCTTGTCACATCTCGCCCTGCTTTTCTCTCGACGCTGGCAGCAACTGGAGAACGTGAACGTGACGGTGTTAAAATCAAAACTTAAACTTAACTCTGTATCAATATTGACATGCACCGCAATTAATATTATATGTTATTATATCTGTGAGAAATGCATTCAAATCCCAGATGTGATATAAGAGCTTCGCCTCTCGAGAAACAATCTTTGACTTTGAAAATATTATGGTTGAAAATAGTCGAGTTAAATGTCGCAGGATGTTTGTGAAGCGGCCTTCTGCTCCGGGGAGAGATCGCAGCACGTTGTTATCTCAGACTCTCAACTTTATTAAATTACTCCGGGATTCCTTGAAAAACAGGCTGTCTGTATTAATGGGTGGATGTTTAACACACAGGAGTATGTATGTATGTATGTATGTATGTATGTATGTATGTGTGTATGTATGTATGTATGTATGTGTGTATGTATGTATGTATGTATGTATGTATGTCCAGTTCTGACACTTCACTGAATGACGTGTTCAGATGCTTTAACATGTTAGCCGGTTGGAAATGTTTTAAATCAAAGTTACTGAGCTGACATCACTTTATCAATAATTGCATATAACAACACATGTTTATATTCAAGTGACTGAGCTTTAGTGGTCGTTGTTATGATGAGAAAAACATATAAAAGAGAGAAAACATCAGGCGACATCAGCTGTTTGTTTGCTGTTTGTTTGCCGTTTCAACTCTTAAACTTAAACATCGCAGCTCCTCTAATCTTATATAAAAATCCAAACCACAATGTTTCCATAACGTTAACCAGGCGCGGCCAGTCCCAAAACATGCTTATAAAAAGTTTAATGATGCTGCAGAAACTACTAATCTTATATAGTAACATCATTTCTAGCAGACATGCTCGGCCTACATTACCCACAATGCACCTTGACCCCTAACTTGTAGTCTTGAGCCATCTATTCATCAGATTTCACTTTAACTCCCTTTGGAGCCACAAAACTATTAGCACTCCCTGGTGGATGTGACCTTTGTCTTATTGGACCGTCCTTTCAGAAGACTGTCTGTCTCCAAGCTGTCTGTGATAATCCTTCTTCTTCTTCTGTCCCACTTCTTCCTAAACCAGATGCCTTCAGGGAGGAATATTGACGTTGCAACGCTGCCTCGACCAAATAAATTCAATCTGAACCCGGTAACGCCGGGTCAAATCCTCCTCGGTAGTAATACTTTAAAATAAATCTGGCGACCTGAAAGAAAAACAGCTTCCACAAAAAAAAAACACGCTTAAATAAACTGATGAGACCTGTTGAGAAAACAATAAAACTATTCTGCATCATAACGTCTTTTAATGTGCGTTTTTATATCCAATACTGGAATAATAAATTACAATCAACACTGTGTCATCGTTTTATTGTGTAAAAGACATTCTACGTTTACAACTTTAAGAAGTATTTATTAACATAAACAAGTATTTTTTTTTATTTCTTTATTCGTAGATTAATGTAAATGAAATAAACAATAATCTCACCATCCAATTATTATATTATAACAACGTTGTGCATTAAAATAAAAAATAAAAAATAAAAAGGTTCTTCCAGGGTTACAGTAAAAGGAGAAGGTTAATAATAAACAAAAATAAACAAAAATATGTGATGATATTTACTTTGTTTTATTGGTTCAGTGGTGGTAGGTCACATGATGCAGTTGTCATACTTTTTTATGATAGTATAAAATGAATATACTTACAGTATGTATATAGTGTGTTTTACTTACTTTGAATATTGAACTTAACTCGAATGTGTTTTTATTAAAAGTACACAATATTTTTATTTTATATTTTAGTGTAATAAAAAAAAACTTCTGGGTATTCATGAGTATTAGTATAAAATTAAAAGACTTGTTTAATCTGTTTAAAATAAGTACACATTTATATACATGAAACATACTTTGTAATATTTATTTTTTTCATTTGGGTATTCATGCATGCTCAAAGCTCAAAGTTAGACAAAAGACTTTTTTAAAATATTTGAATTAGTGAGTTTCATAGCAGTGCTGTAAGCATTACACCCTGTAACGTTGTAGGAAGGTTCTTCTGTGATAAAGTGCTTTCATGCAGTGAATTTTAGGCAAAGTTACAAACCGAGAGCTCGCAGTCGGCCTGCAGCTGGCTGCTCAGCAGCGAGGGTTGCCCATTCGGCAGAAACACACAGTTCTGAAGAGCCGACACTGACAGAAGGCACAGAAATCACAGCACACATTTCCAGGAGATTTACAGCTTCCCCACAAGGGAATGCAGTCAGCGGGAGGAGGAGGATGCTTCTTCACACCGAATTTGTTCTGGGAGAAGAAGAGAAGTGTAACAGGACATGAGATCACACTGTTTTACACTGTTTTACACTGTTTTACACTGTTTTACACTGTTTTACACTGTTTTACACTGTTTTACACTGTTATAGAAAAAGAATAAAAAATACAGCAAAGAGAGAAAAAAATGACTCGATGAGAAGATAAAAATACAGAAAATGATTTAAATATTCTGAAACATGTTTTAAATATGGACGTTTATTCTTGACTCAACTGTCCATTCATTTATTAGCTTTAAAAAAAAAAACAAAAAAAAAACCTTTAATTGCATTTCATGGTCAGGATCATAAAAAACAGTAAATTTACCTTATTATAATATTATTATTATATTATTATAATTTAATAATATAAATTATAAATTATAGTGGCACACAAGGAATACGTTTTAATAAATAAATATAAATTCAAAACATAAATAAATAACGTGATAATTATCTTTTCTTTTTTTTTTTACCTTTTTTTGTTTCTTTGTTTTCTTGTTTTTCTTCACTGATTTTGGCAACTCTGAAAGACAACATTAGTAAACAATGATAGCAGAAATATAAAAATATCATCGCTTATACACGAACCACAATGTGTTGTGTTAACGCTAACGCTAACGCCCAGACTTACCTACAATAACAACGGGAGGCGGGGCCACGTCGAGGCTTTGAGACAGAGCGTTAGATACAACAACTCTATTGGTGGAGAGTCTCTCATCAGGGATCATGTAGGCGGAGACCAGGAAGTACTCGACAGCAAGGAAGAAGCAGCTAATCATCAGGAGGGCATGCATCTTTCTCTGGAGCAGAAGTAACAACAATAAATACATATTAATGTTTAGTTCAATGTTCCCAGCACACATTCACAGTATATTAACGTTTCATAAATCAGTTGTTGTCTTAGTACAACGTTTGGTCACATTTTGAATCTCAAACCTCAACGAGCAGGTTTCAGGTTCACAGTCAACATGATGGTAATACCTGCCAGGTGTTGTTTGATGCTTCTCACTACGTGTTGCAGGTAACTGTGTGTTCGTGTTTTCTACACAGGTCTCCTCGTCCTGGCGTCGTTGCTGCTACAGCCAACGTAGACGCCGGCTTCGGTGACGTTGTTGCCTGTGGGCCTCGACTCTGCTCTGACTGTTTGATTGTTTCTGCCTGGTTTCTGAAGAGTTTGGACTCAGACCACAGAGGTTATTTGGTCTAATTGGTCTAATTAAGGGGATTCAAACGAGCAGCAACCGGGCTTCATGCTTCCGCTTCGGTCTGTTTGCTGACTGTTTGCATTTGGTTTTATTCCTCTGAAAACCTGAGAAAGCAGCTTTTGGTTTAGTGCTGTTGTAAAGTTGATACATATTTACTGGACAGAAACCAGCCTGTGATGTAGCTAGTAAAACCATACAGAAGTATTATTCAGAAATAATCTGTTTTAATCTGCACTAGACAGTCAGTGGTGCATAAAGCATGCCTTACTATTATTTGCTATTACTCTGCTACCTTTCTTATGCTGATTAAATGCTAGTTACACTGCAGAGGGTGCAGTTAGAGGAGTGTAGTTTCAACTGCATACAGGCCAAACGTAGGTTTCATCCAGTCTGTGTGTTATTACGTTCACCTGTTTCTCTTCTGTTCCAGCATCCTTTTCTCTATGATTCTAACTTCATTAAGTTAATAAAAGTGAACGTTTGTTTACTCTTTACAGCTGAGTTGTGTTGAGGCTGATTTAATTTTGGCCTTTATTTGTGTTAGAGGGTAACAAAATACCTCATGTGAAGGGATTTTAAAACCTGAATGGATTAAAAGTTGGATGAGGCAATCAGCACCGATGGTTATGAAGCTCTTCTTTTCATTATGAACAACCTGTGTGTCATCCTGCAGCCTGCAGATCCAAACATCGCTGGCTTTTATCCCTCCTCCCCACACTGCAGCCTCTTCACTCCATTTATCTACTCCCTCATATATCTGTCATACTGTATATTTGCTTAAACAGCTGTTCCAGACTGAAAAAAAATATATTGGTTTGGGTAGAGAGGAGGGCTGAACATTATCTGTCACGTTTTAGCAAAATCTCTAGATAATAATATTTTCTTTGGCTCCTCCTCATTATTATCTGCAAGAAAAGGAAAAATATATATCTTAACAGTATTTCTATTTCTTGCCTGCTTCTGAATATTATTTTGACTAATGCATGTTGTTTGAGACATATATTCATATATTTTGTAAATCTGTAACAAAAATCAACAATCATCAATTAAAAACACAAACATACTCAACTTAACCCTTTCAGGGACAGTGGACGGTTATTAAAAAGTTGTTTGTTTTTTTTTCTATATGAATGAGTCTAAACAGTAATAAAAATCATCATATAGGTTATAGTCATTCATGCATGAAAGGGTTAATGTCTGACATGTGACTTCTGATGAGGATTGATGGTAGTGATTGATAATCTGATCACCATTATTGGCGTTATACCAAAAACATGCAAGAGTCAGTAAAAACCTTTGAATATATTTAGAAATGTCGTTTTTGTTTTTTGGGTTTTTTTTCAGATGTGTCACTTCTAATCACAAAAAAAATAAAAAATAAAACATGTCTGTAACTGTTGATGCATTTTTCATCCATGACAACTTTGGGATTCGCTGTATCCAAACTGACCACAGTCACCTTTTTTTTTTGTGAAACAGGAAACCACAAAGTCTTTACAGCCACCTCTGAAGCCCACAGGGCCGGTCCCCCACTTCCCCCCCGAGGGCCAAATTATGTCGAGCAGGCCCAAACATGTGGAGACGGGTCCCATTACACCAGTAAAAGTTGTTTTATGTGCAGATGCTTCTGACGCTGCCATACCATTATCATTATCATTATCATTAATGTTATTAATATTAATATTATTAATAATATTATTGAATTTAAGTCAGACACATTGTATAAGTCACATAGCAGCTCAGCACCTCGCTGCCTCTCCAGCGTCTGGTTCGACTTTAAAGCGTCAACAAAGGCCCGGAGTGGCTGTTTTTCATGAGCTTTTGGAAACTGCTCTTTGCATTGATCCACTTCAGCGTGCAGTGATTTAAAGAGGTGAAACGCTGTCAGAAAAACTAGGAGGGAAAGTTAACAAACAACAAAAACATGTGCAGATGTCTCGGCAAAAATATGAAGTTGTGATGTGACTCAACAACAGTGAAAATATGTGAAAATATCATGTAGCGGCCATATCGTCTCCATAGAAACATAATCTGCAGGCAATTTGCACGTCAACCTGTATTTTGGTAAAATTTGGTTTTAAAGTTTTTAGACGTGAAACTCTTCTAACAGTTAGCCGTTATTTAATATATTTACATGTGAAGCAGGTCCGACTGCACTCATATATCGATGAATGCAGAAATCCTCTCAAGCTTCGTTCATCAGTGTCTCCTTAAATCTGACGAGTCAAAAGCTGGAAAGAGTCTCATTTTAGTTTTGACAAAGTAAAGAAAAGAAGCAGCAGATTCACAGAATTATGACATTTGAAGTATTTTGGAGCTTTGTAAAACTTTTTTTCATGTTTAAACACTATTAACTGTTTTCAGTCATAATGCACTAAACATGTTACTGGCATGAACACTGAAACCCTGAAGGACAAACCAGCGAGCTCTGAGCTGGAAGTAAAGACTTGACAACAATCTGCAGAAATATCTAGAGAAATATGAGCTGATTCTGTAATGAATTATGTATTAATCATTTTGTTGTTACATGATAAATGTGGTGCATCTCTGGTTGTGTTGTAGGTTTGTGGTGCTGAATGGAGAGCTCCTATAAACTACACTTTATACAATATACAGTATTTAGTTTTTTTCCTGTCACTGAGGTTGTATCCTATGAGAAATAAAATACTAATAAACTAATATATATAGACGATATAACCCAAAATAACAAATCTTTTGAGTTTTCAGGGGGTTTCTGGGCATTTATGAATGGAGATTATGGAATATTATGTTTCCACACTATCGGCTTTTCTTTGAAGAAAAAAATATGATAACTTTACAAGACAAAACTTTAACAGTTTAACAGCATAAGAGATAAAAAAAAAGAAAACAAACAGCGTTACTACTAATCACACACTAACTTTATGTAATTATGTATTATTATGTTTATATGTATATATGTATGTATTACATGTAATACTGATCAACACACACACAGGGTTTGCATGAACTTCCTAGATGTGTGTGTGTGTGTGTGTGTGTGTGTGTGTTCATATATTACTGTGTACTAATGACTAACTGCAAATAAAACACACACACACACACACACACACACACACACCAGCCCAATGAGAAACTTGCTTTTGTACGATCACGTGACCCGCGTGGCTGTTAGAGGTGAAACATGCTAATAAGCATCGATCATCTGATTACTGTGAAAAGTGTCAATCATTAGCCCTAATTACGTGAAATAAATTTAAAGAGGGGAAAAAGGTTTGCAGCTGCTCCTAATGGGTTGATACGTTCTTCAGACGAGGTGATCAAAGTGAAGAAAGGAGGTGAACACACGTCTGGAAGCAGAACAACCAGAACAACATGTGGCACCGGTTTCATGGCTTTTTAAATAATTGGTTCTCACTATCAAACAGCAGTTTTCATATGAAGGTAATGAGTCTAGTGGTAGAACTAAAACATCTAGATTCTGAACT
>CM072863.1:2562500-2880000 GCA_036937835.1 Pampus argenteus | reverse complement strand
TAAATGTGAACCAGACCCTCCTGTGAAGTGTTGTTTCTGGTTGATGTTACCACTTTCACAGTGCCAATTAAAAGAGGCCCACATCGCCCTTGTAGGATAATCCTGTTTCATGTCGCCCTCACCTGTCCCGCCTCAGATGTTCACTCATTATGTGATTGCATGCTGTAATATCCAACCTGTGTGCTTTTATTATCCAGAGTGTCAAACACATGTAAAAATCAAAGGCTGATGCGAATGTATTTCATCATAAACGAAAGAGGGGGCGTGCATGTCTGTTTCAAATTTCATGTTAATCCGTCTAATAGTTCACATTTCTCTGAAAACTACAGATGTCATCCACATGGTGGCGCTAGAAGAAAATGTCAGGTGACCAAAGTCATTAATATCCCTCCTCTGAGCACAAACCTTTATTACAATCCATCTATTCATCGTTGAGGTATTTCGGTCTGGACCAACGTGGTGGATCGATTGACATTGGCGTCCGTAGAGCCGCGTTGGTAGCGTTGCTAAACCGTCAGATATCTATGGTCTATCTATGGCAGCTGCAGGAAGTGAAATACAGTGCATGTGGTGGTGAGACGGCTCCAGAGAGAAACTTGGAACTTGATTTGTTGAAGTTTCATGAGGAGAAAGAGAGAAATAGAAAAGGAAAACAAACATGTGAAGCCGGGAACACGTCTGAGCTCGTCTGGGGGAGCTTTCTACTTTCTTGCTGGCCAACACATATATCCTACAAACACATACAAACGAGTATTTTCATCAACTTTAAACTTTATTTTATTCACCGCAGGAGTTTTCCTCCTTTATCCTAGTTGGATAGCATCCCACCTCCGGCTCCTGTAGGTGAAGCCTCCTGGCGGCTAACAGCATGGAGCATGAACATCCAGAGCAAACTGGACCACTGCTGCACAATAATTAAAGGCAGAAAAAAGTGATTTGTTAAGCTGCTATTAATGGCCACGATGGAGACGTCATGGAGCCATGAAGGTAGCGACGACATGACCAGGCTCACTTGAGGTGGACCACCTACTGGACCCCCGCCACCCTAATGCTGCCTGTCCCCTGCTTTTAATGAGATCTGCCCTCCTGTGGGTGAAAGGCCTGCAGGTCCCCCTCCTCTCTCTCTCTCTCTCTGAAGAGGATGTGTGTCAGTAGATCAGGAAGCCTCTGGACCCGGATGGCGTATAGCCCTCCTGTCTGACCCTTTATCATCACACAGATCGTCAATAGATCACCGGAGCTGCTTCAACCACAAGATCCATCACAGGATCAACCAACATCGACACAGCCGTCAGAATACGTCCAGCAGAGGATGTGCTTCCTGGACCAGCTCAGGAAATACAACTGATCGCTGTCTGGTTTGGATCGGCCACCAAACAGGACACGAACAGACTACAACACACATATAACACACACAGGGAAATCCTTTATGATGTGTGCAGACCTGACCGCCATCCAGGACCTGTACTCCTCCAGAGTCAGGAAACGGAAAGTGAAAATCAGTGCAGACGCCTCACACACACACTGGACATGAGCTGTTCCACCGTTTGCCCTCCGGTAGGCGCTACAGAGCAGACGCAGGAACAGCTTCTTCCTCTCTTTACCGACACCTTCACACAAACAATGTGCAACAGCCCTAAAACACTAAATTATATATATATGTATACATATACATACATATCTGAACAAGCTACATATACTCCTCATAACCACCTACTACATGTATATAAAGTAGTATTTGATTTTTATTATTTATTCATCGCTTGTGTATATTTCTGTTGTAATTGTTGTTTTTACTGAGTTGTAAGCACATTGTTTATATATTGGTAATAGTTTTGTATTGTTAGATTGAAGATTGATAGTTTTTGGAGCAATATCGGATATTTGTTGTTGTTTTTTTGTTTTTTTTTAATCTTGTGTACAGGTGTTATTATCAGCACAGAGCGACTGGTCAGTTTTTACAGGTTAAAATAACTGTAGATCCCAAATGTTGAAACATGCAAACCAAACAAACCAACAAACAAACAAACAAATCCAAGCATCTTACAGTAAAAAACAAAAAAACAAATGTATCTTATTCCAAAAAACAATTGTGCCTTTTTTTCTCAAAACGCGATGACTGTTTTCTTGAAATATAATGACAAAAAATACTATTTTAATTCTCATATAGTAAGACTTTTTCTTATTATTATAAGACTTTGTTTTCAATATTATTTTTTTTTCCAGATCTGGATCAATAAGTCTTGACATGCAAGAAATAAAATATCAAATTCGTAAATTTCTCTATTTTAATTTTAACATACTTTACTGAGTTAAGTTATTATTTGTTTATTTATTATTATTATTATTATTTATTTTCTAAGGAAAAAACAAACAAAATATTAGCGCGACAGCGTTTTCTACTTTTTTACAAAATGTCACATTTCTGGAGTAATTATTAAGTCTTCTTTCCAAATACTTTCCTGATTTGAATAATTTATGTCCACTTGTGGAAACATTAGCAGATAAAAGGAGCAACCGCACAAGTCAGATGATAGACGACGACACAAACGTTAAAGCAACAGTCAGGCTCATTTATCTTTCTGAAGTTTTCCGCTAAAATCTGCCAGAAGTCTTTTGTCTTTCTTTTAAAGGGACCTCGTTGACTGAGAGAGATAACCGAACGGAGGAAACTTTCTGGGTCTGATCTTCCCAGGTCTGTCTAAACAGGAAAAGAAAGGACAAGTGACATCATTAACCGCTTTTTGACCTTTGACCTTTTCACCAGTGGGTTATTAGGTTGTAAAGTAGGAGATCTGGGATGTGACCTTTGGTGTGTAGTCGGTTAACTCTTTGAGCCAGAGGACTCCTGTCTATAACATCCTCATTATAATTCATCCGCTGGGACAACTTCCACAGGTAATGAAAGGAAATATGAACCACATGAGCAGGTTTCTACTAAAACATCTACTACTGCCTGTAAACGTACTTATTGCTGCGCTCATTACTTCTGTTCAAATTCACAATCCTCATTTTGCACAAATATGGATTTTCAACGTTTATCTGAAGCGAATATGAAGCTTCAATCGTTGAAATTAGACAAATCGATTGTATATCTTCTACAGTTACAGTATTTGTGGAGCGTAATTCCTTCTTTTTGTCGCCGTTCTTCAGTTTAGCAGGTAAATGTTGTCCTTTATATTAAACAATGAACTCTAACTTATATCCACTTGATTTGACTGCTGAAGCCTCATATAGTCTTAGATACCTTTTTTGCATGAGCCAGTATGAACACCTCACATGAAAAATTGTGAACTTATCCTTTAACCAGCTCGTTAAACCTCCAGATGACCATTAATGCACCTTTAATATACGCGTAACTTCTTGTTTTAATTTGTCTTTTACGCTGAACATGTGTTTCCTGATTTTTTACACTCATTTATGGATCTTTGTGTTATTTGTGCACATGAGCCACGATCAAATGTCCATCTGGTTTTCCATTATGACAAGATATCAGCGTTAAATAAAAGCTGGATTAAACTGAATCTGCAGGAAGGACATTTGAGAGTTTTCTGTGGATGTGAATAAAGGAAGCAGCTGTAAACCTTTACAGCCGCCTGTAGGGGGTCAACGGGTGATGAGTTCAATGTATATTTTTATGATAAGTATCACATAAAGTCTGTCATGTGTGGGACTGAACATCTGCTAAATCATAAAGCCTTCAGTGTGAGTGCACCTGCTTTTTTATTGATATATTATTGACTTTATTGTCCTTCATTATTTGTTGCCTTTTATGATTTGTTTCTTGCTTTATAATCAGTCTTTTCTTTTTAAATAGCTCCATTCAGACATGCAACAAATACCATATTTGTCATATTTGTGGACAGTGAAGTGCTTCATACTTGCTTCATGCTCGGAGCCTCAAACAGTAAATCTTATGTTGTTGTTCGCTGAATATATCTGGAATTTGGCAGAAACGTGCGGCTGCAGCATCACGCCGCAGCTGGATCGACGAGTTTGAGGCATTTATGTGGTGATTTTATTAAAAACTGGATATGACAACATCAGAGTTTTAGGGTGCATTTCTCTCTCTGCGGGTGCTTTGTTTTTGGGGGTTTTTGGTCTCCTTTGTGCAGGTTTAAGGGCCGCCGACGCTGTGCAATCCTTCGGTGGATTTGGCGCTCAGTTGTGTGTTCTGTCATGGATTGGATTACATTCACTGCGTCATGCAGTCGTATTGGTTTTCTCATTCCAGAGTAACAACTTAATCATACTTCATAACTCTGAGAGTGAAGTTCTAATACTCGACATAATTCCTGCACTTATTTTCTACAAATGGAAACATGTGCAGGCTCACAGGGCCCAAAACACACACACACACACACAAATGGAAAAATTAGGAGAATATAGAATTCTGTCATCAGTAAACAATGGAGCTGATTAGACAACAATCATTTGTTTTCTACTTCATCTGCTGCTGATAAACATTAAAATATTTTTCTTTTCAATTACCGTATTTTTTGGTCTATAAGGCGCAGTATCATGTCATTGTCCACATATAAGGCGCAATAAGCGAAAACAAAACGTGTGTCGGATAAGTCGAACTTCATTCAACTGATTTACAGTAACTCTCAGTTGTAGGTTAACACAAAAATACAAGTTTAAGTGGGCGATTTCAGCATCAAACACGTCCGGATCCCTCTCAGTTTTAACACAAAAATACAAAACTAGAGTTTAACAGTTGGGTGATTTTAGGATCCAACATGTCCAGATCCCTCTCGTCATTATCCGAGTCAGTCTTGTTGCTGTCACTGGCCGGTGCGAGGCTCCTGACTCGCGGATTAATACGTTATTAGACAAAATGTATAAAACATAAAATCGGTCACAAAGGTCATACATGAGGCGCACTGTTGATTTTTGAGAAAATGTAATGATTTTAGATGAGCCTTATAGTCCGAAAAATACGGTAATCTTCTATTAATCTCCCCTGTTTTGATATCTAGTTGCATGTTTTCATAAAAAAAGGAGCTTTGAACACAACTTTATCAGAGCTGAATATTAGATGGACGTAGTGATATATATATATATATATATATATATATATATATCACACCGTGGTCAACTTTAATCAAATAAAACATAATTTACCAACAAGTTGAAAATCTGAGGTGCAGCTGCGGCAGGGAAACTATATAGTTATTTACATTGAAGTAAATCAACTCCAGCTGTGTATCCGGCGATATGTTTGTGTCCCTTTAACAAGAAATCAATCACTGATTACATCAATTTATTGATGAAAGACAGATGAGATTTCACTGTAAGGTCATGCTGACGGCTCCAGCTGACTCCCATTCAAAAAACACATCAGCTTCTCTCTGGAAATATTAATCACATCTTTCAAGAAGTCATTATGGTTATTAATCACTAAAATTCAGGAAAGGAAATATCGTTTTGTTACTAAGATTTAAAGACTTATAGTAGCTGTGTAGGCGTTGATTGATTTCCTGCTTCTGTTGCTCCATGTTAAAAGCTTTATATTTATTATATTTATATTGTTTATAATTCATTAAAACAGGTCGACACAACTAGATCTGGAGATATTTGGAGCTATTTGTTCAGCCGATGGGTTAGAAATGCTGCTAGGAGGAACAGTCACAGTGAGGTGTTTGGTGAAGAGCTGCAGACGTGCACACCTCCGTGCTACGATGAAAACACACTGAACGTAGCCAACGTTGGCCCAGGTGAGCTGGCAGCAAGGTAACAGCCTCACACATAAAACCAGCTCCAACACCAATCATGTCGATGCTGTCGGCGTTTATATACGGTCTGTGATTTATTTATTTACTGCTGCAGATGAAGGGCATCGGACCAGAAAACGCTCACACGTATAACTCTGGAGCACATTTAATTTGGAGGGATTATATTACGTCTGTGATATAAATAAATGATCTGACAGATGACAGATTTATATGCAGCGAACCCCTGAGGATATATATTATATATATATTAAAAACAGTTGGTGTTATTTCTGTGTTTTTTTTATGCTTTTATTGTGTAAAACCACATGCTGTTGGAACTTTTATTTTATTTTTTAATGTTTTTTTATTGCAGCTCCGAACAGGATCCTGATTAGATAATCTCAAATATAAAACTAACAGGTTTGCTGCTTTTCTCTTTCTTTCTTTCAACATTGTAAACATGGAAAATCCTGTTAACAAGACAAGGCTAATTTGAAAACACTGTTATTCCCATCGTTGCGTAATACCTGTGAGACTCATCACATATGTGATTATCAGCTTGTCATCATTTTCACACACTTACTGGAAAAGGGATTAAACTGGAGTCTTTTATGGGTTGCAACATAAAACATCATTTGTCCTTAACTTTGATGATCCTTTTTTTTTTTAATGCTTTCTGGTACCATTACTGAGCCACAAATATGATTTTAGTTTTTATGAGACAAAGAATAAAGCTGCTGATGAATGTTTTTCTGCAGAGCCAAACCAGTAATTAACTCCTAGTTCGGTAAATGGTTCCCTTGTGTGCAGCGATGTGTCAGAATAAGCAGGAAAGAAGAACCTCGTATATGCTTTAAACATCAGGGACTAAACACGAGGAGTGTTTATAACATGTTTGGTGGGGAAAGAAATCTTAAAATGATGTGACAGGGAGTCAATTTAAAAAACGAGAAGGAGAAGGTAAAACTGTGCTGGAAGAATTTAAAACCCTGAAAAAACCATTAAAGAGCTGAGTGGTGGAAAAAGATCCCAGACTCTATATGACATTCAGTAAGTCTCACACGGTGCTGAGTCTGGGATGGCTAATGAGCTAAAGGAGCCATTTGTTATCCCAACTCCTGTTGAGGCAGAGCCTGAAGACTCACTGACAAACCTTCACGCTTCAGGGGTTGAAGATGATCTCCACCTTACAGTTTTAAAAACACTCAGATACAATAACTGGATTAACACACCTGGATCCCAGTTTTTAGAATCAGGATCACGTCTTCTGGTTTCGAATTATTGAACCATCGATTGAATCAATAGAGATATCGCACAAACGACGAACGTATCGTCTGCAGAATAAACTTTCTGCGTCTTCTGACTTCGTCCCAGGAAACAGACGTAAGAAATGACCCCACTGGTTACCTTAAAGGACCCAGCGGGGCTGTAGCATGAGGCGGCTAATGCGCCGAGGCCCACGGGTCGGTTTACGTCCACTGCAGGTGAGACTGGGCGTTAGGGTTAGGGTTAGACTTCATCCATCACTGTGAACATCCAATCTGCTTTCATTGTAGTGGTCCAACGTGCTGATAAACGACGTGCAGAGAGAAAACTGTCCATATTTAACAACTGTTTTCTGATGCTTTCAACATCAGCAAGATCCACATTAAATGGTTAAAAAAAAAAAAAAAGAGGGAAATAAACAGAGATGTTTTTTCAGGGTTTTGTTGATCCATCCATCCACCCCGACCTCTGACCTCTGACCTCTGACCTTTTTGTTGCGCTATAATAACATCACCTGACTTCCTCCTTTGCTCCAGTCGTATTTACTGTTAAACACGTCGTCCCACCGCGAGTAATTAAGTGTTGAGAGAGCGATCGTGTCACCAGAGTTATGTTGCTCTGTCATCTGTCAGCGTCTAACAAGCAGCTTCTTATGAAAACAAATATTTCACACTAAAACATTTTAACACTTTTTAGAAGTTTAAACAAAGATTTAGTGATGAAACACAGTAAAGCTGAAACATTAAAATGAGCCGTATGACTCCACACACACACACACACACACACACACACACACACATCACTCATCGCTGCTCCTTTTATTTCACTTTTTTCATTTTTTTACTCGTTTATTTTTAACAGGAGCTCACAGGACACATAATAAATCATATGATTATGATGACACAGCTAGTTTTCATTTTGTTGTTTTTTTTTGGGAGGTGGGGGAAGAAAACTTTTCATATAGCGATTAAAAAAAAAAAAGTTGGAAAAGGTCAAAGTCTTTCTATACAGCTGCTGACTGTTATTCATGTATCAAATATATATAATAGACGTTAAGTTTTCACTTTTCCTATGAAATCTCTCATCATGTAGTAGAAGATACGAACATTTCCCGGTGACTTTACCGATCTCCTGATGTTTCCTCTGGTTGAGCCGTGAAATTTATGTCAGATATTCACGTCCATCTCAGAATAAACGTGGTGATCACATGACCTTTCATCTGGTGCCACTATCAGGTCACATGATCGATGAGAGCATTAAATGTGACCAAAAAAAAACAAAACTGATTCAAAGAAGCCAACATGTGACAACTATAACTGCAACAATGAAAGCCATATTTCACTGCAGCCTCAACAAAACATGATGTAGTCGCACAGATAAGTGTTTTGTTGTTTTGTTTGTTTTTTTGCCTGAACACAGAAACATGTTGACAGAAAAGAAAAAGGCCAGAACGAAGCTTTTATAACGTCATCTTTAAAATCTATTTTCAGGAGGAATGAACCACGCTGATAAACACAGAGACAATTTGATAAGTGCTCATCGTATAAAAGACAATAAAACAAAAGTAGAGTTCTTAGTTTCTCACTTTTCAAACACGACTCACTGGATTTCCACCCTCGGTCCAAACTCTGCCTCCAGTCCAGATTTTGTGCCAATAACCACATATAAGACATAACTCTGCTCGCTCACAGCCGTACTCGGGCAGGGAGGGATGTAGGAGGGCCGAGACGTGAGGAAGAGCGCCAGTTTGGCTGCAGATGTAGATCTGGTGGGACGCCAGACACACAGAGAAAAGAATAATGAGCTGTCCAAGAACACTGTCCAGACCTGAAGGGCTCGTTAAAGCTCCATCTGAGGGCGGCGCTTCCATCGCGTGACGGTTCACAGACCCGTGTCCCGATGCAGGAGTTGGATCCACTGGAGAACTTGGCACAGGAAGGTTTGTCGTTAAGTTCAGGCTGAACTTGTTCTACCTCCTATAATGAACCTCACAGAGGACGGTGTTAATTGGGTTACTGGGTTCGTCGTGCCATGAATGAAACGTTCAGACGAGGTCGTTTCACTTCAACGCATCACGGATGAGTAGCAGCAGAGAGATCATATCATTATTATTATTAGATCTGTTTGTTGCCTACCTGAAGAAGTTAAACACCTTGTAAATAGGACGCTGAAGGCTACAACAGTTTGTTTGTTGTGTTGTTGTTTGTTGTTGTTTTGGCCCATGAATTTGGACACTTTTCTCTCTCCAGCTTGTTAATGACGCATTCAGCCCAGCAATGTGAACGTCTGGATTACAGCTCCTGAACTGGGACACAGCTTGTGCTCCTCTACTGTCTTCAGTGGAGGTTTTCTGGGAAATAAACAATGCGGACTAATCCAACACAGTCACACCAGCTGCCTTTTAACTGTATGACTTTAGTCATTGTGATTCTCATTACGCTGCCAAATCCAAACTAGGCCCAAGCTCAGCAGAAATAAGGCAAGCTGGCTCTCCGCTGCAGGCATGTCAGCAGGTTTCTAACAGACGGCCGGTTAGCCAACACTAACTCCCTCCAGCGCCACCTTGTGGCTGCAGCTACACTCATCCAACAAAGCCACAAAACTCCATGTAAGAAAATGTCTCATAAAATTAGAATAATTTATATACAGCCCTCAAACCTGATATTTACTATGATATGGATGATATTTAAATATATATATATATAAATATAACACACATTTGTTCTGCACTTCATTCTGATTTATGACGTTATATGTCATTATTAAACTGTGTGTGTGTGTGTGTGTGTGTTAATCCCCTTGACAACACATTTGTCTCCGAGTCCTTCACTTACTTCACTTTTCTCACTTATTAAACTTTTAAACTCTCTGCAGCCATAAATTATTATTGATCATAGTTTGACACGTGGGATTAGAAAGGCCATAATCTGACTGTTTTATAAGTCTTGATAAAAAGATCAGATTATATCCTTTAACAAACAAGCTTTTCTGTTTTTCACCTACAGACTGTTTAACTGTTTCTTTTAAACTGTGTTTAACTGTTTTAACTCACTTCTACCTGAAGTCTTTTTTTTCCACGTTTTTATACCTTTAAAGCCTCGTAATCTTCTCCACGTCATTTATTCTGCTCTTTGTTGTTACTCGTTTTATTAAAACCTGAAATGTTTCTTTTTGATCCTCCACCTTTTTTACTACGACTGTGTGTGTTTAATCTAAATCTAATTTAAGATGTATTTAACGTCTCTCACGGTGCAAATAAAAGATGGGTTTAAGGCATCAAACGTCGTAAAAAAAAAAAAAAAAAGAAAGAAAGGCTTTTGATCTTTAATGCGAGGACACGTCTGCTCCATCGTGTAGTTTAAGGCCTGTAAACCGAACACACTCACTGGATTAAAGGCTTGTTTTCAAGTACACATAAAACATATATAAGACATAACAGTTCCTACTCGGTGTAAAGACTTGAGCAACCTCTAACATGTCAGAATCTGCACTTTTATAACATAAAACACCATTTTTTTTATCATTTTTAATGCATATCTGTGGGTCATTTCAGCTCTCGACTATGTTTCTCGTCCAGCTCTTGTATTTCAGTGTTTTGACTCTGTTTGTTTCAACTCTGTGGAGATGAACCTGCATCCGTCTCAGTGGACTACAGTTCAGCTGATGGACTTCCTGAAAGTTCAGGATCATCTCTAACCATCAACACCTGTCGATATGATACGTCCAGACTTCAACTAGCCTCTAAATGAAAACAGCGTGAGGTTGGCTCTGTTGAAAACACATCCAGCTAATGGGCTGCCAGCGCCTGTTTCAGCTGCTCGTCACGCAATATATAGAAAGCGTCTGTTTTGTTGAGGATCTCGCTGTGTGTTCCAGTCTGGAAGTTGGACCGACTGTGTGTTATTTCTGGATGGCCTGAAGTTATAAGATACTTCACTTCAGCATGTCAAACAACGCGTTATAGATGTTTAGTCTCAGTTTAACCTTCGAGGTGAAATCAAACCAGATTGTTGGACTGTGGAGTCTTTTTCATTTGCAGATCAGCAGATCTCTTTGTCTGCATGCTGCAGCATTTGTGATACAAATAAAGGAAGTCAGAAGACCTACATGTGACTTATAATCAACTAACTCCTGTGTTTATGTGTTGAAACGATCAATTAATCCATTTCTGATCATGTTGTGTACATTTTTACACTATTTTTTTAGCTGTTTTATATCATTTACCAGACAAAACGAGCTATTTGAGGCCTTTCCAATATTAATTATTATTATTTAATCTACAAAATAATTGACAAATGAATTTTAATTGCGAGCTGCAGCCTATTTATTCAACCACTTGAGTTCCTGCTGTTGGATTTGACGTCACCTGTGAAGACAGACACACGTCAGGTGATCCAGACAAGATGATCGATGAATTAATAAATATATTTAATATATATATATATATATATATATATATATATATATATATATATATTTATTTATTTATTTATTTATTTTTTTTTTTTTGTCTTGTTGAGGTTTATTTTCAGCTTTTTGTTTTTCTTTCTTTTATTTTCTTTTCATTTTTGTAATATTGTGTTATGATGTCCCCGGGACAGGAAAGCTGTTTATTTAATTAGAGCCAGCATGACGGTAAACACCCAGTCGCTGGTTCTGGCAACATTTTCAACAGAAAAACAACAGACTGAAGCTTTCAGGAAACTGTTCTTTGTGACCATTTGGTAGCTTTATATATTAAGTATTTCTTAAATGTATTTTAAATGTATTATCATGGGTTTATACTACAGTACTACATTTGAGTTCTGGTGTCTTTAAGTCAAGAACTGGATCAGATAGAAAGATGATGAATCACACCTCAAAAACAAGCCAAACAGAGTCACATGTTCATTGTTGTTTACAGACTGTAGATACAACTTCTCTACTGAGTGTAAATGTAAGTTATGCAAATAAATCGATGACATGGATAAAATATATATATATATATATATATATATATATATATATATATATATATATATATATATATATATATATATATATATATATATATATATGTAAACCACAGACAAAAGAAGCAGGTGGAAGCAGCAAGTCACCTGAAATCATGTTTTAAGACTTTAAAAGCAGCGTCTCACTCTATTATATTAATAACTGTCCTCTTATTCCTGTCAATATAAATAAAACATACTGTGTAAATGTTGCAGCTCTTCTGAACACGAACTGTGAAACTGCAGCCAAACGTTAAAAGACGGCTGTGACAAAGACAAAGAAATTGTTTTTATTTATTTTTTTAGGTTTTTGGGTTTTCATCCCTTTATGAATTTCAAGTTTTGCAGTTTTGTTTTTGATGTTCATCTTTCGGTCATCTGGAGTGTTGTAATATATATATTAAACTGTGACAGAATACTTCCTGTTTTATTTTGAAGGCAGTGTGACAGTTCAGGATCTGTTTGTGAATAAAGCAACAGCGGATCAAAACCTATAAACTCATAGATGATGTACATCATCCTCAAAAGGTCTAAATCTCAACCTTTTGGGACATGTTATTGTGTATTGATAATTTATTCAATTATTACTTTAAAATAAATTACTTCACTCACTTTAATTCCCTTTTATTCCCTTTTTTTAAGCGTTTTGCCTTATTAATGATTCAACATGAGGATATTTTGACTATTCATTGCTGATAATTGTAATAATAGAAAACAATATCTTTTTCCAAAACCACACAAATACATATTTCATCACTTTTCACTGGCGCGGACGGTTTTTATTTGTTTTATTTGCCCGGTTTTGAGACATTTGGTCAACGTGGTTGAGTTATTATATTTGACATTCAACACCAGCATGTTTGTTTAGGCTCAACGTCCTGCTTACTTTGGATGAAAAGTACACAGGCTGCACTGTAAACAGTTTTCCTTTACAATTTTCTGCAGGAAATTGCTCCTATGAACGGCCTCTTGACTGGAAGCAGCTGCAGGATATTTGGAGATTGTAATAACAGCAAACTGATTGACTCTAACAGTAATATCTGCAGCCGCTGGAGGACACCCGTCTCTGCTCTGGAGCGTTTTGTTCCGTGTTTAAACATTTCAGGTGATCTGAATCCACACAAGTACGTCACAACTAGGAACAATAAGACCGTAGACTTGTGTTACGGTCCATGAAAGGCTTCTTCGAGGCCTCCACTTGGTTCCTCTGACCATATCAGCATCAACTAAACTCCTTCATATACGCGAGGGAGAAGGTGAAGACGAGTGAAGTCATAGTTTGGAGTGAAAATATTATTTCTATAGATTGGTCCGTGTTTAAGGACTTGGCCACAGATATTAGTGAACTCACTGACTCTGCATGCATGCAGGCGTATCAGATGTTGTGAGGATATTAAACGTGTTATTATTGTACCATAATAATAATAATAAAGGGTTATGAAATCCCTGAGAAATGTGCTCAAAAGAAAACACAGGGCCTTCGATACAGGTGATGAGACAGAAGAACGAGAGGCAGCAACATGATGAATGAGGAAAAAACCTGAAAACCAGCCAATCTGCTTCTCAGGCAACGATAGAGACTTAAACCGAAAGACTTTTTATTTAAGATTTGATACGCATGACTTCGCAGATGAACTTAGGGAAATATGCAAAGAGTCTGACCTCCTTCTTACAAAGTCAAAGCAGATGTTTTGATGCTCAGGATGTGACGTCAAGGCCGTATTTTAGAGAAAATAAGACGAATAAGAGCCCGGGGGGCCAGACTGTAACACAGGAAGTCTGCATGGTTCAGCTCTGTGAGACGTTTCTGGAGCAGCGAAGGACTCAATGATGACACAGTTATCATCCGCATGTTGCATAAATCTAAACATGAGCCGGTGGGAGATGATCCGTTAATTAATAGAGCAAGGATGTAACGTATCACACACACTTGGCTTGCAGAGATTTTATAACGCCAATCATTAAGATCACCTGGAAGTCGTGAATTTATTGTATTTTATTTTATAAGTTGAGTATTTCTTCTTTAAAAAATCTAACTTTAACAAAAAAAAGTGAATATGATGATGTACATTGTAAAACACATTTAATTATAGCTTCACTGAGTGATGAAAATGAGTTATGATCGGTGCAGCAGTAATAATATTAACAATAAACTTTATCGATATAGAACCTCTCATACCAGAAATGCTTTACAATAAATAAATTACATTTTATACATGAACTGAAAATATTAAATAAACATGTATATATTAAACATACAAAAAAAAAACCATCATTTTCTATTTGATTTTTTTTTCATGTGTCCCAAACAGGCGTGAAAATTTTTTTTTATTAAGATGACAATAATTGTGAAGTTTTGAAAAATCAGAAACAATTATTCATATGGTTTATTGATGCTGTAATGCTGCAGGTTTAACGCCACCTAGTGGACAAACACAGTTGATGCATTTTTAAAGTCAACATTAAGTTGTCAGTTCAATTTATTTGGAAGAATTGACAAAAACTTACAAATAAAATATGCACAAAGGTTTATAATCGCATTATGGTTATGAATCTAAACATCTAAAACTATATTCAAAAAGGCAAGTATGCGTACTTAAAAACTAAGTTGTTGTTGTGTGATTGTAATCTATTTTCTGATAATATAAAACTGTTTAATATGTGGAAATCAAGCATAAAATAAAGATTAATACATAAGTACACTGTATTATAACACTGGAGCAAAAACAATGTTCTTTATTCAACATTTACAGCATATTAATAATTTTAAACAGCAACTGGACGCTTTACTGTATCTATTCTGTTTTTATTTTACTTTATTTTCATATTAAATTTAATCTTATATCATATTTTTACATTCTGTGTCCAAAAGTATGATATAAATAAAGCTTTTATTAATTAATTGAATTAATAACTATTATCTATTGTTTTTAATCACACGTGAAGCTCTTTTATGTTTTGTTTTTTTTTGGTACCGTGTGAACTGAGGTACTTTACTTGTTCACCTGAGTGTGGGTTTTTTCTGTTTTTTTTAACCCAATCAGCAGGCGTTTAGAGCGGCTCTGAGAGTGATTTAATGTGCTTACATCTGTATCAGATCAGCTGCTCTGACATCTGGTTTGTGTTTTGGCAGCTAATTCGATTTTTATAATAAAAATAGAAGCTCAGATCGATGCCTGGAGGACTTGTACTTTAGATGATCTTATCAGCGTCCAGCTTTTGGGGGGGAAACATGCCCAGTTTGGATTGTGAGGCTGCTTCTTATCCAAAAATGTTACTGCAGAGATCTTCAAGGCGGATAAAAGCAAAGTCCTGGCTCATCTTGGTAAATCTCTGTAAATGAAGCGAGATCCTTTGCGTTAGCGTAGCTGTGTGTCAGAGTTTCTTCACACTCACATCACTTTTGTTATCTACACCTTCTTCCCCCATAATGTGAGAAAAAGCATGAATTTGTGTTTACATTAGGATGACATTTATTAATAGAAACAAACAAGTTAAGTTCATCATGTCATCACTTTCACTGTCTTTACTCTTAACTTTGGATTTAAATTATCCACGTTTAATGATTATTTTTTATTCTCCAGTAGTGTTAAATCAAAATTACACCAACTTCTTATGTGAGTTGGAGGAGCCCCCTGCTGGACATGCATTTATTTCTTTATTTATTGCTTGTAATAAGGTAATAGGCTACATAAAACCGCTCCCTCTATTGTCGTCTGTTCTTTCATTACACTCATTCTGCTTAGTGGGATCCTCTAAAAGACAATAACACAGACTGATCAAATCACACATGAGTCAATGTGACCTGAACGTCTGGGTTTGATGAGAGCATCTCTCGCTCATATATATTGAAATAATACTGATGTGCACTGGTTTGTGACTTCAATTTAGCTGAACGGTACAATAACTAGAGAGGGCATAAAGTGGCTGCTCATTTCACAGCTCACTTCACGTGTAATTTAGTGCATCGCTCCAAGTTAAAAATCCATTTAAGAGGAAAATATCAAGACGAAAGCAAACTCAAAGGTTGCAGCATCCTTTGGAAACGCTGTTACACATCCTCAGGTTGGCTCATCAAAATATACAATATTCACTTATATAATAATAAACCATGCAGTCACATATTAGGACACACTTCAAGTTGGTAAACCTTGTATTTGTTTATGTATTTAGACAGATTCACTGATGTAATAATCAACCAAATATCCTACAAGTAGCAGCGTGTGTTGCAGCAGCAGATTTATAACTAAAAAGGACCTTTGATGGGTCGTAAAATCTGTCTAACCACAAATAACCACGAGAAACAATTTAGAGTCAACGTGTTTATTTTTCCATTGTCACACTTGACAATTCATGGTTTACAAATCAGCTGAACTCTGTACTTCAAAACTGTAACCGTTGAGAACTGTGGCCTCCGCTTTAACTTCACCCTGCAACAGAAACATCTGATTGGCTGAATGGAGAAATGACAGGAAGTGGGGTTGGGGGGGTACTGTACTCTGTTTGACCCTCAAAATTAAATAATTACAATAAAAAGGAAGAAAATGAGGCAACAGAAGTAGTAAGACTTTTTATAAATCAGGCAAAAACATGATTTGCTTTGGCAGCGGTGCTTCTCTTTACTCTCCAACGATCAACCTGGATAAGTAGCGATCGCACGCAGTCACGCCGAGCGTCTCCACAGTCTTATCGCACAATTCAAGTACAGGTTTCATTAAGTGCTAACACAGGGCAGCGTTATGTAAACTCGCTGGAATAAGGCCACCGTATACTAAAACTGTTTGATTCATCAAGATACAGAAGAAGAAAAATCTCGAGCCGCTACGAGACGGAGAGAAGAGTTTAGATGGAAAAGCGTCAGAGTTTATTTTATTTCCATAAACGGAGAGGGAATGACAAGCGACGAGAAGTTTTCTCTTTTTAGAAGAGTATAAATGAGACGGAGAAAGAGAGACGGGGAAGATAGTGGGCGACTGAAGGCATCGGTGTGTCGGAGCAAAATAAGACGGGGACGAGACAAAGTTAAAACTACGTGGTTGATGTGCAGCTGATCGGTACGTTATGTTTGAGCTCACCTTAATGAAGCAGAACAAGGTGTTTGATCCAAATGTCAGTGATGCCAAACAACGTGGCTCGACAGGTGAGTATTTGATATGAAAAACTAAAAAAAAAAAAAAAAAAAAAACAAAAAAAGAACAGAACCTGTCTCCCTGGAAAGTTGACATTTGGTGATCCAAAAACCAAAATGATGCCCAAAGTGTCACCTGGCCAAAGCGTCCCCAAAGTGTCTCCACCTACCACACCCTGCTACAAAACACCCTTCTAGCCACACCACCTCCTCCTGCTCTTTCTTCTTCTCCTCCTCCATAACTGGGGTGGCTCAGTAGCGATAGTGGTCCGGTTTGAAAGGGCCTTCAGTGGGCAGACCCAGGTACTTGGCCTGCTTGTCTGTCAGCTTTGTCAGCTTCACCCCCAGTTTATCCAGGTGGGCGGCTGCCACCTGCTCATCCAGCTAATGAGACAGAAGAGAAAAGATAAAAGGGGTTATTTTATTATATTATACATAATGACATCACATGCACTCTCAAGTCGCAGTTTCTTAATAACTGAAACCCAAAACAGTTTAAATGCTGTACTGTATTAAATATATCATCATCATCATCATCATCATCATCGAGTGGCTTCTGACCTTCTTGGGCAAAAAGTAAACTCCCAGGGGGTATTTGTCGGTGTTCGTCCACAACTCGATCTGAGCCAGCACCTACAGGAAAGGACAGATGTGACAGATGTTTAATAAAGCAGATGTCAGATGAGAATTTTCATCCGGGAATAAAAGGCACATTGACAATAATGTAAAAATATGAACATGAACTGCATCTCTGGATCGCGTCCAGTCAGGGATTTTTTTCTTCTATCTATTCATTTCCTGTCATCTTCTTGGATACCAAATACAAAAAAGGCATAAAAATGCCAAGAGCATAACAAAAAGGATCCTGACAGACAAACAGCCTGAGTTTAGAGTAAAGAGGCAAAAAAAGCAGCGATAAACTACGTTTTATAGTTGGGCAGCAATTATAGAGGATCCATTTCCTTCTTTCCTCTCACAGCACCTGATTGGTGAAGGAGTTGCTCATGACGAAGGACGGGTGTCCCATAGCACAGCCCAGGTTGACCAGTCTGCCCTCTGCCAGGACGATGATGTGACGACCGTTCTTCATCAGATAGCGATCAACCTGAGGAGGAAGAGGATTACAGATCACGTATGTGCCTCAGGGGGGTTTACAATCTGTGCAGAAATACAACAGAAAACACGAACCCAAAACTGAGGCTTAATGTCGTCATGTGAAATGTACAGTCTGAGTTTGTCCTACCTGTGGCTTGATGTTGACCTTCTCTGCAGCGTTCTTGTTGAGCCAGCTCATGTCAATCTCACAGTCAAAGTGACCGATGTTACACACGATGGCGTCGTCCTTCATGTTCTCAAAGTGTCTGATGGGAAACGCATGAAAAAGGACAATTTATAAGTAAGACTTAAATAACACTGGAGGGTAATTAATGTAGTTATGACATCAGGAGTTTAGCGGTTCTAAAAAGGAAGCGTGTGGCTCTCAGTCGGTCCAACTTACTGTCCCTGGATGATGTCCTCACAGCCGGTGGTGGTGACGAAGATGTTTCCTTCCTTACAGGCTTCCTCCATGGTGGTAACTTCATAACCTGCAGAGAAACAGTGTTTTTGTTGACAATTCAAACTTTCGCCGTTCGTTTTCATTAAATCTTTTTCCAGCTGCTCACGTGCCGAGTGACGTGTGAATCATCACCTACCCTCCATAGCGGCCTGCAGGGCGTTAATGGGGTCGATCTCCGTGACAATGACGCGAGCGCCGAAGCCACGCAGAGCCTGGACGCAGCCTTTGCCCACGTCGCCATAACCCGCCACAACGGCCACTTTACCGGCGATCATCACGTCGGTGGCTCGCTTGATGCCGTCGATCAGACTCTCCCTGCAGCCGTACAGGTTGTCGAACTTACTCTGCAGGAGGGAGGCAGAGAGGGAAACACATGACGGCCGTCCATTCACGTGACCTCCACATGTCATTCCTTGCAAGTTTAACACAATATGTTGATGTAATGTAGTTAATACAGTTCACTGTTGTCTAATTAGCATTACAGGGTCAAGGCTGATCACCTTTGTGACAGAGTCGTTGACATTGATGGCGGGGATCTTCAGTTCGCCCTTTTTCAACATCTTGTACAGGTTGTGGACGCCTGTGGTCGTCTCCTCTGACAGCCCACGGATACCTGAAAATAAACGACACGTAAATATGGAAAATTTCCAAAAATACAAACACACACTAAGAAGTTTTAAAAATATCATGATGTGCTGTAAGAGATGGTTCTCTTTAAGTAAAGAAGAAGAAATGACCTTGATGCTTTCATGTCAGTTTCATGAAGTAATTTAGAAACAGGCTTTACGTAAATACATCTACAGGTTGTGTGTTTAATTGTTGGTGGTGAGAATCACTCCAAGTCCTCTGTGTTGTAGAGTCTCAGTGCAGACTACCACCGCTCACTCTCTGCCACCTTATGACACAGCTGCAACACCGACAGTTGAGCTGCAACGCCTCAAGGGGCAGGAAATCAGGCATATTGTAGCATTATCATATAATAATGTACAATCTGGCGAGATTGTCATTTTTTTTTCTTAATTTAGAAAGCATTTAACACAACGTGTGTGTGAGTGTGTGTGTGTGTGTGTGTGTGTGTGTGTGTGTGTGTGTGTGTGTGTGTGTATAAACAAGCTGACCTGCCAGCAGTTTGGGGTACTTCTGGTGCACCAGGTTGGTGAGATCTCCACCGTCGTCCAGGATCATGTTGAGGGGTTGATCGTCTTTGAAGTACAGAGTCTGCTCGATGCACCACAAGTACTCCTCGTCTGTCTCACCCTTCCATGCGTACACTACAGAGAAAGACACACACACACTTATTTATTTGCTTTTTCTCCTGCAGGTCAGGTGAGAATTTTTCCACCTGCAGTGACCAGAGTTTAACTTGAAACATCAAATTGTTGGTGGTAAGAATCACTCCAAGTCCTCTGTGTTGTAGAGTCTCAGTGCAGACTACCACTGCTCACTCTCTGCCACCTTATGACACAGCTGCAACACCGACAGTTGAGCTGCAACGCCTCAAGGGGCAAGAAATCATTCAACAAGCTGGTGAGTAATACCCTTTATTTGCAAAAAACGTTTTTAATTCCTGTGCTGAATACTGAAACCTTTAACGGTCTGATTTTCATTTTAGATTTAGTTGCCTTGATGATCAACAAAATAAAAGGAGAGGGTTGTTTTGTTTTTTTTGTTTTTTTGCTGAGGCATTGTGGGTTACCTGGAACACCAGACTTGGCGATGGCGGAAGCAGCGTGATCCTGAGTGGAGAAGATGTTACAGCTCGACCACTGGACCTGAAGAGAGAGCGAGAGAGACAGTGAGGAGGATGATACGCAGAGCCGAGACTCGCTGTGTGTCTGTATGTGACCATGTGTATTTTATAATTGACTAAAATCAGGATAATGATACAACCTTGTGTGAATATGAAATTGCATTCAGTATTCAGTCATTCAGTGCATTTATGTGAACATGTAACTTGGTTATTGATTGATTTCTGTTATAAATCAGTGACATGATTTCATAAACTAGGACAGTTTCTTGGCTGCGTGTTTCTTTAAGGGTTTTCACATATTAACATGTGCAGAACAACAAGTGTAGACAGAGGAAACATCACTATGATCACACAAAATACTGCAACCGTGTTTGTGCATTTTCATAGTTCTACCTGGTTACTTTGACAAGCGCGACAGTTGCACCTTTTTAACAGCTACAGTGCTTTTTGTGTGTTTAACTGTTGGTGGTGAGAATCACTCCAAGTCCTCTGTGTTGTAGAGTCTCAGTGCAGACTACCACCGCTCACTCTCTGCCACCTTATGACACAGCTGCAACACCGACAGTTGAGCTGCAACGCCTCAAGGGGCAGGAAATATTTCACAGTAATATGAATATATGGGGGTTTTTATTAACTGAATAATTATCTATAAACAGTATTCTAGCCTTGTTGGGTACTTAACATGAACACACACTACTGTTATCTAGTGTTTAAGACTTTCTACTGTAGTGTAAAATTGAATTTGAATTTAAGATTTGCAAGCAACACAGAACAAACAGGATTATCCTTGCTGCCACAGGAAGAACAGTGAAATACAGATGGGCCAAAAAAAACAAACAGGGTGAGAAGAGAGGAGGTTCCTGCAGGACCAAACCAGTCCTGGTCAGATAAAGACTAACACGATAACAGAATCCACTGGCCTTGAAACAGACGGAGGGAGGGAAAAAAAACACCTCACTGAGACTGTTTGTTCTAATAAATGAATACGATCAATAAGCTAAAAGGCAGAATATGACGTTTCTTTCCAGCTGCTGTTCAGTGTAACTCCAGTACACTGAACTTATAGTCCAGTCTGGTATTAAATAACTAAAATGCGTTCCCCTGAGGGAATGGTCTGGTAAATGTCACCTCAGCTCCGAGGGCAGTGAGGGTCTCGATGAGCACGGCGGTCTGCAGGGTCATGTGGAGGCAGCCGGCAATACGGGCGCCCTTCAGAGGCTTGGACTGACCGTACATCTCCCTCATCTTCATCAGTCCGGGCATCTCGTTCTCGGCGATATCGATGGCCTTACGCCCCCATTCGGCCAGGCTGATGTCAGCTGAAGAGACGGCGAGACAGCAGGAAGGTTAAACTGTGTTGCAATAATCAATTATTATTAACTTCATATTGAAAACAGTATTCTCTAAATCACATTAGCCATACACCTTCAGTCAGCTGCTTCATCACTTAAGTCTTCCATTCATGATGAACTATGTATTAAAACCACCTACATAGGATGATCCCATTAAATATATCACTGAGAAGCAGCAAAGTGTGCTATAAGTGATCTTGTCCATAATCAATACCTTTGACTAACTGTACATTTTGTAGTCAACAAGTTGTTTCTTAAACATGTTAATATTTCTAAACTTTCAATCCAATAAAAGCCTCAAATGATCAAAGCTACAGGATCAGGTCCCTCTTTGCTAAAACCCTAAACTAAAACTAAAAAAAAAACTTAAGCTACATCATAATTGCTTGATTGTTTGCTTGAAACAAACAAGGCGTATGAATAATAATAATAATCAGTTACTGGAGAACATGATACAACAGGATGCATCTATTGTGCAAGCTCTACGGTGCTGCAGGTAAACCACAGGGTGTCAAAGTACAACCCGTCCTCCACAAACACACTTTAACTGCACTGAACTGGAACTGGGCCGACCGACCAGCCAGAGAGAGGATGAGAAGCACCAGTTTACACCGACTCAAAGGGTCTAAAAATCGATCCACCACATAAATATTACAGCCAGATATTAACATGTGCAGAACAACAAGTGTAGACAGAGGAAACATCACTATGATCACACAAAATACTGCAACCGTGTTTGTGCATTTTCATAGTTCTACCTGGTTACTTTGACAAGCAGTTGCACCTTTTTAACAGCTACAGTGCTTTTTGTGTGTTTAACTGTTGGTGGTGAGAATCACTCCAAGTCCTCTGTGTTGTAGAGTCTCAGTGCAGACTACCACCGCTCACTCTCTGCCACCTTATGACACAGCTGCAACACCGACAGTTGAGCTGCAACGCCTCAAGGGGCAGGAAATATTTCACAGTAATATGAATATATGCTGGTTTTTTTACTGAATAATTATCTATACCACACCACATAAATATTACAGTCAGATCGCCGAACAACTCCAGAAAACCACCTGAACCTGTTTGCTTTTATTTAAGCTCTCGTTGTGTTTGCAGATTTGTCTACAAACAATAAAACAGTAAACGAGTGATACTGCATCAATTTACACGTCTGGATTTGATAGATAGTCAATCTGAATTTCTGATTACATGAGAGCATGTAATCAGGAGTAATGTATAGGCTTTACGTTGGAGTAATCCGCCGTGCAACTTAATCTGCTTTTGACCAGCTGCTTCAAACGGATCAGAAGAAGCTGGTGCAATTAATAGATAGAGTTTATCAATCCCAACTATTGATATTTAATTGATTGAAGAAATTTTCTTTTTAAATATGAATATTCTCTGGTATATTTTAATCTTCCATGATAATAAATAAATAACATGGGTTGTGGGAAACTGTTAAAAAAGACATCTTTCAAACATTTTATGGGCCAAACTACTAATAAATCAGGAAATTATTCAACAATCAATGAAAACAGACATTGGTTGCAGCCCAATATCCAAAACTACTCATTTTATTTCATCAGGATATAATTTATTGTTCATTTTATATGCACAACAGTAACAGATGTATGTGGTGATTGTTAATTCCTGTAACAAAAAAAACAAAATAATCAATAAAATACTTTAATCTAATCCATAATCTTTGCAGCGGCATGTAGCTCTCAAAGCTGCTTCCCAGGATGAACCACGTGTAGTCCGAGCTTTACTACGATATGCGAGCTGCACACAGCACAGCTCAATCTCTGCCTGCTCCCGTCAGTCATGCAAAAAGTGGCGGTGGCGCAAGGCATCACGGGAATTGGAGTTTACAAACACAGCCGAACCAATTAAGCGTGACGCACAGAGCTCCGCTAATAAACTACAACACCCAGACGTCGTGTGGACGTTTCTGTCTACGCTAAGACTGTTACATGTCGACTCATTCTGAAATGTGGAACAACTCTACAAATTATTACTAGGTCACAAATTAACGGAAATTCACTAGTAATAAGCGACAATACATGCTAAACATCATGCTAAAGGACAATAACAAAGCCATACAATTTACCACATGCTAGTCAGCTGGTAGCAACCGAGTCAAGAGAGAGATATAAACGCTAAATTTACAAACAAATCAATATCATACATCTACCTACACCGTTTCATTGCACAGTTAGCTCTTTAGCCTTGAATTAGCTGCTGGAAGAGCAGTTAACTGTTAACACTTAACAGCATGCTAGCTCACAAACCGCCATCCTGCTTTACGATAACTCAGCTTGTGAGCGGAAATAAAACAGTAAATCTCGACACTGACCAACTTTGTAGGGAAGTTTCTCAGACATGGTGGTTTTCTGGTGCTTGGTTACGAGCGGGTTGAATGGAGCAGCAGCCTGGCCGACGGATAGAGAAGGAGAGGGAGGGACGGAAACATGTCGGCTCGGTTTTATTGTCGAAGCCACATTCAGACCAGTTTACACAAGTGGGTGGTTACGAGCCGCATCTACTCTGGATTCCTATTGGCTGTAAGAGCTCCCGCCCCGCGCCCGAGTGATACGATTGGCTAGCAGTCGATGTGGGACGTACAGCCAATAGGAGTGAGTGTTTGGGACGTGTAGTTTAAACAAGTTTTATCCGGACTCCGTCGGTGTTTTCCCGGCTAATAAATGAAGTAATCACTCAATAATATAGATTACCGGGATTCAACAATATATATATGTATATACAATATACATATATATACTGTGTATACATGGATATTGCTTTGGTGACTGATTAACCATGAACGTTAGACTTGTAGTTGTTTTAAGTGTTGAAACATGAATCATTTACATAAAGTATATATACATATGTTAAAGTATATACAGGCGGTACTTGAATGATTATATACAGATGAGTCAACACTAAATATACTAGAGTATAGTCAAATATTTACTGGTTTCTATGATAGGACTGAATATATTTGGGTTGTGGACTGACAGCTGGGACAAAACAAGACATTTGAGGACATCACTAAACAACTAATCAATTAATCAGGTAAATAAAATGAATGATAATTAAAATAAAATAATTGTTAATTGCAGCCCTACATATTTGCAGTAAGTAAATTCAAGCAGAGCGGACAACAGGCCCTGGTCCTCACACTCCTAAATTAACTGAATGTTTTGGAAATTTCATGAATATGATTTATTTATTTTTTTAAGGGTAATTTGGGTCATCAAAGTCAAATATAAAGTAAAGCAGTTCCTGCATTATGTGCAGGCTGTATATATGCTGCTGCTACATAACCACGTTCACACCGTTTCACTGTTTGTATCCTGTTTACAGTTCACAGGAACAGTTTCACCTGTATATTCAACTGTTCTTGTACTGAAGCACTTGGTCAAAATCTGGGGCCAGGTAGGAGTATTTGTTGTTTTATCTTTGGTGCAATTGATATATATGTATGTAATATGTAATAATAATAATAATGCATATGTGTTAACACTGTAATAGTATTAAGAGTTTAGCAACTTTCATATATGTAATGCTGCTGGACATACTGTACTTTTGACTTCGCTATTTTTAGACATTTGCAAAATGCACAGAAAATGATGAAATATGAGTGTTACGTATTTTGTTGTAAAATACTGAATACAAGTTAACTCATCACCAAATGTAGTACTTTTAATGCCTCGGGATTTAAAGGATATAATGTATATATGCATGGAAATTAATGTTAGTTATGATAGATGATGGTATTTCAGAGTAGCCTAACCTGTCCTCAGGTTAGACATGTGGTGACTGTGCTGTAAGGAGTGAAAGAGGACAGTGTGTGTTGGTAGAAACACTACACTGCAGCTAATTTAAGAGCGTGTTTTCAGGACTACAGCAGCTTGAGGGTTAAACACTCTCAGAGAGATTTACCCACATGGCTCTACTAACACCAAATCACCACCATAAAGATTTAACCTGAAGGTTTTCTATAGTATAGGTTTTGTTCAGATGCATACGATCATATGACACAACGTCATGTGAAATTATATTTAGTAAAGTTAGTCTTTGATTAATGTTCTGGATAAAAAAAATAACAAAAAAAAGTTGCATATGAAATTACACACAAACCTCACATGTTTTGAGGTCAAAGGTCAGAACGGCAGCTGTATACGACACGTGGAGGGAGAAAGTTTTTGTGTAAACATGCAGACGTGATTTTAAGGATTTTTTTTTTTATTTGTGTGTGAAAGGTCATCTTCAAATATATAATCCGATAAGACTCGAGCTGCTTTGGTGAAATTTGGAACATTTCAGTGTGTTAGGTGACAACAATATTTTAACACATATATATATATATATATATAATAACAATAATTTTAACCTCATTAAAAACCTTAAATATAATATCCACTCATCCTCCTCTGTTTTAAGACGGTATTTTTAAAAAATGGTGAACATATCCTTTAATGTTATTTTATAATGTTCATTTTAACCACAGAAACTTATCATCTTATTCTAAAACGTGCCAATAATTATAGAAGATATAGTAAAAAGTAAATATTTCACAGCTTGTTTAATTGGTGCACACACTGATTATTGAAAGTGTGACATGGGGCTAAAGTAAAGAGTGGACATTTAACCCAGGGCTAGTCAAAGCCCTATCCTTAGGTTAACCCTGGGTTAACCGTGTGTGTGTGTGTGTGTGTGTGTGTGTGTGTATCCCAGGTCTATTTTTAGTCTTGGGCTAAAAATATGCAGTGTGAAAAGCCCATATGTGACCATGAGGAAGACAAGAGGCCTAAATACCAGGTGGCAGCAATACAGAACCAAGTTCCACATATACACTGATTGAGGAAGATCTTAAAGAGGATTATATTCCTGTATTAACAGATGCAACGGTGCCGATACTTGCATTAAATCCCAACTTTATTTAGAGAAACTGTATATAACCCCACATTAACAACGGTCACAGAGCAACATGGCTGGCACGAGGAAACTCTCCAATCCTCTGGCTACAGGTCACATAGTACAGCCAGGTAGAAGATGAGAGATACTGGAAGTAAACAGAAAGAAAAAAAGACAAACGATTGTTTTAATAGTTTTTAAATATCAGGATTGGGGTCAACCAAGTGTTTCATACAAGTCAGTTTATTTTGAAGTTGTTTTTTTTTAATTGCAGCCTTTAGCTTCCTGCTTGAACGAGACTGACCCCAAACCCTGTCGTGCATAAATGTGTCAGCTGACGGAGGGAGGGGAGTGTAGCTACAGCCGGAGCAGAAGTTGGACTCCCTCACGACATCATCTTATCATATAAAAAAACAAAAAAACAACGTGTTTAATGTTCAACTCTCAATGTTGCACTACAGGTGAGTAAAGAGCAAAAAGAAAAGAAGAAGAAAAGAAAATAAATCAGCTCACCGTCTCGGTTTAAGTAGATATTTAACAAGAGGTCACTGTGTTGAAGGCTGAAGAAACATCACACACACACACACACACACACACACACAGTCTTTAAATTCAACTAATGTAGGATTTTCTCAGAGTACATCACTGTTGTTTTATTTTACAGAGAAATTATCATATTTGTACTGATCCATATATTTCTGCTACATATCAATATAGATGAGTTATAATAATTGTGGTTTTATTGGGGTGAATCGGCACCATCAAAGGCTGCAACTGATTTTTATTTTTTTTCACGATCGGTTGATCTGTTGAATATTTTCTCAATTAATCAATTAATCGTTTGGATCCTAATATCCAACTTAAAATATTTTATAATGTTCAACAGTCCACAAGCTAAAGATACTCAGTTTACCATCATAGAGGATTAAAGATGACAGGAAATATTCACATATATGAAGCTGGATCCTGAGACTTTTGTTTTCATTTTGTTTTCTAAATAAAAATGTTATTAATTTATCGATTATCAGATTAATATCTCAATCGACCGAACTGCAGCTCTAGTTCTATCCAACCCATGCCTCTCAATGAGCCTTTATCAAAGCAGACATGTGTTCTCTACATGCTCAGTTTATAACAGGCTTTGATTTGCAGTCTTTGAGCTGAAACTATATTTTTCTTTCTTTGGAAAGTTTCCTCCAGATCCAGAGAAGACTTTATACAACTGATTTCACCACCAGAGTAGTTAACGAGTTATTAAACTTTAAAGCTCAAATGACCTTTTTACGTTTCATACATCAAACCTTCAAACACAACTGTTGAATTTTTATTAATTTTGGATAAAACTGTCTTGGATAAAACAGCATTTCCACTTGAAACAGAGAGTTGTAACCATGATCAGCATATCTAATGACCGCTGGCCTAAAAGCAACAGCAGCTCTTTACTACAGATACGAGGAAGAAGTCGATCTAAAAATATCCGAGCTATGAAATGAAACACTGTCATCTACTCCAGCGGGTGTCAGACTCAAAGCACACTTTACACTAAACACAGTTATCTCTCTGGCGTAGATAGAAGATGATGCACAAATTAAAAACTATTGAATGATTGAAGTGCATAGCTTTTATATTGTATTTCATTTTGCTGTATGATCTATAATCAGGTATATTTATTGGGATAAAGTTCTAGTTATTTACCTAAACAATGAACTGAATTGAGGTTTCTTTCTTTCTTTGAATCAACCTAAAGATTTGCAGGTTGTTGAATCATCTGATAAATCAACCCAATTCACATAAAAAAGGGGTAAAAACATAAAAATCTGTTGTTTTGGTGAATTATCTGGTGCTAACATCCACTAATATTAATATCTAATAATATACATTACTGAAGGCTACAGTGAAAACCAGACACTAGTGCCATCATGATGTTCAGTGATACAGAAAAGCCCCTTGATGCTCAAAAATGTGTTTTTTCCCCCTCCCAATTTTATTATTTTAAGAAGTTAACTGTTTGGATCAAGAGGTCAACGAGATCGCTCAAAGTACAAGATGTTTTCACTTAACAGCAAAGTTTGACTTTAGTGATTTTCAACAGTGATATCTCAATGAGAAAATCCTACATTTTTCTTGAGATTTAGCAAAGATGATGTAGAAGATGAGTTGTCGTCATCACCGTAGAAGAGAGGAGAGATTACAAAGCAAGAAGCAGAAAAATGGCCGAGTCATGTTTTTTTTTTTTCTTCTTCTCAACCTCTGTCCTTTTTTCGCACCAATCTGTTGATCCTTCACATTCATCCCAGAATAAAAAGCCACATTTTGTTCCTCCACACACCCTTCCCTCTAAGTGTACACTTGTGCACTCCTGGCTTAAGTGTTTATGCAAGTGTTTTATTCCTTAAACAGAACTTTGATAGACATAACCACAGACAGATTGGGCATGACATTTGCTTTCTATACTGTACGCCCTTTTAGAAAGAGAAGAGAGCAAAGAGATTCGTACTGGAATAATAATCAGAGGAAAAGAGCCCGGGGTTCGTTTCATTTTAAATCAGTGAACATGTGCACAAGTGCATACTTTAGGGTTGGAGTATGGTTAGATGCTGAGACAGGGCAGCAGCCCAGAGTCTCTGCCTCTCTTCCAGATGTCTGGGATCAGTCTGGCAGCAGAGAGACAGACGGGAGCGCCACAGGCTAGCCGGGCAAGCTAGCTTAGTTAGCTGCCCAGGCCTCGAGGTCGGCCATGTCGTCCTCGTCTTCTTCCTCCTTCTTCTTGGCTAAGAAAAAAAAAAGAACAGACAGAAATATAACATGATTTTCTTCATATAGCTTGCTGCTAAACAGTGTTTTTTATGAATTTTTTTTCTTTCAAATGACCTGGTCTGGATGGTAGTGATGTAGATGGTACGCTGGGTAGAGGGACGTCCTCCGTTCCTCCGACTTCCAGTAGGTTTTTGTCCAGCTCCTCCTGTTCCAGCTCCTCCAGCTCAGCCATGAGCTCGTCCTGGAAACACAAAACAGGCAAGGAGGTCATTCGCTTTGTGAACAGAGCTAAAAACATCATCTAATTTCAATAAATTAGTGAAATAATTATCTATGCCATATGATAGGAAATTAAATATTTTTAGGTTTTGACATTTGAAGACATCTTTGATGATTTTATAGACAAAATAATTACATATACATATTAATAATACAGCAGACAGCGCCTCAAGAGAAGAGACCTTAATTAGTGAGGTTTGTGTTGGACCAATCACAGATCTTTAACACTACAAATGACACCCAGATTAACTCGATGTCAACCCTTGTTTCTGCTGCTGAAATGTGTTCTCACCTCGTCGTAGTCTTGTCCAAAACCGATCGGTCTGGAAATGACATCTGAGATTTCTTGAGCCACTTCTTGTTGTTCATTGATTTCCGCCATCAAGTCGTCTACTTTGTCAATATCCCTGTTTAAAAAAAAAAAAAGGAAATCATAAAAGTTCACTCTCTACTTTCTTAAACAGTAGTTTCTACTTCTGGAGTTTTCAGCTGTATCACATGGTCTTCATTTATCATTCATATTTAATTTACACATTTTAACACATCATCACGTCATTTGTTTTGAAACGTCTCTTACATGTTTTCGTGCGCAGCCTTCATCGCTTTAGCAGCCATGCCCATGTTCTTGAGTACTTCTGTGTTGGTGTTGGCGTTCTCTAGCGCCTCCCGCTGGAACTCGATGGTCGACAGCGTCCCGTCGATCTGAGCCAGCTGCTGCTCGTAGCGCTTTTTTCTCTTCAAGGCCTGTAGAGCCGCTGGACGAACAGAAAGACGGTGAGATAAAGTTAGTTCTTACTGGTCGACTGCTGGAAGAAACCTGCACGGGTCTAAAACCTGAAGCGCTTTATTTCATCCATTACTGACACTGAGCTTGTCGTTTAGGAATATTAAATCACTGTTATATTATCTATATAAACAAACTATTCATAGTAAAAGAAACTGTAGCAGTAAAGACCTTTAGGACATAATATATATACACTTTTAATTCCTGTTAATGTTTTCTCACTATAAACTAACTAAATGTGTTTAAGGTTAATGTGATAATTCAGTAGTATGTGTAACTGAAGACTCGGTGCTTCTGAAATGCTTCCAGTGGACTTTACACCTGCGACAGAGACGTAAAGGAGCCGCGTCCAGAAGACCTTTGGCCTTATGTGACGAAGCAGTGATGGAGGACAGATCATGAGGAGGAGGTGCTCTGCTGCTAAGAGATGAGCTGCAGTCGACTGTTTGCGTGTTGAATTACAGTGTTTGTCCTACTGAATCAGGATTGTGCTAATCTGATAAAATCTCTGTCTCTGCCTGCAGGTTTTATCTCGCTCTGTTTTTCACAGAAGTTTCATCCAAAATAACCGGAGAAAGTTTCCATCATAAACATCATCTCCGCTTGTTTTAGTGTCTCCCTACTCTACGCTCTACGCCGCTGTGTGTTTTTACTCTTATCTCCCTTCATGTGGGTTTAAATCCAAGGAATTCCCCTAAGGTGCCGACATGGGAAATTACTCATCGAGAGCCAGTGAGACTTAAACCTGCTGAGTCATGTTTGAGGAGGGTGATGAAGTAAGATTATAGCTTTAATTTAGAGTTGAAATTAGAAAACGATGTTAAGCTTTTGCTTCAATATAAATCACAGTTACTGGGAAGCAATAAAAAAACGTCCTGTCGTCAGCTTTTTCAGCAACAGGAAACGGAAATTATTTGTGAGCTACAGTTTCACTGATGTGGATGTGGAAACCTGCTGTTACATGATTGGACATTGAGCAATTTCTATGTTTAAGAAAAAAATATATATAATTAGTGTCAGAAAAAGTAAAGACAAATATGAATCTTAGCAGCAGATTATTGATGGTTTTTAGGTACCCTTCATGTAATCAAAATATGATGGTTTAAATACATAAAACAGAAAATATCTTTATCAATCTATTGTTTTGTCTGGTACACCAGCAGCCACTTTCATCAGATTATATCAGCACCCGGCTCTATTTCTGGGCTGATAACATCGTTACCCATCATCACCAAAGCCTTTATCAGATTATCAGAGTTGCAGAGCAGCGTTTTCATTGGTCGCTGACTCTTTGGCGCTTTGTTTTTCCTGTTGTCCTCTACAGTACAGTTTACACGTACAGTCCCTTTTATCTGTAGCACTTCTGCTTCCATGAACCACGAGGCACTTGCATCATGACATGGTTACTGACACTGGTAAAAACAAACAGCCTATTAGTCTGATATTTTGCTGAAAAACAAGAGACAATAAAAAACAATACAATAACGAACTATGCTACTAAAGCCAGTGTAAAATGAGGCACCAGGTCGTGAAAATAAACCTACAAGATCAATCATGCAGAGGTGCTTGTCATGGTATGTTTGCTATGAGGTGTTTGTATAATTGTTATTCAGGTTTAGGGGAGGCTACGTTCACTGCTGAGTGTGGGACGACACCATAAAATATGTTGATAATCCAGTTTCAGTATTGGTATCTGGTGTACCGTGTAATACAGGATGGTTGTTTTAATACAGTTTGCAGATCACGAGCTGATTGGTCTGAGTGCTGTGCTGTTGTTGTTCCTGGAAAGGATTTGTGGTTTCATCACAGCGGCTGCAGCTGGCAAACAGGCTGTGTTCAATTAGGGATGCTCCAGCATGACTACCATCATGGTCAAAATGTTATTATCACAATGTTTTCTTAAATGCAACTATTTAGGTAGTACTGGTTACGGTGGACATGCAAAACACCAACAAATACCTACAAAACATGATTTGAGATTTTGAAGTTTGTGTTTCCTGTTTTGTTGTTGTTGTTGTTTTTGTACCTCAGGGCCACGACTAAAAAAGAAACATTAGCTGTATTTGGGTCTTGTTTACTTCCTGGTGATAATTCTGAGATTTCTAATTAATAATTAAATAATTAATTAATTTCTCAGAGGCCACAAATACATTTTGTAAAACTGTCAGGAGCTGATGTTAGTTAACCCCAAAGTTTAAACTCTAAACAAAGTTTTTTTTTATTTTTTGGTCTTTTCGTCCCTTTTGTGATTTATAAAAGTTATATGATGTCTCTTTAATTTCTTTCCTGTGTTTGTTAAGTTTCTGTCTGGTTATTAGTGGCCATTTTTAACTTATGTATGAATTACAAAGTCATTTAAAAATGGAGTCATCAGGCTGTCAACTGGTAACTTCCCGGTTCCTTGTGTCCAGGTAGCCTGCGAGCTAACTAACTAACTAGCTAACTAGCTGTTTAACTCACAACTTCACAAGCTTTTTTCTCACCTCGTTTGTTTTTCGTGCCGTTTTTCTTCGCCGTCATGAGCTCATGGTCGATTTTCTTCTCTAAGAAATCTTGTTTCTTGGCCAACATTTCCTCGGTCTCTCTGAGTCGCTGGATAGCTTCCTGGGGTGTCGGCGCCTTCCCACCTTTCCCACCACCGCCAAACAACTTACCAAACAACGACATTTTCTTTCTAAATGTAAACAATAACAGGTGTATTAACCGTACACGAACCGCCCGGTACTTTGTAATATAACTGTTAATTAGTCCTTGTCGCCGAGCTGGAGCCGCCGATACTGCTGTTGTTGTTTTTCTGTCCTCTTCCGCCTTTTCAGGCCTCGTGATGTCATTACGTCAGCGCTTTTACGTGAGTCATGCGTAAGATACCAGAGGGGCGGGGGGAGGGGATTTCTCCCTAGTTTCTAAAAATAAGGTCATACTTAGAAATGTTGACAAAAATAACTGACATTGAATTTCTTGTTTTACAGGCTTAGATAGGAATTATTATATTATTAATTATTATTATTTATATATATATTACATTAAAGTGAAAACAGACAGCTTTCTTTGCTTTAACTTATCACTGCTCAATTTATGGCACAAAGGAAGTGTGTGGCAACTATTGTGAAGTTCGTCTTGCATTGCCAGACCTGCTGTGGTCTGACTGCACCCATATTATTCAGCTAAAGGGGGGGAAAATTATCTAGCTTGTTTCTTTGAACCAATAACAATCGTCTTAGTTCCCTAAAAGTGAGTTTTTGAAGGCTTGTGTAACGTGTTTTTCTGCAAACGTGTCCGAGGCGTCCGCTGATTGATGTCGTGTGTTTTGTTTAAAGAGTTTTGTTTAAAGAGCCCCTCCAGGCATAAGGATTCCCATCAGTCAGTTGCTGTAACAACAGTGATGATCTGAAGCTTATATGAGGCTTCAATTTTCTGAATTAGTCGTATCAAATGGATATCTGCCACATTTACAGTTTTTTTTTAGCATCAAATTCCCTCTTTGTTGAAAGAAATCTACTGGATTTAACTAGTTTGAAGCGTCTTATTCAGAAAGACCTACATTACTGTGGATTTTGGCTCCTTTCACTTCCATTCAAAGTGCATTATGATGAGATCATCTAATGGTCAGCATGAACAGCAGGCAAGAAAAACACATTTAAATGTTCATCTGGGCATCTGACTGTTGAAGAATAGAATAATTAGGTCCCTCGCTCTCACAAAGTGAAGCAAAGAGGGACCTATTATTATCATTATTATTAGTAGCAGAAATAGACGTAGACTAGTGGTACAAGCCTTTACTTTTCTGAAAGTGTATAATGAAGAACAACAGTTATATAAAGGAAATAAGATAATTTATTGATTATTTAGTGACAAACTCTGCACAGTGAAGCTCAAACTGAAGTAACAAGAAGAAAATTACATGTTTGAGTGAAGTGGAACTTTAATTAATTATATTTATTCATCTTGCAAATGTATCGATCGTTTTACATCTACAGCATCTTTACATTCAAGTTTTTAGAGACATGCATACACACATAAGTCATATTATTATCTAAAGTATCCTACAGTATAAATTCTTCTTTGTTTTTGCAGTGTTTGCATATTGAGACAACAGAGAACGGGCCACGGCTTCAGCTCAGCTGCAAGAGTCCAGAGGCCAACCCAGCTCCTTCAGAAAACTACGCCTCCCATGATGCACCGTGCCATACTTTTCCAGCTGAAGATGGGATTGACTTGAACGCCACCCAATCAGGGCCTGAGTTGTTTGTGGCACCGGAGGGGAGGGGCCAACCTAGAGACAGATAAGGTTATAGATAGATAGATAGATCCATAGATAGATAAATAGATAGATCATGTGTATCGTACCTGGATGTATTTTTCTGGAGGGGTCGGAGGTCGTGTTGTCAGGTGATGGGGAAGCTCTACTCTCCTGACTGACTCCGCCAGTTTCGTACTCTCCCTCTCATACTGAAATACAGAGAAGTGAAGGTTTGCTGTGTGATGCATTAGTTTCTTTGAATATAGACTTGAAACATGTTTTCTTTTCCCTTGAGAAGACAATTTCTTTGTTGTTAAAGGATAAGACCGGCAATTTCTATATTTTTCTTAACAAATCTTAAGTGCAGAGCCAAACCAACAATGAATCGTTGTAGTTGTATTCAAAGCCTGATATATCCTATTTATTCCTACAAAGACTAATAACAGCAACCAAGCTTTTACTCTCCAGAAAGTATTTTCCGTATCAGGAAGAGGCGTTTGTGCATGCAGAGATAAAGTGACTCATTAATGGGATGAAAAACGTCACCATCTTAATTCTTTCATTTTTATAACCGGCTGTCTTGTCATAATGTACTTGCTGTGGCACTTTTTCAGCAGTAGAGTGCAGCGTGAGGCTGCGTTTTAACACTTTCAGGTAAGACACATCTCCATAACTGTTACTGTGTTTAAGGATCTTATAATGAGGTTGTATGAGTGTTTACCTCCTTGTAGGCCTCGGTGAGGAAGCCCCACGTGTTGGGCCAGACTGCAGCCGAATGCTTCACAACTTTTACATGTGCTTTCCTAAACACACACACACACACACACAGTTATGTCTCCATCACTGCAGAGGACGCTCTCGTGACTAACCATAACTTTACCTCAACATTAATACAAATCTTCATCCATTTTTTGACTTTTTGAAGAATCGTATCTTGTTATCAAAACCTTTGTGTTATTACACAAAAGGTGAAAAAACTTTGTTGAGTAATTTCGAGCATCTAATCAACATGATGACATCCCCACAAATACAAAAAAAACTGCATCTTTTTACATTTTTATAAATTTAAGTAAAGCACATGACACATGAAAAAAAAAATAGAAACCAGAAACCAGATGGCATGTTTACCAGATTTCATCTTGATGTACAAAGTTGATGACTTCAGATGTTCGTTGTGAATCCGCCATCTGTCCTGAACGTGTGTGTGTGTGTGTGTGTGTGTGTGTGTAGCTTCTTTCTCTCTGTCCAGCTAATGTTTCACCTGTGTGTAATTCACACTGACAGACCTGTTTACTGTCGTCATGGAGACGGACGTCCTGACATGTTAATCTCTTTCTCCCTGTCCTGTGTGTGTAACCGTGGTTACGATGGGATGGAACCACTGGAGCTCAGTCAGCTTTGTGTTTTTAGTCCTGCTAGTCGTGTCCAGACTCAAATATCCCAACAACCACTGAGGGCATTGGCATGAAATTTGGTGCAATCATTGTTGGTACTCTTATGGTGAATATTGATGACTTTGGGGATCCTCTGACTTTTCCTCTAGTTCCACCAGCTGTTTAAAAATCATTATTTATCCAGTAAATTATCTATGAATGGATAGGCACAATTACAGTATATAGTGCTAATTAGCAAATGTTAGCATGCTATGATGTATATGTGATGGAGAACATGATTACTTGCCAAACATCAGCATGTTAGCAGTGTCACCGTAAGCATGTTAGCATGTTAATATTAGCATTTAGCTCATAGCACAGCCGCTAACATGGCTATAGACTTTGAGTCTTGCTTTTGGCCAATGATTGATCAGCCCGCTGTAATAATAATCAGGTCTTTACATTGATCAGGTCAGGAATCAGGTCTGTACATACCACCAGTATTAGTGATGCTGAAACAGTAGCTACGTAGTTAAGCTACAGCTACAGCCACAATACACTTAGTTTAATGTAGCAAGATACAAAAAGTAGCTTCATTTACTGTGTGTGTGAAATATAAAAAAATGTCATTTATTATACAATATTTAAAATAAAACTAAAATTAACTTTCTATGAGAAGAGATGACTTGATTCAGTACTGCATTATATTAAAGAGACAGAAGGTGGCGCTCTAATCAAACAATTCAGATGTTGGTGGCGCTCTGGTCTGTGTTGGCTTTTTAAACAAGACACAATGAAGTGATGGTGAATATGAGCAAGAAGCACCAGTAAACAGGAAAACAGCTTCTGCCTCGACATGTCACGTTATTCATTTATTGATTTTTACTCAAGTTATATTTGTTTCTCAGATAATTTTGAAAACACTGACTTACATGAAAAATAAAACTTGAACTTTATGATCATTGTCAGTATCGATTAATCTGTCAATTATTTTTATTGAATAATCAATTAGTAGCGAAAATAGTGAAACGTGTCCAAGATGACGTCCTCAAATGTTTTGTGTCAACCAACAGTCCAAAAAATCAAAGATATTCAGTTTATTTTCATAGAAGACTAAAGAAGAAATCAGAAAATATTCACACGTTTTAGAAAATGTTTTATAAAAAATGACCCCAAAATATTAGCAAAACACTTGATCAATATAATAGTTGACAACCTAATCAATCTAATTAATGTAATATATACATAACAATAGACATAAACCTGGAGGGATTCATGTGTTCGGTCGTACGTGTATCTCACATACTACTGGAAACCATCATCTTAGTGTTTGTTGTGTACATTCACTATATGCTCAAAGACCTATCATGAAACCTATTTAATAACACAATTATTGATGAGCCTGTAGTAAAGCATAAACTTTTCATCAGTCCTGCTGATTTCCGGCAATCAGAAGGCCACATTAAGGCTTCTGTTGTGGATCAGAAACTGACATCCATAGAAAAGTCGCATCTTGAACTGGAGCAGATTAATTTCATACCCAATATGTGATGATCCACTGAAGTTAGGCACAGTACGAGATGAATGAAACCCCTGTTCTCGCCAGCTTCGCCGCCTTCTTGACGGAAATGGCGCCAGAAGGGACGATTGACTCTTCTTTGTTTGTTTGGAGAACGACGTCGGTTTTAATTTGTGTGGTGTGTTACAACAAAATATTATAAATAAATGGATTTTTGTTTCCTTGTTACGTTTATACAGTTAGGCGATCGCTGAATTACGATATTATTACTTTGTTCTATGTATCTTAAAGAAAACTGAGAATATACAAAATCACTCTGCATACGTCTACAACTTACACTATACTATATAAAAAAATTATCTAGATTTTAACGGTTTCCATGACTTGACACCAAATTTACAGCACTGTTACACATTATTAATTGATAATATTAATAGTTTATGTTTAGTTATATCTGTAATTTAGGCAGTCAGACAAATGAGAGTCTAGTCAGTCATTTTTACATTTGTTCAAATTATTCTTTAAGATCAATATACTTTTTAAAACCTAACAATTAAATAAAATGTGCTAAAATATTTCCAGATTTTAAAGGAAACTGAAAACATTTGTGCAAATTTCAACATTTATTTGAAGCGCTTTGCACCGTATTGCACCGTTTACTTAGAGAGAAGTGTCTCCCTAAAAGACCCTGCATGTTATCAGGCGCGGCTTTACATCAGTGTACTTGGTACTTTAACCTCTGCTGCTGCTGCTGCTGTTTGCTATACGATTTGAAACATGCATTGCACAGTTTGGACTGAGGCTCAGTGACACACATTGGTGTGTTTTCTACCTGCTGCCGACGTCATGACAGTAACAGAGTAAAGAGTAAAGAGCATCGGAGGTCACATAAACCTTTTAATAAAAATAAAAAAATATAATATTAATATATCCTTTTTGTTTTTGCAGGTGATATTCTTAATAGCCGTACTGATGTTTTATTCATTAAACACTAATCTTATCTGTAATATGCACACTTTGTACTTTGTCACACTCTTTATTCAGTATGTTAAATAGCAGATTTTTTGTTATACATCATCATCTAAAAGTAGGTGATCAAATGGTGATCACATTTTACATATTGGTCCAAAACCCCTGTTCATTTTTTATTTTTTCGCGTTAAAGGACCTACTCACGCACTTTTTGACACATCTGATGCGCTAATTAGCATGCTAGCTAGAACATGCGCTGAAACTGAGGCTGCAAATCTGTTGCTAAACTAGTTTCTAGGTTTTATCAGAGTAACGACAAACTTTTGAAGACTAAAAAGTCACCGCGTCAGGTCAAATTATACATCAAGTTATACAGATTAGGATTATTTTTGTTTCAGTGTAAATGTGAGGAAATTTAACGTTCAACGTCTAATGATCAATCGAAGATTCATGGTAGCACAGCAGGCTGTCGTATGCCTTGTTGCATCAGGAAGCTAATGCTACTAATACTGTTAGCTAGGCTAAAAGGATAATGAGGCCAATGCAGAAGTACCTTCCTGGACTTATTCTGATTCAGACTATTGTCATAAAATTTCACAAAATTTAACGTTGTTCCATTACGATACCTGCCCCATTAGCACAATTTAGCTAAAGTGGCTAACGTTAGCCCAAGTGTGCACCGCCCGGTGTTTCCAGTAAACTAGCTGATACTGGCAACTTAAGATGTAATTCCAATACGCTAATCCTCCTCTAAAGAAACACAATACAACATGTTCATTAGTGAGTTTTAGAGGTACTACGAAGGTGTTTTATTTACCAGACAAACTGTTTTTGCCCGTTATTTCTGCTAAGCTAGGCTAACAGTGGTTAAAGTAGAAGTAGCAATATAAAAACACTCCGTTATGAGTAAAAGTACTGCATTCAAAAGATGATTTAAGTAAAAGTAAAAGTTAGTAAAAGTACTTATTATGCCTAATGGCTCGAGTCAGTGTTTCAGTCACAAATCTACAAAACAACAATCGACAGGAAAGACTGGAGATAACATATCTCCTTGTTCCAGTTTAACACAAACCCTGGCTTATGTTTGACAGTCGTACAGTTTCTATTATATAAGCTCATGTTACACATATACAGTACGGCCGTAATATATCTACCTATATCACAGGAAGTCATAGTAGTTTAGAAACTTTATGTCCCAAGATGCCAGCTTTCATATTTCAGGTCATGATTTCCTCAGTTTGATGTTTGATTTTTTTTATTTTGTTTTCGTTTACAAATACTGCATATGAATGTGTGAATGTGTGTTGAATATGTAATATGAGTCTATAATGTTACAGTGAGCGCCAGTTGTCACCCCCTTAACAGTAAAACACACGCACAATAACATTATCAGTCGTTGTTGAGCAAGCTGCTAGTGATGAAAGCTGTTCAGTCAGCGCGGCCCTATCAGTGTTTTTGTCCCCAACAGTTCGTAAACACACTGAGCTGCTCTGACACACACACACACACACACACACACACACTGGTAGGGACCCCATAGATTATTATACACGGTAGCACTAAGTTGCCCTTAGTTTTGTAATTTGATAAAACACAACTTTACAACACTGGATTTTGACACATGATCCCTTTTCAAGACCAGAGAAACATAGATAATAAAATGATTCGGACTAAACGTTTCCTCGGTTGGTTTTGTGAGCGTGTAAGACAAAATGCGATGTGGCTCTCAAAACGGAAATTATTCAAAAAGTTTCAGCTTCTCCCATTAAATACAGTCGGACCTTTTATTCAATCATTGCAACATTGTCTCCTAGAAATGACCTTCATATACAACAATACTGCAACAGCAAAAAAGCTACATAATGAGAAACTGTTGTAAAGATGTTTATACCGAAATATTTAATCTTGTAGTACAATAACCTGGTTTAATACAGAAAAAAGTCTGCAGTGACTTGGAGGACATTTGCTGCTGAAACATAACCTAAAGTCCTGAATCTGCCTCTGACTACATAGCAATATATAAACGTAGCGCTCCATTCATAAAAAAAAACAACCTCTGCCTGTGAACATATTCAAAATATATCCAAAGTATATATCTTAACTGCTCATTTACTTTCAATGAGTAAAAGGGGGCATTAGCACATTAGCAAGATATTTTTTATTTTTTGTTAGTTTTAGCTAGTTGTACTTAATAAATTGTCGAATGAGTGACGAATGTATGATCTGAATTCATAAAGAGATGAGAGAAAGTGTTTTAAAAAACATGTGTCCTTCTCTCTGATTGAACAAACACGAGTTAAGAAAAGTCTAAAATTCTCAGTTTTCGGTTTTCAAAACTTTTCCTCTGAACGTTATCCAACATCTTAATCTGTGTTCACCCTGTCGTATGATAGCTGACAGTTTCCTGCCGTATATCAAACATGACAGACTGATGTTCTTTTATTTTGGCCGGGCGATGACGTTATCAACAGATTATAAGAGCACACAGAGGCTGACGTGTATCTCAATCCATATTCGCCTCAAACTTTGCCTTTTTTAACCTTCTTAATTTTTATTTTTTTCATCATGCTGGTAGAAATAGAAGCAAACGTAGACGATTTTAATGTCAAGCAGCCGAGTTAAAGATCCTCTGGGTGTCTGTGTTTTATGACTGCCGGCAGGTTATTGCATAATTGAGAATACGGTTCATAAAAAAACCTGAGCGGAGAGTGTTATGTAACTTTAACTGCCTTTATCATGCAGTTTTCTTTCTCGTCTCCTTTTACTACTTTACTACTACTACAAGTACAGTCACTACTCTTATTCTTCTGCCACTACTAATGAATTAATGTGTTCAATTATATTGTGTTATGCATAATACACCGAGCCTGCATTTGCATGCAGAAGATGACATGCACATTTTCAAAACTACAAAATGTATAAATCTACTATCACAATACAGGAGAAATCAGCAAAAGTACTAATTAAATTGCCAACTTGAATACATCGAAATTCAAACTAAAGTTTTAGGATATTTCAGAGATATTTGTATGTACACAATACAACTACAAAAGCAAATGGGATGCACCTTTCCCAAAAAAAAAACACTTTATTATCTGACAAATTCAAAACTTAAAGAACAGAAGTTGTCATCTGTGCAGTGCAGTAAGATTTATAATATATAATTATGTTTAAATGGAGACACTAACGCTTTTATTTCCACCCGCTGCCATTTTTAGTCATTCACCAGTCAAATCATTGCAGCCGGTGCAACTACAACTATGGATGCCGTGGCTGGCACTACAACTAATACTCCAACTATAACTTTCTGTTCAGATGTTAAAACTGCCACAAACGCACACGCGCATTCCCCGTGGCTAACCTTTGACCCCACGAGGACGAGCCCTTGTGTGTCAGCCAATAAAAAGGAGGTCAGCCAAGCCGCCGCCCACGTCACAAACCAGTCTGACGATGTCAAACTTACATCATTTAGTGATGTGTGTCGAAGTTCAACTGCTGCCAAGAAGGTGCACAAAAAACAAACAAACAAACAAACATGGAAATGAATCTTTTACACATGAGAACAAAAATATGAAGACATGTTGTGATGTGTTTTTTAAAGGGAACTGGTGAAGACGACGTTACGTCCTGCTGCTGATTAATGATTCACACTGTGTTTTTCAGATTAGCAATACATGAGAACAAGAGGTCCAGGCAAATAACCCAGAGGATGACCCTCCCCTCCCCTCCCTCCCCTCCCTCCCCTCAGCCATCCCTCCTCACACACACACACACACACACACCTCCTCCTCTTGTGGGACATCCCAGGGTATAAAAGGAACAAACCCTCCTCACAGAAGATACAACTGACCAAGAGGGTGAAACAGTCCACCAACAGCGATACCTGAACTGATGAGGCCGAGCTAAAGGCTCTGTGCTCCAAACACACACCTGAAGGTAACCTGATGCTCCTTCCGTTCTGTGTGTAACGTGAGGTGGGGATACTGAGGCTGTATGAGGGGGGTTTGTTGGATCTGTACAGTGATGCAGTTGCATCAGCCAGCAGTAGCTTGAGTTTAATGCAGAATAGTATAAATTACATTAAATCTAAAAGCCTGAAAATTGACTTGAGAGTCAAGAAAAGTAGTTTACTTTTTTACTTTATAATGTACAGAACATTTTTTTAATATAACGTGTTATTAGATTTGTGCATTAAACAGATTTTCTTCACTCTTTTTCACCCTTTAATTTTCTTTTTTTATTGTTACCACTTCCTCCTTTCCTCATTTTTTATCCTTCTTCCACTTCTGTCTTTTCTATCCCTAGACTTCCTCTCATCCTTTATTTCTCCGTAGCTTGGCTCGCTCTCTCTTTGAACTCCTCCAAGATGCCTCCTCAGCTCCAGTCCCAGAACCAGAGTGGTCCCAGGATCCTGCAGGGCGACCTCAGCGCTCTCAGCCCGGCCGTCAGGGAATTTGTGAATACCAACGTGACTCTGTGCCAGCCCGACTTCCTGCACATCTGCGACGGCTCAGTTGAGGAGAACCGTGCCATCCTGACCCAGCTGGAGGAGCAGGGGATGATCAAGAAGCTCAACAAATATGAGAACTGGTAGGTCGGATGCATTTTAGTTAAATTTTAAGGGTCTTTTTAGTCTTTTAGATGAGGGTAAGGCTCACAAAGACACACGTTGTTGTTAAAGACAATACGTCAACATAGCATGAAATGTTTGACATCCAGACCATTGAGTTCAGTCTGTTGATTCAAACCACACCTGTTTAGTGGAATCAACATAGCAAGTAAAATGTGACTCAAGACAAAACAAAACAAAACAATAGCTTTTGTTTGTTCACCCTGAAAAACAGAATATCATTAGAAGCAACAACCACTTAACTTGTTGATTATTTTTTTTGGGTTGTTATAAGACTTTAAATGTTTTCTCACCTTCCTCTTCCTGCAGCTGGTTGGCCCGGACCGACCCGAGGGACGTGGCTCGTGTGGAGAGTAAGACGGTGATTGTGACCCGGGACCAGAGGGACACGGTGCCCACACCACTAGAGGGTGGAGTCAGCCAGCTGGGCCGCTGGATGTCCCCCGAAGAGTTCGACAAAGCCATGGGTCAGAGGTTCCCCGGCTGCATGAAAGGTACTACAGAGGACACACAAACAAAGGACACTCAATGTAAACAACTTTTGTTTGTTGTTTAACTCCACAGATTAACTTATAATATTCACACAAAGCTAGATTTGGAGAAATGGGTGTTAACTTTACGGCTTTTGAAAATTGGAGTTGATAAGAAGTTGAATCCACATTGTTTTAAGTGACAAAATTGGAAATTACAAAAATGGTACACAAGATAAAAACAACATGTGAACTCAGTATCTCTGACTCTCGGACATCAGGTCGCACCATGTACGTGATTCCCTTCAGCATGGGACCAGTGGGTTCCCCCCTCTCCAAGATTGGCGTAGAGCTGACCGACTCTCCCTACGTGGTGGCCAGTATGAGAGTGATGACCCGTATGGGGAAGGCTGTGCTCTCCGCTCTGGGGACGGGCGAGTTCGTCCGCTGTCTGCACTCCGTCGGCTGTCCTCTGCCAGTTAAAAGTACGTCCACAGCATCAACTCTTCTACTGTTTCTAGTACTTCCCGATATCTCCTTCAGAATAGAGTACATTTGGTACTACAACTACTGCCACAACCTTTAATATACAGTGGATTACTGAACACAGTAGTAACTAACATGACTACTATTGCTGTTCTGCTCACATTTGATTACTGTATAATTTAGTCCAATTTCCCCTTTTCCTCCAAACACAAACCGTCTTTTGCAATAAATAAACCAATATATTCATGTCCCTCTCAGAGCCCCTGGTGAACAGCTGGCCCTGTAACCCTGAGCAGACGTTAATCGCCCACATCCCGGACCGCAGGCAGATCGTCTCATTCGGCAGCGGTTACGGAGGAAACTCCCTGCTGGGAAAGAAGTGCTTCGCCCTGCGTATCGCCTCACGTATCGCCAAAGAGGAGGGCTGGCTGGCCGAGCACATGCTGGTAAGAAAATACGTACATATATCTATCCGTCCATTCATCCGTAACTTCCCATAACAAGATATCCGTTCTTACTGACTGAAATATTTCTCCTGTTTAGATCCTCGGCATCACAAACCCTGCTGGGGAGAAGAAGTACATGGCAGCAGCCTTCCCCAGCGCCTGCGGGAAGACCAACCTGGCCATGCTCTGCCCCACGCTGCCGGGATGGAAGGTCGAGTGTGTAGGAGATGACATCGCCTGGATGAAGTTTGACAAACAAGGTAAGGGACTCAAGACTTCAGTTTTCCATCAGATGCTACAGAAAACCTAAGCTATTATTTATCATTAATATTTTCCTCCTCCTCTTTGTTCCCGATCAATAGGCAACCTGCGTGCCATCAACCCTGAAAACGGCTTTTTCGGTGTCGCACCCGGCACCTCAGCCAAAACCAACCCCAATGCCATGGCGACCATCATCAAGAACACCATCTTCACCAACGTCGCAGAGACCAGTGACGGTGGCGTGCACTGGGAGGGAATGGATGAGTCTTTGCCTGAAGGAGTCACCATCACTTCCTGGAAGAACAAACCCTGGAGCTCAGAAGATAGTAAGAGTTGATTTTTTAAAGTGATTAGAAATCTATCAGATAGTTAGTTTAGGTCATGTCATGACTGGAGAGAACTGAAGAGATTAAAAACAGCAAACTTTTACTGAATTATTTTCTCATGTTTATTAAAACTTGATAAAACTAGAGAAAACCACACACTTATAAAGCTTACCTTGTTGTCTTTCTTTACCTCTAGATGAACCCTGCGCTCACCCCAACTCTCGTTTCTGCACTCCGGCCGATCAGTGCCCCATCATCGACCCGCTGTGGGAATCCCCTGAGGGAGTCCCCATCGAGGCCATCATCTTTGGAGGGCGCAGGCCTGAAGGTGAGCAGGAAGACAATGGCAAATCTGTAGAATTAGAGAATAGAATAGAAGTGTGAAAGTAAGAGTGAGAACTCTTAATTTAACATGTGACTGTCCCTTCATTCAGGTGTGCCTCTGGTGTATGAAGCTTTCAGTTGGCAGCATGGAGTGTTTGTTGGAGCATCCATGAGATCAGAGGCCACGGCTGCAGCTGAACACAAAGGTCAGTGTCTCTTGTTTCTGAAGTGTTTCAGCAGAATAAACGTAGGAGCTTATGACATGGAGTAGACCTCAGACGACATCTAGATCTCCGTTCGTGTTACGTGTCAAGTACTGGATTTGTGAGATTTTCATGTCAACTGATAAGAGTCACGTATGGTGATCTGAAACTAAAAAGATACTTAAACATCATCTGTCTCCTCTTTCTTTGCCCTCCAGGCAAAGTGATCATGCATGACCCCTTCGCCATGCGCCCTTTCTTCGGCTACAACTTTGGACAGTACCTCTCTCACTGGCTGAGCATGGCTGACCGCCCCGGTGCCAAGCTCCCCAAGATCTTCCACGTCAACTGGTTTCGTAAGAGTCCCACTGCCGGCTTCCTCTGGCCTGGTTTTGGTGACAACATCCGTGTTCTGGACTGGATGTTCAGGCGTGTGAATGGCGAGGCCGGCGCCATGCCCTCAGCCGTGGGCTACCTGCCCTGCCACAAGTCCCTGAACCTTCAAGGCCTGAGGGAGAAGGTGGACCTGGACGAGCTGTTCTCCCTGGATCAGGAGTTCTGGCAGCAGGAGGTGGAGGAGTTGAGGAAGTACTTCACCCAGCAGGTGAATGACGACCTGCCTAATGAGGTGGCCCGGCAGCTGGAGCTCCTGCAGAAGAGAGTGAACCAGATGTAATGAGGAAAAGACAATTCTAGAGCAGCGTTATCCGTGATTCTAGAACGGAACGTTAGTAGTTTGAGAACCGCACATCAGAAATTCTAGAACAGAATCTTGGTAATTTTTTTTGTAATTCTAGAACAACATGTCCGTGATTCTAGAACAGAATGTTTGTGAATCTAGAACAGAATGTTTGTGAATCTAGAACACCGGAAATTCTGGAACGGAACTTTTGTAAATGTTGAAAAAAAAAAGTTTGTAATTCTAGAAAATGACCTCGTTGTTTTACTGAGCAACTTTAATTGTTTTAAAGATTTTTGTCTTTGAGGTGGAGCTGTAGGACATCATGAAAAGAATTTTTATTTTTTTTTATTTTTTGAATAATTTTTTTTTTCTCTTGCTAGAAATCATCTTCTCTATTATTATTATTATTCTGTTAAAATCCGGCTGTGTGTGTTGAGATGAAATATATGAACTCGTAGGAATAGTGGAGTTATGGTAAAGCGAGCCACACGGTACCATTCAAGACTGCTAATTTGAATAGGAAATGTTTCCTTTCCGTTCATTCATATGCTGTTGTAGCAGCACCTCGTTGTAAACTGTCATATTGTCCTGGTCTACTATTTAATGATAACTTATTATGAATGCACATCATACCACCATTGCTATATGGATTTGTGTTGTTGAGCCCCTGAACACAGGGGATTAATGTATGTTTTCTGTTATTATATGGCTTAATTTATTTTTATACTGTGTAAGTTTTTCTTGACTCGTTATAATCTTGAACCCCCAAAAGAGGGGAAGACAACAATAAAGATATTTAAACTTATTACTGATTCTGTTTCATTTTTCAAAGTTCTGGTTTTGTTGTTATTTCTTCAAACAAACATGTGATTCCTGATATTATAAGAACAATACGTCATACAGTGGAAATAATAGCAACACATCCAGATCAGTTATAACATGTTTCATATGAAAAATATATGTGAAGTAATGTTTTCAGGGTAAAGAAACAAACAGTACAGTATCTCTTCATGCTTCGTCTTTCTACCGAGCCCATGGAGAAAACATAACTAGTTGAGGTTATAACTTAAACCTCAATCTTTCAGAATATGATAATGATATTCATAATGACAGAATGATAGATGTGTTGTTATTTTAGCTTTTTCTATACTTACTAGAAAACCTTGATGGTTGATTCCCCTCATTAACACACACACACACACACACACACACACACACACAGTGTTGTTTTTCTCCCATGGTTCACTGCAGCTGTTGTGTAAGAGGTGAAGATAATGATGGTGACTTACGTTAATCATCACTAACTTGTTTTTGGCACTTTGTGCGATATGAGTCCTGTGTGTTAAAACGTATAACATGTTCACGTCTTTGAAGGAAAACACAAACAGCAACCTTTGAAATTTCATAATCAGCTACATGTGCAGGAAACTGTTGTGCATGACAACCAACGACTATGTACGAACACTTTGACCTTCAATGTAAAAAATAAAATCGTTAAAGTAGATTAAGAAGTTATTGTTGAGTCTTTTTACTCACTAATAAATAAAGTGTTTCTGAATATTTTATATATTTTATTCAGCATATTGTACAGTATCTATGGTTCATCTTACATGGTATCATACATATTTCCTGGTCTATATATCTATATCTGCATGATTTAGCTCCAGTGATCTAACCAGAGTTTATTTATTCACATTAATTTGAATATTTCCATTAAATCTACAGCTCTGGGAAAACTGTCCAGCATCACTGAAGAAGTTAAGTTTAAGTTCAGGTCGGCAAACTGTCTCCTGTTGGGATCCCAATCCTCCTTCTCCTCCTCCTCTTCCTCCTCCTCCTCCTCCTCCTCCTCCTCCTCCTCTTCCCTGTTGTGTCTGCTTGTGTTGACCTTGTACAATATGTGTCCGTGCAGCTCTGTTAATCTCTCAATATGACAGTGACTTTAACAGTACCAAGAAAAAACATTATAATTGACTTGAGCAATGAGCAGGATGGTTTGTCTGATTGTGTTGTTGGAAAATGATTAACTCCTCATGTTCTGTCACCGCAGCGTCTGAATGTTCTTGTTTTTCAGCAGCGTTATCTAAAGGAATAATTTAGATACCTTGGCAGCACACAGAGCCTCAAACTGCCTGTTTTTCATGCAGATGTGTTATTTTACTTGACTTTTTCTGTATAATATTGTGCATAAAGCGTGAACAGTAAAAGTTTTACATGTATAAGTTATAATGAAACCGAATGAAAACATGATTACAAAGAAACGCTTCTGGAGACGGAGCTCCGTTAGCTTCTTGTGTCACGTATCAACCTCTTGACTTCGAGACATTTCTGATGTAGTACAAAAGAATTACAGTCAGATCGCTGTTTTTACTCTTTGGAGCCGTTTTTAAAGCAACCAACGGTAATCATGAAGGAACATGTCACCCATTGATGCGTTTTCAATAGTTTTCAAACAGTGATGTTTGTGCAGAAGAGAAAGATTTTATATTTTATAAAGATTTTATATATATATATAATATAACTCATATATCCTACTGGACACTGGAGTCCCACGTGTATCAAATTTGCATGTGGCATCAAAAATGTGTCACATGGAAAAATCTTCGGCCGCAGCTTGAGCTGATCTCAGGAGATTAAGAGAAATAGTAAAAGTCAGCACAAAGAGAAGTTGTGTAATGAAAGTATGAAAGCAGTCAGTTAACAGCAAAGGTCAGAGCTTATCAGCTGTGTGTGTGTGTGTGTGTGTGTGTGTGTGTGTGTGATATAGTAACATCACAGAGGGTCCGGTCGGGCACTCACCCATTATTTGACGTCACATGATTTGCACAACTTTGTGTGATATTAAAGTTTAAATCATCTTCTTATAGTGTTCAGAAACGTAACCGGAACATGAATTGAATCTCTTGCAGACAGAAGTTGGTGCGTTTAGTGACACTTTTTCAGCTGATGAACAACAAGAAACAATCAAACAGTAACTTAATGGAGCAACCAATGTTTTTTTTTCTTCTGAATTATATTTTCCAATAACATAGTTAATATGTAATAGCTGTACATGCAACACGTCCGTGAACGCACCACCACAGAACGGATGCAAACGTGTCTTTCTGCTTTCCAAGAACTAAAACGCTCCTTTTTTTTTCCTTATCTCGGGTTCAGAGGCGTCATACCTGAATATATATACTTTATAAAAAATATATATATATATAAAGCACATCAAGAGTGTAGAAAATCACTGAATGATCTTTGGAATAAGTTTTAATGATCAACTTCCATTTTTTCCTTCAACTCATTCATCATCTACTTTATTACATGTCATTAACTCGTAAAAATCATTTCATATCTTTTTACCAAGTGAGCCATAAAACAGTGATGATGGTTGTTGGATACTAGAAAGAGACAGATAGTAGAATGAGTGGCGTAATAACTGTGCACGGTACCTTACGCTGGGGTGAAACCTGACGTAGGAACCTGGCAGGAACATGAGTCACTGGAATCTGATCAATAACGGGCTGAGATCCATCTGGCTGCAACATCGATCATGTAGTAATCAGACGGCTGACAGAAGAGATTATGACTTAATCTCAGAAGAGTCCGAGTCTTTCTCAGAAAGTTCAAGTCAAGTTATTCTGGGTCAAATCCAAAATCTTTCAAGTCAGATTAAATCTCAAAAGAAGACTCATGTAGTTCAGGAAAGACTTTCTGTTTTTTAAATAAGTTTTACATGTTTTTCTAAGAAACACTGATGTACATACACGAGTCATAATTTCCTTTAGTAACCAGATTAAGGTACTTGATGGAGGCGTCTGTATCGACTGATATGTGTCCAGTAAGAGGCCGTCGGCCCTCAGTGTGGTATCGTTCCTCCGTCCGTCCTTCGTCGTTCTCTTTCCTCCTGAAAGCTGTAAAACATCTGTAAAATCATCTATAAAGTCAACATGTTTGCTGTGATAAATTGTTGCACCTGATTAAAAAACAAAACTAATTTAATGTCTAGCATGAGAGTTTTTAACCTCGTGGTCCTGACTGACTTCAGATTTAAGTAAAGTGCGCCACCTGCTGAAAGCTGGATGATGTTACACCAATCATGAGATGTTTATTCAGAAGCCGAGAGGACGAAGTTTCTGTATAAATAAAAGTTAAAATTTAAAGATTTTATTGGATGTTATTGGGTTGTGGGAATAGGTAGCTTGTTCTCCTCACTCCAAAAAGGGTTCATTTTGTTTTCCAGACTGCATAAAGTTTTTATAAAATGTCTCTTAAATGTCTTTTCTGTTCTCCATGATCACGTTTTTTTCAGTCCCGTCTTCCCAAGGTATTTTTCCCTTATTTAAAAAAAAAAAAACAATAAATGAGAATAACTTTTTTATTGGTCTTGGAACTTTTAATTAGTCTATTTAAAAAAAAAAGTTCCTCAGTTTTTCATAGTAAAAGTAAAAACTGAAACAAAAACACACTTCTAGTCGGATGCATCGACACTAAAACTGAACTGAAATCGTTCATGATGTTTCTAATTCCAAGAAAAAAGAAAAACTGAGAACAAATAAATAAATAAATAAATAACCAGAGGAGACACGCAGATATTTATAAAAGTGTTTTATTCATTTCTTAAATCGAAGGCTAATGAAATGTGATTCAAACCGTCTGTGACAACAATGATGAACCATCTTCTGTTTGTAACAAACACAGAAGAAAATGACAACGTAACGAACCCAGCAACACGCAGACCATCCAATATAAATTAAAACTTTTAATACACAAATAAGCAACTGTTATCATTGAGAATAAGTCGGCTTCTATAGAAATATGTGAGCCATGCTGTGACAAAGTAACAGAGCGGATTCAAACCCTCAACTTGTTGGTTTTTTTAGCGCTGATCATCTTCATGGAAGAACTACGAACCCGGTGCTAAACGTGAGTTTTTCTACAACAGCAGATCAGGATTATCTAACATCCAAAGATAAACCAAAGCTGATTATGATTCATGAAAAGTTTTTTTTTCTTTTTTCCTACACGGCGACGCAGCTTCGACCAGACGCGTTGCAGGAAACCGACCAAACAAACCGACCTATTGTACAAGTCTCACGTTTTACATGCTCGACGGCGACGGTGGAAGACTTCTACAATAGTCACGGAGCTCGGCCCGTGTCCCGTAAGATATCGAGGCGTGTTTAAATACGTGCACGCATACGTACTGCAACCAAAAGAGAGCGTTTTCTGTATGTCTTCTTCAACACTGTTAGAGAAAAGGCGCCATGCAGCGCTGATTCAGAGCGGAGCGATGCAAAATGAGCAAAAAAAAAACGAAACGGAGAAAACTTTTCTTTACATTTCAGTCTTTCTCCAGTCTGACGAGTGCTAACCGTACACGTCGGTGATGCAAAGACGTCCTTCTCTGAGTACTGCCATGTATAATTGTGTAATAATTAAAGTACTTGTGTACGACAGAGTGACAGAAAGTGGAAAAAGGCGTCTGTAAAGAAAACTTTTCCCAAAAGTTCAAGTCAGGTGTGACTCCTGTCGTTTAGAGTCTCGTTTAGGATGATTCCTTCTTTGGAAATGTCTTTACGGAACGGTGGGCTGCGGTATGTGTTGGACACACCGTCGACGGCCGGAGGAGCAGATTCTCGCCGTTGCTCACGTTGCGTTTCTCTAAATGTCGGAAGTAAACAAATTCCCAGCAGGTAGGTCGTGTAACACCGCGTTCCTGGACTTTAACATGGCTGAAAAATACAACTTTACAGTACAGTAGCATCATTATTGAAGCCTGATAACACCAGGAAACAAAAAAAAGATGAAAAGTTAAAAGTATGAGACACAAAGTCAAAAACTTGATGGTGAAAGTCTTATAATGATAATAATAAAAAGACAACATTGGAAAAATAAATAAATCAAATCATAGTTTTGAGTATTTTTGACAAAAACAACCAGGTATCACACCTGGTCCACGTGTCGATGGGAAATTAAAGATAATCTCTGGATTTTGAGGTGAGATTATTTTTAATCTCAGAATGTGAGTTTGTTTTATAATTTGTTTTTTTTTCATTTTCTGGCATTAACAGGCTTCCATACATCACAGCCGTGTACTGTCATTTTGATATTTTTTCATGCTGTCTGATATCTACGTGTGTAAAGGCAGGAATTCATTGCACCATAGACGAAGTCTCCGTTGACACCAGAAGGCACACGTGTACGGCGCCTGGCCAGTATTCACCCGCCTGGACGTTTCCACATTTCTGTCGTGTTTAAACAGATTTTATTTGGGTTTGTATGTAACAGACGAACACAGAGGAGTTCGCACTTTTGAAGAAGGTTGGAAATATTTACATGGTTTTCCCAAGCTTTTAATATCTCATGGAGCACCATCATTAGAAAATGGAAAAGAATATGGCACAACCGCAAATCACAATAAAAAAAAAACATCAAAAGTTCCACGCACATCAAATCTGTTTGAACTCTACGTTGTAATAATGGAAAATGTGGAAAAGTCCAGTTGGGGGTGAATGGTTACGTAAGGCTGCCGCTGCTGGGTCGGCCGAGGAGACGGGATGATGGGGTGTGGTGATGTGGTGGACAGACTGGATCACCAGGATATGATGAGAGATATACTTAAACTTGTAAGTGCTCAGAGAAATGCACATAAACAAAAATAATAAGCTGTATGTAAAATCGCGGGACGGTCCTTGATTTCATCCCCTGACGATTCAGATTCACACCGTTTGCTCTTCAAACAGCTGCGAGCGCACTTTAAAGTGGAAAAGGGCACTTAAAGCAGAAATACATTATCTCCTATTTACACGTCCTCCTCCAGGGATCCGCAGCGTGTGTGTGTGTGTGTGTGTGTGTGTTAGGTAGTTTCACTCTGTCCAAGTTTACAAAAAGAAAAACAAAAGTTTTTGTGTGATTGATGGGTTGAAGTAAAATGACCTTTTCTTTTTTTTTTCAAGTGAATAAACAACAACAACAACAACATCAACAACAATAAAGAAAACTTACATTTAGCTACGTTAAAATAGAACTAATATTAACAAAAAGGCAAATAGTAGGTGTATTGCAACGCTCTCTGCGGCATCACTATCAAAAGCATCTTCATCATCATCATCATCATCAATCTCAACATCATCCAATCATCATCATCTGAGACAATAAGGAGGCGTGGCCCGGGATGATTGACAGCCCGAACTAGCCACTCACATTTTGCCCGTCTCAGCGCAGGCAGGCACACTTGTACGACATAGAAACAATAACAAACGATGGACGTTTCCAAGGAGACCGAAAAGAAAGACAACCAGCCAATGACAGCGGTTGCAGGTGGGGGGGGGCTGAAAGGAGCTCTGTCATTGGATGGCAGGCAACTCTAGGAAACAGGAAGAGGTTGTTCAGACAGGAAGAAGGAGGGGCGAACCAAGTGTGTGTGTGTGTGTGTAAGATCTGGTACCTAGGTTTGATTGTTTAGTCTGCTTTATGTGTGTGTGTGTGTTTAGTTTGTGTCTAGACAGCTGGAGGTCCTTCTCAGGGTAAGTCAATGTTCATTAACACACACACACACACACTTCTGGGAAAAGAGCACTGTGTGTGTGTGTGTGTGTCTGCTGACTTCATGGAAACGCTGCCGTATTAGCTAATTTGCTAACTAACATTTACACTGGCTGAAAGCGAAGAGACGTGTGTGACCAGTTAAAACGAACAGATTAATTATTACTGACGTAGGAACAACAACATTAACCTGGAAACTTATTATAATAATAATAACAATCACGTCTCCTCACTGAACTTTAAATCTTTTAGTTGGTTAGAAGAAGAAAAAAAAATCTAAAACTTTAACAGTGGCTGTAAAAACAATGACGGGATGTTAATGCTAAAGAACTATATAGTAGAGAACTATACTAGAACCTATGACCTCTGCATGTTAACATACGTGTGTGTGTGTGTGTTTCCCCTCCTCTCCTCATGTCTTTCCTTTGTGTCGTCAGCCAGCGCAGCTTTCCCTGAACATTGATCCTACACTGTTCTTTTTTTATTTTATTTTAGTTTGTTTTTTTTATTATTTTTTTATTCGTCCAGCCTTCTCATACCCGCTGCGAACGCTCCGATGCAGGGAACCGAACCGAACCGAACTGAACCGAACCAGCCCGGTCCAAAACACAAGTATCATAATGATGAAGGGAAAGAGGACAGGAAAGGTCAATAACTTAGTGACACTTGAGTCGGGACCAGGCTCGTTCATCTTAACTCGAGGTCAAAGGTGATTCATACTTTGATCCAATCATCGCTCCTTCAGCCGCTTTGGGTCAAGAGATTAATTTCTTACGCAGTGATTTGTTTTTTTTCTTTTATTCAAGTGCTTGTCATTAAAAATAAAAACGTGGCCGTGCAGCACAGGAACAAAGGAGGAAGAGAGACAGGAAACGAGAAGGTGAACCGCGACACACCACTCTGATTATTAGACACCTTTTTGTCCTTGAATCACAGACGTTTAAGGGAGGATTTATACAACAACAACAACGGTTGCTGTGCTCTTCAGACTTAGTTTCATTTAATGACAATATTCCCATGTCTCTTTAAACAGGAGCAGATTTCATTCCCGTTTACACGACATGACGACATCAGATTTGCACGACTGAGTTTCAGATCTCGATATTTTACTGCCTGTCGTGCAGCGCCGGGTTTGTGCTTCTTCTGTATCATCTTTACATATTTCTAAAAGATAAATAACTTTTACTGCTGTTCTGAAGGTATTTAAATCTTCTAACGATCTAGATTAAACAAAAAACTGAAGATTTTTAACCCATTTCCCAGGATGAGACTCAATTTCCTATAAAATAATAAAAGTTACATTAACGGAAGAATATAAGCGATGTTAATGTTGTAGGAATTAAACAGAGAAAGTTGCTGTTTGTTTGAGTTAGGAAACAGAGTTGCAACATGGAAAACAGGTTTCACATCTCGTCTGTTGACTTGATGTTTATTTATCCAGATAGTCAGAAGAGTCTTGAAGGTGTTTAAGTCGACCTTCGTACATCCAGTCTGAGACACCTGTGATTCATTTGAGAAGGAACAAAAAGACAAAGGAATTAAAGGTTCACCGTATCAGATTATAAAATGACTTTTTTTTGGCCTTTTAGCTCTCTCCTCTCCTCTGGGTTACGGTTACGTTAGGTTAGGTAAGCTGACTCGGCTTCAGGAGTTTCGGCTGCGGTTCGGTTCGGTCCCTGTGGAGGCTGCTGTTGCATAAAGACTGGACACTAGAGGGCGCTGATTTTTTAGGGGCCACACTGGACCCAGAAATGAGATTAGATTTTCTTCTCTAAAAATCCTTCCACGCTCTTAAAAGATGACGCCAGACGAGTTGCTATTAACACTCGTGTCACTTTTCAACACTTCAGCGTGTTTAGTTTGCGACAACCCGTCTCGTGCTGCGTTCAACGCACAAAAGAGTCCTGATCCAAAACTGAAATATCCATGAGAAGATCTTTCAAAGTGTCGGGAACATATGTCCAGAACTGAGAATCAAAATACTGAAAGGTGTATATTTAGTAACAGCAAATAGTTCCCGATATAAATCAAAGGTTTTGCCAATTTTTCACTGAATTTTCGGCCGTTTCATAACTTCAGAAATCAGTCAGGTTTATCATTTACTTCCCTAAAAGATTTTTTTTTTTACAATTTTGGAGCACAACTCTTTGCATCTTTTCAGCGTGCGGCTGCAGATTTGAACCTGGGAAGTGAAAAGTTTTAAAGCGCTGGCTGACAGGAGATTGTTGCCTCTTTCCTGGTGCAGTAAAGTGCTCAGAGATGCCTGCAAGACAGAGAAACTCACCAGAGGACTGTGTTTGAATGTCTGTTACTGTTGTATCAAGAAGGCAGGAGTGTGTGTGTGTGTGTGTGTTTGGCCACAGCAGTGCACAGTCAGTGTTTTGCACGTTTAGGGCCTTTAAGGCGACCTGGCTTCCTTCCTGAGTAGTGCACTACAGAGGGGATGTTGGGTGTCACTGGTTCTGCCTCTGTCTCTCTTTTCTTCCAACAAACAAATATTCTGACACTCAAATTAAATAACACGCAGCAGGGATTAAAACTCACATCTACTCTGCCCGACTCCAGCGTTACAGATTAATACACATCGTCTTGATTAGTTCAGACGTTCGTCTGATTAACGTGAGCAAACTCATATGTGCTTGACTTGTTTGGCGAGGTAGTGACAGCCGGCTTTGGGATTGGCTAACGATTCGGGCCAATAGGATGAGAGAAAGAGAGCTACGGGCAGAGTTTCTGATTGGGCCCAGAGGTTAGATACTGACTTGTGATTGGCTCGCAGGACTTGGACATTTGCATAAACCAGGGATTTTTTAAAATTATTATTTTTTTAAATCAGTGGTACAGTAACGGTTAATCCGAGTCCGTTGTACCCAAGTCAGAACCCTCCCATGATATGTTCTCATGACACTGCTGTGCACTGCGCTGCCCTCTGGTGGTTCCACGTCTCTCTGCTTGTGTTTCAGCCCCGACCACACCGAGCTCCTTCACTATAAACATCATCTCTCACACAATCCATCTGCGCATACTTAAAAAAATAGTGCAATTCTTTTCAGCAATTATATAAATAACTCTAAATTCGTGCTTTTAAGTTCACTCCCGGTTCGCATACACACGCGCGTGTGTGTGTGTGTACTCGATATACATGCCAACATGTACGCAGCAAAAGTGTTCAACGCGAAAGTTGGCACCCCAACGGATTACTGATGTTTCTTTTTCTAAAACTAGACAACATATAAAAACAAACAAAACAAAAACACCTTTACTCATTAGAATCCATCAAGTTTAGAAAAATAACCCTACTTTCTCTATTTTCTCTCTTATCAATCATATTGCAGATTTTTTTTCTTTTTCTGTGGTTGAACAGTCTTGAACTTTGTGCAAACCTTCTTTAGAAAACATAAAATAATAATAATAATAATAAAAAAAAGGAGGATTTTAGCGACAACTCCTGCATCGGTTGGTCGATATAAGGCAGAACTTTTAGCACTGTGCTACAGCTGGTACGCTAGTTCAAGGTAATGCTAACTAATCCCTAAACGCTAAAACGTCCCAGTGATGCAGCTAAAGTCTGGTGCAGGAGTCACTGCAGCGTTGGACTGTGCAGTCGTGAAAGTGAAACTAAGCTAAGTGGAGTCAAAGCAGCGACGGGGGTTATTACTAGAAAACAACAAAAACAAAACCTGGAAGAACTAAGAAGATTGCAACATTTCGCCATTTGCCTGAAGAGGAATTTTTTTTTGTAAGCGTGAAAAAGACGAACAAAAGTTTTATAGAAACAAACAGAACAAGTAAATATTTATAATGGATAAAGACTAGTTGTAAGATCAGTCTGATGGAGGAGCGAAGAGGCGGAGTTTCCACCCTGTGCCCTTCCTCTCGACATCATCTGTTCGTCTGAAGTGCTCCTCGGACAGGAAGTAGGAAGCCACGGAGCAGGAAGTACCGGCTGTTCTCCGTGCTCTGTGGGAGTGATGTGGTTTCAAGGAGTTTGTACCTAACGAGGAGCCCGTGTGTGTTGCTTTTCCACTCTGAGCCCGAACCGTGAAGTTGGGGAAACTGTGAAACTGAGCGTGTGTCAGCTACAACTACAACTAACGTGAACAGGGCTCTTATCTCAAACCGTTCTGAGTGGATTTTACCATTGACTAGTTTGTTCCTCAGTGGTTACTGACCGTTTCCCAAGTGGCTATCGGACACGATCCTGGTTTTTCCAGCTGGCTAGGAAAGAGGAAGCAGTGCTGTCACACCTGCTGGGGCTTCTGGGATTTCTCCTTTGTATTTCTTGCGTTCCTGTTGTCCACGTTTCCTGGCTGCTGTGGTGGAGGCCGGAGCAGGCCGTGTATCAGCGAGGACGGGGGTGGCTGTGAGGGTGAGAGAGTCCGATGGTTGTGGCTGGGGGGCGTCAGGGACGTCGGGTGGTAGTAGTGCCCGATCACCTCGCTGTAAGCCGGGGGAGCTCCTTCTACTCGGGAGCTCTGCTTGTGCTGCCGGGCTAAGGCTTCCTGGGCTTCTAACACACTGATGCCTGGATGGACGCTCGGAGGAGGGGCCTGCAGACTGGGAGCAAAACAAGACTGATGGAAGCAGAACAACAAAGCTTGTAGGAGCACACAAACATTTACAATAAAAGGTAGAGCATAAGAGCCTTTATCGCTCAGATCCATTCAAACACCAAGGTCACAGTTAATACGGTGACTGCTGTTAACACCATGCTGCTGCGTCTCAGATGTCACCGTGATTTGATTTGTACATTATCATCATCACCATCATGTCGCCTTTTTTCAGATTTAGTGGGGACTTTAATGTTTTGGAATTCTTTTTTAAAAAGGGTCATAAGACAGCAGTAGTTGTTGGTAGTTACCTGGCCTGCAGGCAGGAGTTGGATGGGTCGAGGGGGTGGGAGTCGAACACTGTTCGGTTGGGCGGAGGTCTGACCGACTCACGGTTCAGCTCCATCTGTTGCTCCGGGTCTCGGAGCTGCAGGGTGCAGGGGCCCTGGTACGGCGGGGGTTCCTCCCCGTCTGAGAGGGAGATGGTGGGTGGGAGGTCGATGAGGCTCTGGGGCAGGTAGGGGTACGTCGGCTGGAAGCGACTCGGGGCGTATGTGTGCTGGAAGCGCTGGGACTGGAGCGGCGGCTGCGCCTGCGGCTGTGCGTGCTGAGGCTCCCGCTGGAGGTAGGATGACGGGACCCCTCGGTCCGGGGCGCGTGGGTTATACACCTGGTGCTGCGTAAGAGATGACGTGAAATTACTGCTGAGTTACGTTCGTTTACACAACGTTTATAACCTCGGTTTAAGTAAAACTCACCATCAGACCTCCGCTTGTCCCCGTCCCCTCAGAAGACCACAGACCTCCCTCCTGTGAGACAGAGACAACATATGCCTTAATCACTTGTATTTATTCACCCACTTGACTAATTTACATGCATAATAATTGAAATTTCATGTATGAAAACAGAACTGACAGAGTACATGGTGATGGATTGACTGTCTCGTCTTGTTTAATCTGAAGCACATTGAGTCGACGCCTGTCGTGTGTTACGAGCGTCATAATTAACTTCCAGCTGTTTCATTTATTTGCTGTGCGGTGGGACGGCTGCATTCATCCAAACCGCACGTTAAAGTATTTTGTATGTGTGAAAACTACAGAAACAAATTATTAATTAAATATATATTTATCCACCAGAGGGCTGCAGTGGTGCTCTTTGCTAAAACATTTTTAAAAACAAACTCTCCCTGTAATTATGTCTCACTGAGTCATGTTGCTCTTTGGAGTTCATTATAATATCATTTAATTTGCCAAATTTCATTTATTAAGTCGTTATTAAGTCAGTTTTCTTTATTCAGTCGACCTTGTTTCTATTTATACTTTAGTTTCTTTATTAGTTTGTTTGTTCTTTAACATACAGAAATAAAAATCTGATCTCATAAAAACAACCAAACAATCTTATTTGTATACGTTTTTGCTGCTTTGCTCATGCAGATTACATTAATATTAACATCTGTGATAATGACAACTGGGGAGCAGCTCCTGTCAATTTAAAACTGGACAATCCACTAAAAACTGAACTTGGTATCACACGAAACTGAATTTATGCTTCATCCTTTACTCATATCTGACTGAAGCCACACACACACACACACACACACACACACACACACACACACACACAGACTAATGATTCAGTAGCAGGTGATTCAGTGAAATCATTTGTTTGCAGAGGCCTCAGGTGTGAGACAGCGTGTCAGCGTGTTTAATCAGTCAGTGCTCTTCAAACTGTGTTTTCTTTCTTTCATTAAGAACTTTCCTCCGTCTGCACAGCTCACAGTCTGTTAATTAACGTCGAGTAATTATAATCACAACGTCAATGTTTCTATAGAGATATTTAAGCCAATAAACTAACATAATAATGCGATTAAAGCTTTTGTTTTCATACATGCTGCTGCATCCTCCTTTTGCTTTAATGTTTTTACATCCTGGTTTATTTGTCTGTATATAGAAAACTTGTTATATATGTGATATTTATCCAATTTTTCATCTAGGTGTGGTAAAGTTTTAGAGTTCAGGGCAGTACTGGTCTGGAGAGTATTTGACCATAATCATTTATCCACCCATGTTTTAAAATGATCACGCATCTATCTGGTCACACTGACATACATAATAGTTCAGGAGTAAATGTACCTGAGATGACAGTAACACTACACAGGGTTACACATGCAGCCGTGTGGACGCGGCGTAGATCACGCGTGTAAATGTGGCGTCTGACTTACGTTGGCCAGCGGCAGGTGTCTCCTGCGTGTCGGGGCGTGTCTGGAGAGGAGGGAGCGTGCTGACAGGCGGTAGTGGTTCAGCAGACAGGTGATGACCACCACCATCACCATCATCACCACCACGATCACCAGGATCTGGACGAACTCCAGCTGGGCTGCATCCCACACACACACACACACACACACACACAATAACAATCAGTTGACTTGTTATGAGGAGAACCGCTCAGCTGTATATTGTCTGCTGTAGCCTTAGAAAGACCCTGATGATGTCATCATGGTTACCTCGGCTACAGTAAAATGACATTTGAGATGATGCATCACGCTGTCCGGTATCTATAATAAGACACATTATATTATATATTTGTTTGTTGTTTGTTTTGTTGTTGTGGACTCCAGGAACACTACTGACCAATATGTGGAAGCGCTAAATAAAGAGTGAATAATAAATGATTTCAGTGTTTTATTAAAGTATTGTTGGTCTTTCTCTTTGGATTTGTTGATACAAATGGAATTATAATAAACACATAATAAATACATAATAAAAACATAATGAACACATAATAAATACATAATAAAAACATAATAAACACATAATATATAAAAGAAAACAGTGAATTAAAGAGTCTGTTAAAGCAGCTGTTTACTCATTAAACGAATAAACTGTGAAATGTAAAGTCTGTATGTCCAGACAGAGATGTCGTCTTTATGTAGAGATCTCACACACATACACACACACACACACACACACACACGCACACACACACACACGCACGCACACACACACACAGCCAGACTAGACTAGACTAGACCAGACAGGGCTAGCTTTGTTTAGAGACAGTCTGCTCTAACCCCCCACTTCACCACCACCCCCTACCACACACACACACACCCACACACACACACAAACAGAGCATTTTTCTCACACTCTTTTTTACACAGGGAGCAGGCAAAGGTCAGGACCAAGTCAGACAGAAGAACATAAAGTAGCCTGCAGACGTCACACACACACACACACACACACACACACACACACACAGGTTTCCAGACAGTACTGTAATGTTCTCCTGACCAGCCAACCGTTACACAGCATGAAGACACACAGAGTCATGTGACTGTAACAACTCATTCATAAGCTTTCATGAATTCAACCGCAGCCACATAATTCTCATCAAAGTGCTTTATTGAACCGGTTTAACGGGTTTATTTAACTTCCACAGAAGCCTGAAGTCATTTAAACAATAAAACTAGATGAGTCTGACTTCACACACACACACACACACACACACACACACACTGCAGCAACACATTAGATCAATGAGATAATACCCTAAACCCAACATGTGATCATGGTAACGGTGCAGCATCAGACGGAGGTGCGTTCAGCTGGTTGGACGCCGCCTTCGCTGCAGCATTTTAACACCAACACTCGTGTTTCTGAATAGAAACGACTTTTCTGTCAGAACAGAAGTCGAAATCCGAAAATCTGTCGTCAATCTTCCAAAAGAGCCGAGCAGCCAAAACCACATTTTCCGAATAACCAGTGAAATAACCAATATCTATAACTATCGCTGCATCACAGTATTGATTAATGTCACGATACACTTTAAATACAAACTTACTCATGATTATACATTCAGTACATTCAGACTAACATCTTATTTATCATTAACAACTGAACAACTTTCTGCAGCTTTGATGGCTTATGAGCAAATGAGAAACCAAGGAGCATTTAATAATGGATTACTAATGTGCATTATTATCAAATAGAAACCGATAAGTTTCAATAAGTCACAACATATTTAACTCACAATGCGAGAAAAAGCAGCAGATTGTCACTTTTTGAGAAGCTGGAAATTTGGTATTATTGTTTAAACAGTTCATTAAAATATCTTATTTTCTTTTGATCTGTTTCAGACAGCTAAACAACATACATTTAAATTAGCAACGATATCCATCTTTACTGTACGAAACGCGTCAACGCACAGAGAAGAACACAAAGTTAAAGTCATAACGTGCCAACCGACCGAAGTCTAAGAGGAGAAACTCACCGCACAGTTGGGTCTGAACACAGTTATCATGGCTGTGACTCCCTGAGGAATGCTGCATAGTCTCAGTGATATTAACCAAGAAAAAACCTCCAAAAAAACAACAAAAAAATAAAAGAAACTAAAAACAAGTGAAAGTCCGACTACATGTCCTGTGGATGCTGCGACTCCGCCGGCTGACACACACACTCTGAGCCTGGACCGAGCTTTGTCTCCCACTTTTTCTCACACACATTCCCACACACACATTGAGGAAACAGCTGAGCAGACCCCCTGCTACACCCTCCCACCCACACCCTGAATTACCACCAAATAGCTGTGAACAAAAGGGGTCAATGTGAGGGAGAAGGTGGGGGGGTTGTGGGGGAGTGGTGGGAGCGTCTGGGAGAGACAGATGGGTCAGAATAATGATGAGACGGAGACGGAGGTTCAACTTGTCCTCGTATGAATGTGAGGATCCAGAATTAGAGTCAGTAGATCAGCTCCAACGCTTCGTGTTGGTTTACAGTGAAGTAAATAATCGTCTGTTTACGTTCGTCTATCGGCGAGTTCGGTGACGTTCACCGACGACAACCGGCCGATGTTTATCTGTTTTTTTATGCGCTGTCTAAATGTTTTTTGTGATTGCGTGTAATGAGGATTTCTTCTGTTTTTCTGGCACAAAAGGAGCAAAAATGTTATTCTAAACATCGATATCCAGAAGTTCACAATCGGTGCATCGAGTGTGAATCCAAAGCCTGAAATATCTCGTAGAGCTTGTTGCGCTACGCGTCACGACCTCTTGACTCGTACTACGTTGTAAATTCCTCAAATTACTCGACGTGTTTTTATAGTTTTTGGACGACGGAGGTTATTGAGACGCCATCATAGAAGACGAAGAAGAAGAAGAAGAAGAAGAAGAAGAGAAGGAAAGAAACGGGAAGTTGGAGAAATATGAGGAACATAAACACACAGTCAAATAATTCAACGTAAACGGTCACATTCTTCTGCTTATTAAAGAAAACTGTTGTTTCATCAGCTCGTACTAAACGCCATCTTCCAGCCAAAACACTCACTCATCCTTCCCTACTTTCCTTTCTTTCTTTCTTTCTCTTCTTCCGTCTTTTCAAACTCGTAAACGTTACCGGGACATCGGTGGCAGTGATTCCATTAAACAAAAGAAACCAGGAAATATTTACTTTCAGTAAACAGGAAGCGAAGCGCAGCTGGAAAGTGACACGTCGCTCCAGCAGCGGTTCTAGTGAAATAACTCACTGCCTTATTATAGTTGCATAAAAGATGTTATTTCATTACAAGTCACATTTTTCATCCCGTTTGAGAGTCACACATCCTTTGACGAGTCATTACGCTTTGAATGAACTGCTATTTTATTAGTTATTGCCTCATTAATCATAGCTGGTTTGTTGCAAGGTCGTTTCCATTCAGCTTGTTGGATTTGATGAGTCATAATTCATATTACATACTTGCTACTGCTATAAAAACACACACACACACACTGACTCTGTGTGTGTGTGTGTGTGTGTGTGTGCAGTGTAACTTGTCAGCTCACAAACGGGCAGGTCAGCGGGTCAGTCAGCAGACCTCCTCCCTCCTCGTCCTCTCTCCTTGTCTTTCATTTCCTTGTCTCTCTGCAGACTAACAGGATTCAGTCTCTCATGTTATGTTTGCATCTTTTTACACATTTCTTTCCCCGTTTTCACCAAGAGTTTCATAATGATAAATAAACGTGGTTTCTTTTCCTTCTCTTCCTCTCGGCCACCCTGTTTTTTCTTTTCTTCTTTCTCCTGTCCTGTTTAATTCTGGCATGACAACATTATTCTTATTGTCAGAGGAAATGTCTGAAAAACATCCTTAAGGCCGTGACGTTCTTTAGCGAGGAAACACAATAGCGCCAGGATCTCAACAACATGTTCATGTTTGTGATCCAAACAACAACATGTTGTTGTTTTCTGCCTCCAGAAATACTGAAAAACAATCTCTTCATCCACGGATAACTTTTCAAGACCTATAAAAGCCATTTATTTGTCTGTTTACTTCATTGAACTATTATATAGTTGAAGGAACACAGTCGCAGAACCAAAACGATTCACGTCCTGCTAAAAGAGACGCTGTGGACGTCTCACATGAGCTCACGTTCTGCTGGTTTGAGGAAAAACCTGAGTGACCAATCGAAACGTCGGGCTGATATCTGTCCTTTGCACCTTCCACAAACAGCTGACTCGCTAACTTTACATCTTCTCCTCTTATTGCACATGACTTACGGAGCGAGTTAAAGGGGCAATGCAACAGTTTTACTGAATGTATTTAGGGAATCGGACTGTTGGGTTAAAACAAGATATGTGAAGATGTCATCTGGTAAATGATTGGATAGTTTGTCATTACTTTTTGACATTTTATAGACTAAATGATTCTTTATGGAAGTTACTTCTTTTAAGTCTGTGTGACTTAGAGGAAAGCAACAACAAAAACCTGTTAGAAACATTTTCACTTCTCAATCATGGTGCATGATCCAGACTGCTGAGCTCTTCCCTCCCTCTGCGGTGTTGTCTAGACAGGAGGAGGAGGAGGAGGAGGAGGAGGAGGAGGAGGCTGTAAGCTTCACAGGCAGGCAGACACTCCACGGTTAATCTAAAGCAATTAGCTCATTTGTCATCCGCTGCCTGCTCCCCGTCTAGCTGCCTCCTCCTCCTGCATTCAGATAAAGGTCACAGGCGGTCATTGCCGAGTCAGATGGCTTGGAGAGAGCAGACAGGCGGATGAGAGGGGGGGTGAAAGAGGATGATATGGGGAGGAATAGAGAGAGAGACCGGGAGGGAGGAAATATGTGGAAAGGGAAGGAAAGAGGGAGGAGGCTGGAAAGAAGTTGGAAAAGAGAGGAATGGAGCAGAGGGAGGAGGAAAGGAAGGACAGAAAATACAAAAGGTGTTTAGAGGGCAAAGAAGTAGAAAGATGAGGAGAAGTGAAGGTTTAGATCAGAATGACAAAAGGAGAAAAAAAATCAATGATGAAAAGAGAAGAAGGGAGAGAAGGGAAGGAGAAAAGGACAGGAAGAGAGAGAAGCTTGCTAATTCCTTCCTCCTCCCCTTTCTCAGTCCTCGGATGACTCGACAGTCTGGGTAGTCAGAAATAGCACAGACAGCTGTGTGTGTGTGTGTGAGTGAGAGGGAGAGAGTGTGTGAGTGTGTGTGTGTGAGAGAGGGAGAGAGAGAGAGAGAGAGAGAGGAAGAGCGAGAGAGAGGTTGGGGGGAGTTATAGGTCATAGGTGCACACAATTTGCTTGCCAATTTCCATGAGAAAGGCTATAGGAGATGGGGGGGGGGCACACATAAACACACACACACACACACACACCCTCTCCATTGACTTTGGAAGCCACGGTCATGGTGCAGCCAACAAGTGTGGGAACTTTGGTCCACAAAACTCCCACTGCTGGATTCAACAGTGGGAAAGTGGAGTGTGCATGTATGTGTGTGTGTGTTTGTTAGTGTGTATGTGTGTGTGTATGTTAGAGTGTGCATGTATGTGTGTGGTTTTTTACGTGTGTGGGGGGGTCAATTATATCCCTCCTCATCTTTCTATCGTCTACTTTCTGACTCTCATCTTTCACCCGCCGTCGTTCTGAAATAGGAAACGTCATTTCCAACACGTCTACACGTCTGATTTGGGATGACACACACACACACACACACACACACACACACACACACACACACACACTGTAGCAGCAGTGGGGGATTTAGATTCCATCACAGCCAATGATGCAGTTTTACTGTACTGAAACTCAATATCATGACTACCACCAAAAGGAAAATGTCATTTTTGCTGATTGAATAATGTGACAAATACTTTATCACACACATGCACAAATCATTAACTAATTGATTATCTCCATTATTCATCAATGCGTCCATTATTTTCTCGATTAACTGATCGGTTGTTTGATTTCTAAAATGTGAGAGAATGGTGAAAAACATCTGAATAATGTAGGAATAACCGATTAAGACATTTTATCATTTAGCACAAGCTACTTTAATGTTATTTTACACATGCTATGTCACGTTCAAGATCACCTCATTAGAATAGGAAGAAACTAAATTCACAGAACAATAAAGAATATAATAGTACAGAGTAAATATGACTGCAATAAATGCATCAGAAGAATAGACACAGACAGTTTAGAAGTAAGAGAGGAAGCAAACCCGGATGAGATTACACTGGGAGGAGCGCAGGGTCGAGCTTTAGTCTAAATTTAACGTGCTAATCCAGGGAACTCCCGCGTTAAACTGCGAGTCCCATCTGGAACGCTAGCTATGCTAACGCTAACGGCGAGTGACGTCAGCGTCGACTCAGGAGCGACTTCTGTGACCTTCTGACTGGAAAGTGCTTCACGCGTGCGAACAGCTGCTCCTACGAGAGCGCAGTGATGGCGGTTAGATGGTGGGCCGCCATCTTAAAATGAAACAGAAGCTGTAACATTAAAAGAAAAAGCCGTACTGTGTGAAGGACAGAGTGACACATTAACCAAACGTCTAAGAGTTTACATGTTTCTGTTGTTCGCGGTTTTTAATTCAACCACGAAATTAAAGAGGAGTCGACATCAGAAACATAATGGAGACAAAACGCAGAGAAAAAGCTGCAATGGACACACAGTCATTAATGTTAACAATGGAAACAGTGAGAGTATGTTAAGTCTAATATAAGACGACCACACACACACACGCACACACACACACACACACACACAGCTCCTCTGTGTACTAAGTGACCTGCAGAGCGTTCTGTCTGAAACATATGAAAATCAAACCTCATTATCAGCTGCTTGTCTGGCTCTGTGTGTGTGTGTGTGTGTGTGTATAATGCTCATTACAATTCTAGCCAGAAGGAGGTAGACTACCCTTGTCGTCTCGCACCCCCGCATGCACACGCACACACACACACACACACACACACACTGATCGTTTTAATGTGAAAGCGAGAAGGAAGTCAGACAGAGTCACAGAGGAGGGAGGTCACATGCAGAGAGTGTGTGTGTGTGTGTGTGTGTGTGTGTGATGGCTGTGATCCAATGTGATACTAGACATAATCATTAACAGTGTGCCGTGGGTGTACACGCACACACAAACATTCACTGTGTATCAGGTTAGTTAAAGAAGTTATTGGTTCAATCCTCCCAAAGGGCCTTTGAGCAAAGGTGTATAAATCTATAATCTATATCACATTTTTTGTACATTTATCTTCTATCTGACAAATGATTGTGTGATTATTTGATGTATAAAAACATCAGAAAACAGTATTATTATTATTCTTGTTTCATGAGGAGGAGACTTGTATAGTTTTACTTTACTGAATTAAAAAAGCTTTTATGGTGAAAATCAGGAAAACTGGATCTGAAAAATAGTCAAGGACAAACCTGTTATGCTGACACTGCAGGTGTGTGTGTGTGTGTGTGTTAGATAAGGTGAATGGGGTAGTGAGAGTGAGATCAAGCCTGCAAAGGTTTGTGGGGTGAGAGTGAGTGTGTGTGTGTGTGTGTGTGTGTGTGTGCGTAAGCCAGACATGATGTCCCTGTCCAAACACTATTTTGCTGCCAAACCAAAACCAGCCCAGCCGGTCTACGGTACACACACACACACACACACACACACACACACCTGGCTAGACAAAACAATGTCTGAACACTCTGAATGTCTGGCTGACCCTGTGTGTGTGTGTGTGTGGGGGGGAAAAATCAATTCCGCATTAATAAACAAAAATAATGAACTGAAAGCACATCTAACTGTGGCCACCGTTTATGCGGAAAGCAGGTCAACATTATGACTTAAAAACGCGAGTTAAAATGATTCAAACGGCTCGTTTTCACTGTGAGCACCAGCGGACCCTGAACGCATCAATATTTCATATGAACAGTTGCGTTCAGGTTCAGGCTCAACACTCAGGTGAAACATCGGTTGCTCTGCGTCTGCTGGATGTGAAACCGTTTGCCAACATGTTCGTCATCTTTACTTCAACGAGTGTTTGTCGGCTTCTTCTGCTCCCGAGATGCAGAACAAGACGGAAACTGTGCGTCGTTATCGACCGACTGTCTGCGTGTCGTCATCAGCGGATCGTTTCCTAACGTCACATCGTTTCATAACCGACCAGTGATTCCCAAGATGGGATCTCAAGATGAATCTGTGGAGTCATGAGACAAAAGGGACAAGAAAAAAGTATCTTTCTGTGTTTTCTTCTACATATTGATTTGTTTCTTTGCAAAATCTTGTATATTTCCACATCTTAACCTCTAAAACTGCCCATAATTCACACCCACATTATAGCACATAGCAGACAGTATTACATTAACACAGACTAATTTATGATCAAATTTGTCCATATTCTCCGTCCCCTGCCGACACTACTACCACGCTGGCCTCAGAGACTCCGTTTCACCAATCAGACGCCCTTGAGGAAGACGCCTCACCTGCTTCGGCTCAGCAGCTCAGCGGCGGCTTTGAAAACATCTTTTCTTCCTCAAAGACTCGAATCGGCTCAGATCCACGATCGCATGAATCAACTCGCCCTTAGTTTTGTGTGCGAGTGTGAGAGAGAGAGAACCTTTACTTTAGACAAAACAAACCTCTGCAGGAACCCAAACAATATCGTTATGTGGAAAAGCATTCGGATGAAGCAGAGCGAGGGAAGGAAGAAAGCAGGCTGAATAAAAAGAGAAAACATGTAACTGTTACAGGTATTTTCATGTTGGATTTTCAGCAGTTTAAATGTCCAAAAAACAGAATTTCTGTTGGTTTGAATTCTCAAGTCAAGTCGGCGTTTATCACGTGACAAAAACCCAACGTGCGTCTGGAAATGCTGTCTCTTATTCGATCGCTGCGTCTGTGAAATAACTATCTATAAGCACATGTGCTGACGGTGCCTTCAGTTGTTGCTCCGCAGCATCAGTGTTAGAGATGTTTACCGTGAGCGAATCTGTGGTTGAGTAATCAAGGCTTAATAGATGGATGGATGACAAACAAGCTGGGAAACTGGCTCCGTGCCTCCACAGTACAAAACGATATGGGCCTCATATATACGTGTATGTGTGCGTGCCAGCTGGCAAGACCTTCCCTCTCTTTGCTGAACGAGGTGTGGGAGGTTGTTGGACACAATGCGAGCGCTGATTGTGTTTCTGAAGTTGCCAAGAACCTGTCAACCTGTCTCACGACGCTAAAAACAGATAATTCATTAAAGTACAAACCGTGATCCGACGCCTGCGTCTGATCGCGGCTTCGAGTCTCAACGTCGTGTTTTTCTTCTTTTATATTTCCTATTTCTGACCTTCCATCCAGTCATCCTCTGGTCTTGTGGTGGCCATTTTAAGATCATTGTTGTTGTTGTGGTTGTTGTTGTTATGGTGATTTTCTTTATGACTGTAACGCATTCACATGCCTTTTATTTCCGTCTTGGACCCCGCCAAGATTTTAATCAAGGTACGTACGTCAGAAAAGGTGTGGATACCTGTGCAGAGAATACTCCATTACGTTAACTGACTTTATTTTTATGCTCAATCATTTCGTCATTAGGGTCACCTGACCGTGTGAACGTGTCAGCTTAGCGTGGGACGACCCAAATCTCGCTGTAACCATGGTTACTTCAAACGTTATTGTAATAAAATGTTTCGATGTGCAGACTTTCGTCTTCATATGCACTTCATGTCTGTAATGTGCATATGAAGATGACGACAATGTCTGTGTGCTTGTATATCCTGCTGCTCTGTCTAGACACACTCAAGTCTGGCCTCTGTGTGTGTGTGTGTGTGTGTGTGTTAGTCAAAGAGGGTGGGGGCTGCTGTTGTTATTGAGGTGAAGCTTGGTTTGTATGTTGGGGTCATATAGTAAGATAAGCTTGTGCATTGTGCCCGTGTGTGTTTGAATATTTTGAATATATAATGATAATTGTTAGTAATATAAACAGAGGGGCGGGATCAGAGTGTGTGTCTGTGTGTGCGATGCAAATGATGTGGTCCCAGCTGTTTCCTATGGGCCAGAGGGCAGAGGGGGGTAGACCAGTCCTCCCTACAAGTCTGTATGTGTGTGTGGGGGTCAAGCCCACAGTCATGAGCGTCTGTGTCATGCGTGTGTGTGTGTGTGTGTGTGTGTGTATAGACTTCAGTGTCTATTGTCTGGACTCGGTCTCCCAGTCGGGACCAGACGTCTCAGCTCTACCGTGATGTAAGAACACCGTACATACGTCACCGTGTCCTGAACATGTCAGTAATCATAACCATTTATTGTAAATCATATTTTTTCTGCTACAACACGCATGAACGCATTAAAAATGTACACCAGGGCACTGGACGTCAACACGAAATAGACTCCACATGCATATTTAGTCATTTGTTGGCTGAAACTATAACATCTGTCAGTTATTGCATATTTTATAAATATATATAATTACATATATTACTATCACTTCATTAAAGGCCTTGTACTAAAATATATATAAAAACTATAATAATCAATGAGAGTGAAAGCAGTGAAATATTACTGAATAACACACACACACACACACACACACACACACACACACAAGCCTCCACCACTGTGACAATGAACCTTTCACCCCCTCCCCTCTCTGACCCCTGACCCTTGACCTTTGCCCTTCCAGACTGCTTTGGGGCGACACACACACACACACACCCCTCCTCGCTGCAGATGCAACGTTCATATGCAAAAATCATGTCTCAACACGACAAGCATCCATCTGAATATCTGAATGTTAAATGGAAACTATACGTGATGCATATGCGTGTCGACTGAATCACTTATGGAGGAATACAGGAGGTCTATATCAGACATATACTAACATAAATACATGTGTATGTATTTTAAAAATGCCTCTTTCACAGTGAATCACGAATTTGGTTCAGACTAATTCATGACAGATGATACAAAACTGCACAGCAGGATATCATGGTTTAGACTAATTCATGAAACACTACAGACGTTTTTGTTTTGGTTTTTTTCCTCATATGTCAGATTGTAGTGACCCTAATCTTGGCTCACTAGGACTACATGTAGCGTACACTTTTGTAAACAGATTGCAATTGAATGACGGCTCAGAGTATTTAAAGAAAGCCGACTGACAAATTACACCAAACGACTTTATCCTGGTTCTGACTAAATCATGAAATGCGAGTTATAATCTAGACCATGTTGCTCTTTTTAACATGAGGAAGAAAGAAAATAGTTTCAAAGAAGTCATAAACACATCTTATAGTCAAAACAACTGAGAATATGAAGATATACATCCACAATCTTTTCCACATTAGCAGATGAAAGTTTTCTTTACATGTAATCAGAGGCTAAATGGAGCATGTAAAACACTAATTGAAAAGACGTAACACAACATACACAAACTGGAACTGAGGTATTCTGAGAACCAGACAGCCATATATCCGACTAATTAATGAAAAACAAGAGACGATCGTTTCCACATTACAGTGTACGTATGCATTCGGCTGGCAGACAGTCATTGCCTTTTATTTATAGCACAGCCTCTTGGTCCTCAGACGGTCTCTATATGGATTTATTCACACTGCGAGACAGACATATAGGGCCGGCTGTGACTTCAGACTAATTAATGGGACAAAATGGGCCCGACATACTACAAGGACCTCGGCTGAACGCAGCCTTATATGCAGATCGTATGCAGAAAACACACACACGCAACCCTCCAAAGTGGCGATGACCTTGACCTGTAGACGCACACGCTGCTTGCATCTATCTACATATATGCATGATGAGACCATGCTGGTGACTGTTTCTGTGGTCTCTTTGTATGTGTGTGTGTGTGTGTGTGTGTGTGTGTGTGTGAGTGAGTGTGAGTTACGGGTGTCTAGACCAAGAAACAATGAACAGCTGAGAGGTTGAATGTGAGGCATGAATGAAGCAAAATAAAGAAAGTAGCAAGAAAGAAGCTTGTACACAGTCCACAAACCAAAAATATTCAGTTTACTGTCACAGAGGACTAAAGAAACCAGAAAATATGATGATATTAGAAGCTGGAATCAGGTAATTTGTACATTTTCTGCTTAAAAATGACTCAAAATGATAAAACTATTAAAACAGTTGGTGATTAATTAGTTGCAGCTCTATATGTGTGGAAATTAAATAATGCAGAGACGGCGCTATGACTTAAACACCTGGACAGGGACAGGAAACAACAAACGCTGCTTCCCTCCATCAGCAGCTATTGTTGACGAGCCTTTGAGCCTGCAGCCGCTGCGCTGAGGCCGTATCTGCACCGCAGCTCCCAGTGTCGTGTGTTATATGGGGAAGTGGGGAACAAAGAGGATGCAGCTGTTATTCTGGGACAAATACATGAGGATTAAAGCAATTTTGGTTCTGAGATGATGCCCGTTATCAATCACAGCAAAATAAAGATAAGAAAAAAAAACAACACAAAAGGCAAAGTTTGATCTAAAATGATCAAGAAAAACAACAGAATGTTCCTTTAACTGAATATCACGGCATCGCATACATGCACGCAGAAATCCCCAGACAGAAAATTAATAGACAAATGCAGACTAACACGTGTGCACGCTCACACTCACACACACACACACCGGGTACTGAGACAGCCAGACAGAGAGGTTTACATAATAAGTCTAGCAGGGCAGCCAGAACAGACTCAATCATTTAATTTCCATGATTCACTGAGTGACAGAGAAAGAGACACAGAGACGGACAGAAAGAAAGAAAGAAAGAAAGAAAGAAAGAAAGAAAGAAAGAAAGAAAGAAAGCCAATCAACGAGGACTGAAAAGGTAGAGACGAGAAAAATAAACACTGCCTCGAAACTGTCGGCCATGTTTGAAAACGTGACGGAAATTAGGCCCATATTTCCTTTTTCTTTTTTTTTGCGTGTCATTTGTTCAGTTTTCTCCTTTAGGCCACGGTCGCCCATCTGATGATTCTGAATATCACAAAGAAAAGAATCACACCAACATAAACAGTCAATAATGTCAAAACTGTCCGCACTGTTTCAGCTCGGCTACTATGACAAATTTGTAGCAGTTAAATGGCGTAAAAGCTGCATCACAAGTCGCCTGCAGGTCGCCTCAGGATGGCGCCTCGCTTTGCACCAGAAATATGAAATAAAGATGCTTTTTGCTCTTTGCGGTGACTAGTAGACACCAGCTCTGTCACATGGGAGCTGCAGTTTAAACAGGATGTGGAGAGAAATGACAGAATGACACATGACAAACGAAAAAAAAAAGGACTGATTTCACTCTTTTTTTTTCAAGCTACAAATATAGCAAATGCTTTTGACTGCTGCCGCTTTTGGCCCAAATATTTAACAAAAATTACACGCAAATTTTATGGTCTGTAAGAAAAGAAATGCAAGTACAGTTAATTTACAGTAGCTTGAAATATGTTCTAAAAATGATCCTGTACACGAACAGGAAGGATAATATTCATATTCATTGATCACAATAACCAAAATCCCAGATAAACGTAGGTCACAAACAAACAAATACATGATAAAATGCTTATTCTGAATCTAAATGGATTGGATAAGCAGAGTAAGTACGATTAGTTGATCATTTTCTATAAAATGAGTCTACAAACGTTGTTGTTGTTGTTGTACCTTGTTTTGACCCGACCAACAGTTCAGTTTACTATCATGAAAACTATAAAAACATTAAAAAAACAAACCCTAACCCTAACACTAACACTTGAGAAGCTGGAACCAAGAAAATGACTCTAAACAAGAAGAAGAAATCAAGATCTGTCTTCATGCGTTAGTCGTACGTAATCAGGTAGAGGCTCAGTATCTTGCTCGTGAGGTTCACGGGTTGTTGGAGGGATCGAACTTGGGACTTAACAGTTACAGGACGGCCACGTCGTATCCTTCCTGTGCTTGACGCCTGTCGACACTCGGACTCTTTTCCCCTTAAATTCAATAACTAAAATAAATACAAGTACCCTCCAGCTGAACTCAGACACACACACACACACACACACACACTGTGGATAACATTTATGTTGGCTACGGAGACAGACTGTGGAGGTGTTGATGTTAAGAAGGCCAGACATGTAGTAACAAATGTACAGAGAAACCATGCTGCTGGTAGGAAATGATTCTTAGGTGATACCAGTGACTTCATCTCACACACACTCACACACACACACACACACACACACACACACACACACACACACCGTCAGCCTGTGAGTAATGCTGATGTCATGTGCTTTGACTAGCAGTGTCTGCCGCTCTGAACAGATGTGTTTTTCCATACGTGTGTGTGTGTGTGTGTTCTTATATGTCAGGGGGTGTAACAGGTATACTGTATGACTGCATGTAACCCTACAATTACAACCTCACAGATCCAGATAAAGAGAGGATGTGCGGGAAAAGCGACGGATGGATGACATGAGTCAGGGTCTCCGCGGCTCCTTTTCAAGTTTATCCAAATTCACGTTTACGTGATTGAAATCCAGCTGTTAGCGGCTCATATGATGGCCTGTACACACCAATATTAAGTTATTAAGTACAACAGCATTAGTATTGCTTCACAGAATTGCCCTTTATCTAGGAAATATTTAACCAGCATGAGTCAGCTAGTTGAGTTGCTAATGTATTAAGCTATTGTTTTGTTTTTTTCTTCATTCTTCTTGTTAATCTGGTATCAAATTTAATTCCTGGTGTCTTTGAATATGTTTAAAAAAAGATTTTGTTTGTCTCTCTGAAACCCTGTGAAAGAATACATTTGAAAATGGTAAAAAAAATCCTCTAAAAGGCAAAAAAAGAGATTTTCTATAAGATATCATGTGGACATTAAATTAAGTTTGCTTTGGGACCTTACTATACCGTACTACAGTCATCAGACATCATGTGAAGCGGGTTTTGGCTAACCAGACTTCTGTATTGAGACGGAGGCAGATATCTCATAACTACTAGAGGTAAGACAGAAAACAATGTGGGTTTTTTTTGTTTTTTTAAATAATCATGTCAGTCTGTTATTTAATGGGAGACGTTTACCCAGATGCGGATCTGAAACATTCAGGGAACCCCTGCCTTTTCCATCACGTCTCCATCATCCTTTGATCACCACATCTCAACTGTGTAACATGGATTATTCTGTGTTGTGCTTTCTTTCATCTTTCCCGTCACACTCCAGTGCGTACTTGTCCAGTACAGCTGAAACAGCTTAAAAAATAATGGTAAATAATTAGTTTCAGGATCAAAACCCAAACTCTCAATTAACCCCCGACACAATCTGACATTTACCAGAGTATCGCTCTGTTTTTGTTTCTTTCCATTTCGCTTCCTTCTCTTTATTTGACACCAGTTTCATTTTTTCGTAAAGTTTTGACAGCTTCCCATCGTCCTCTCTTCTCTTTTTTCTCCTCTGTCGGCCCTTTTATTTATACGTTTCCCTCCCTCTGATTTCCAGACTAAACATCACGTCTGTTCTCAGACAGAGGAACTGTGTGTGTGTGTGTGTGTGTGTGTGTGTGTGTGTGTCTGCATCCTTATCCTTGTCTTTTTGAGAGTAGTCCAGACAGTGATCCATATTACATTGATTGATTGCTATTACTACAACTATTAACATTACTACTGACTGATGTAGACGTACTTTGATGTATTTTTGGTCTGAGACTGTTATATCCAGTTATATCCAAATCTTAATGCTATTTCAGATAATCATGTTCCAAAACAAAGCCAGGTTATTAAAGACATAGACACAGAGATCCTCACTATGGCCTCAGTGTGGCCTCACTATAGCCTCAGTATAGCTTCACTATAACCTCACTATAATCTCACTGTAGCCTCACGATAGCCTCACTATGGCTTCACGATAGCCTCACTATGGCTTCACGATAGCCTCAGTATAGCCTCACTGTAACCTCACTATGGCTTCACGATAGCCTCACTATGGCTTCACGATAGCCTCAGTATAGCCTCACTGTAACCTCACTATGGCTTCACGATAGCCTCACTATAGCCTCACTGTAGCCTCACTGTAACCTCACTGTAACCTCACTATGGCTTCACGATAGCCTCAGTATGGCTTCACTATAGCCTCACTGTAACCTCACTGTAACCTCACTATGGCTTCACTATGGCTTCACTATAGCCTCAGTATAGCCTCACTGTAACCTCACTATGGCTCCTGCTTCCAGGTTCAAATCTGTGTGAGGATGGAGGCTAATACAGCAGCACATTAATGCAGTGCTTTCATCATTCATAGGGGTGTAATGTACAGGTGTCCACATACTTTTGGCCATGCTGCGTATTGCTACCAGTAGACAATTGCACTACTACTGTTACCATTGTTTTGCTGCGAATATTACTACTAGTACTACTGCTGCTGGTACTACTTCTATTGTAATTTCTGATACTATTACCACTAAAAATAATACTCTTATAAATACGTCTCACACCTTAACACTTGTTAATACTGAGATCAATTGGTATTTAATCTGTTTGTAACTATTTAATGGATTATTTAACCAATCGTCTGATCTACAAGACGTCAAATTGTGAAACATGTTGATTAATCAATGGACTTAAAATTAATCTGGAATTATTATAAATTGTTTTTAAGCATAAATGCCAAACACTGTGTGGTTCCAGCTTATCAGTTGTGAGATTGTCGGCTTTTCTTTGTTTTATGTGATAGTAAGCAGAAATCTATCTCTAGTTATTCAAAGACGTCACATCGAGCATGAGACAAACTGGAATTTTTCATTATTTAAAGTGTTTAAACAACTACTCAAAAAAAATAATAATCATATATGAAAATAATCATTAATTGCAGCCCTAATTCTGATTATTATCACATGTGACCAAGTAAAGCAGCAAAACCTCAAAACTGAGATGATGAAAGTGGTTACAACTACTACTGCAGCATGACTAATATATATATATATATATATATATATATATATATATATATATATATATATATATATATATATATATATATATATATAGTCATGATTGAAGATACATTTCAAAACATTCACAGATCGTCTTGTAAACAGTTGAATGCTGCCTGAGTCAACAAGGCTGCTCTGAGTCAGCCCTGGTGACCCCAGCTGGACACACACACACACACACACACACACACACACACACACACACACAGTTTTCATCTAAATGACCTTACAGTACTGTGCCTGTATATATTATCAGCATATGTGCCTCTAGTGGGAATGTGGGACATGTTTAGTGCCTTGTTTCAACAAATACAGGCATAATCATGCATATAAACACACATACAGGGATTTCCTGTGTGCGACCACACACACACATAAAACACGCGCGCGCACGTACGCCCGCGCGCACGCAGCAGACGGCTAGACAGACGTCTGGCTTTGCTCGAATGACGAAGCGACGACAAAACTTCCAACTGCCCCTTTTCCACCGAGCAAACGCACCTTTTCCTCCAATACCCCGCTTCAATGTCCTCTACGGTAACTTTCTGTCAGTTTCAACACACTTTAAGTCTCATTTTTTACTGTCATTAACCGGCGAAAAAGGCAGGTTTTTATATATCTTTCAAATGAAGCTAAGCGGTAAGATCAAATGCAGACAACGTCAACGGCTCACCACCGGAAAAAAAAAAAAATCTCAGCATCTGTCAAACTTAACAGCTTTAATGGCGAACAGTTCAAAAACCGTCTGAAAACGGTACAAATCAAGCTAAACAGGAAGGTTGTTTTCCTCTGGGGAAAGAGTTGACAAGCTTGTCGTTTCCGTTCAAGTTCAAAATCAAACATTTATCACAAAAAAAAGAGGAAAACTTAACGTCTTTTAATTAAGCTAGCTGCAGTTTTACATTATAACCGGAGACAGAAAGTAGTCTGAAAAAAACAGGAGCTGCCATGTTAAAAAAAAAGACAAACTTACACAGTAAAAAAGACATTAAACACATTAAACTGACGCTATTTAGCACATTTATACTGTATATGTTTTAAAAGGAGAGATGACAGTTAAACAAAGCAGCTAACTGATGAAAAATAATGACTGTTAACACATAAAAAACTGTTAAAAATGTCAAGAAAGCATTTTTAATTACTTCAGTAGTTGTGAATTATGGTTAATAAATAACCGTTGAAACAAAAACTAGCAACGGTTGACTATTAATTTGAAAAAATACCGGCTGTGTAGCTTCACGGCGACGATATGAAAGTCAAGTTAAAATTACGTGATAATTAAATAAATAAATGAATAAAAAATGCAGGTTACTCACTGATTTCCATAGTCTGGAGGGAGGTGTAGCGGTTGCAGTTACAAGTACAGGAGACATTGGCGGTGGTGGCGTTTAAAACACCCATCAAGTTCAACATTTAAAGCCTCCTAAAAGCAGACATGAATACTCCAGACGAAGAAGACGGACGAGGAGAGGAGACCACAAAACACACACTCAACTCTCCCCACTAAAAAAAAAGAAAAATCCTCCCTTTTCTCTTTCTCTCCAGCCTCCTCTCCTTCCTCTCCGGTCCGACCGTCCTCCTCCTGTCTCGGTTCTCTCCTCCTCCTGTCTCCGGTTTCTCCTCCTCTTCCTCTGAAATCTATCTATCTATCTATAATATGTATGTATCTGTGTATCGGCGTACCGGAGAAGTATCGGTACAGTCGTTAAATGTAGTTTAAGCGTTGCTAAAATGTTGTTCAGCTAGTTTAAATGTCCGGTTCCGTCCGTTAGAAATCAGCTTTAATGGTTCCGTGTTTTCAGCCGAGTGACCGGCGACTAAACGGCTAACGGACTGTCTGTCTGCTCCTGTCTGTCTGCTCCTCTCTGTGTCTCTCCGTCTGTCTCTGGGGATTTCTCTCTCTGTGTCTGTCTGTCTGTCTGTCTGTCGGTGACACTGTTTCTGTCTGTCTCCCATTTCCAGTTTCCACTTGCTTTTTTGGCACATCACATATAAACGGGTCTGCCAAGACATCAGCTACAGACTGAAGAGGGTGCTGGTGGTGGTGGTGCTGGTGGTGCTGGTGGTGGTGGTGCTGGTGGGGGCAGAAAAACAAAAGACAAAGTCAAATCTGTTTTATTTATATTATATTTATTTAATTTATGCCTCAGATCTGGACACCAAACAACAAGTATACATCCACATAGTCAATAAAAATGTGTCCTCAAGAACAGGGCTGATTATTTTCATCATCAATTAATCTGTAGATTATTTTCTCAATTAAAAAATGTAAAAAAACAAAACAAAAAAAAGGCTAAAAAAAATAATAATAAAATAATAATGTTGATCACTGTTCCATAAAAGCCCAAGATGCAACCTGACCACAAGTCCATAATATATCAGATTTAATAATAAAGAATAAAATATAAAAAAAACAAACAGAAAATATTCATATTTAAGAAGCTGAAACCAGAGAAAAAACAATTAATAGTTTTTATAAATGTTCTGTTAATCAACTAATCATTTAATCGACAAATAATAATAATTATAATAAAATTTTATTGTGCACACAAATAACTACATTCATGCTCACGTATTAATAAATCGAGCCCAGTTTATTATTACAACATGTTTTTAGGAGATAGTATAAATCTTCCTTCCACTTCTCATCTTTTTCTGGTGCTTTCAACCGAATCACAAACATTTATACGTTCATCACTGTTATCCGCTGATGAAGACTGTGTGATGGGGTTGAAAGCTCTGGAAAAATAAATGGTGTTTGAGTTGCAAAAATACTTCTTTAACATGAATAACACTAAATACAACATTGTTGAGTCCACTTATATCAGGAAAGGTGACATTTAGTATGTTATTGTGGGGTTTTTATTCATCCCCAGATTCATAACACTCTGTGTAACAGAGTTTGATGGAAATTATTAGTAGTTTGACTAAAATTCAACTTTGTCTGCAGCAGCTTCACAATAAAAGCCTTCGACTGGTGCCTGCTTGTTTTATGCACCCTTATGTTGTCTGTTTCACTTAACGACAGGCCAAAACACGGGTGGAGTGAACTTCAAAGTGATCTGTGGACACGTATCTGTGATATTAATGAAAATATAACCTTTAGAATATTAAACATCCCAAAAGTGCTATAACAGCTGACTCAAAGTGTTCAGTATTAGTGTGTGTGTGTGTGTGTCGGTACCGTCAGAGCCAGACAGCATTGCGTCATCTCCCTGATTGACAGGCCCCAGGGACCAATGGGGCGAGTCTGTAACAGCATGTCTCATCTGAGTCAACTTTCTAATTAGGTCTGCTCGAAGTTTATAGCTGCATGTTAAAGTGGTTTTATGGCCCAGCTGGATTCACCAAAGCCCTAATCATGCATAGAAAATAATACACAACCTACATTCTCATTACTCAGTGTACAGGAAAAAGAAATATCTTAACTTTTTCAAGGAAAGTAAGAAATCTGATTAAAAAGTGAAGCTCAGCTTTGCTCAGAGGCATCAGCTGCTGGGATCAAACCTGTGACTTTTCTTCAACATTTCTTCAACATGTCTTGTTTTTGTTGGTAGATGCATTTATCACTAAGACAATTTCAAAATCTGCCTGACGACCATTTAGCTTCTGGGGTCAAAGGACAATATTTTGGGTTTTCTGGTGTAACAAGCGGATAGAAAAGGTTTAGGTAACGGATATCCGGTCCACGACTTCGTTTTCTGTTCTGGCTAATCTCTATAAACAGATATATGCATATGAATGCAGATGAATTTTTAAGAAAGGTCCCAGGTTTGTCCCAGGTTGCGTTTTTTTTGGTCAAGCGTTGTTTTTGCTTGCTGCACCGACTGTTTACCAACTAGCAACCAAAGCTCAAATGTGATTGGTCAATACTACTCGGACTACAAACAGAAACCAGAACGCTTCTGGTACGAAAATCTAATTTCTAGCTTTCATTATGTTGTACCTTGTGAAGAAAATACTGTAGTTCATAATGAAAACAGAGTAATCTGGACATTGTTTGCTGGAGACACGCTTTAGATTTTTACATAAAATGTAATTTTTGGATACCTTGAGCATCATGAAGAAATCTCTAAACCTTTCCAAATAAAACTAGGAGTACTTTTTTTTGTAATTAGCGTAAAAATTAACCCTTTAACACGTTTACTTTCGTTTGAATTTGAACTGAATTAAAAGAGTTCGGCTTGACGACCACTGATTTAAACAGAATATGTATTTTAGCATCTTTCAGACAAACTTTAATAAGACGATAACATAAAATTAACCTGATGATCATGAATTTCAACAGCAATGTAGAGTGGTTATCTATTCATCAGCATAAAATACTCTGTAGAGCCTCCGCTGCCCCCTGCTGGACTCAACTGATACCTCCAGGCCTGTTCAGAGGCTGGACAAAATAATGGTAACACCTGAGCATGTGAGTGGATCCACTCTTTGCTTTCAGAGGAGCTTTCGGTTCCCTCCTTGTACTACGGTCATGTGGTACTGAACCGTCTGTAGTGTGATACCGGCTCATCATCAAGAGATGAAGGTTGAACATATTAACGGGCACTAGCATGAACTCTAGAGATCAAACTGTGACGAAACATGGAACAATGTTGTAATACACACCATCCACCACTGGTCACAGAGTCAGAAGATACTCAGCTAGAGCTTCAGCCTTATAGAAATATATAAATGAAGTCAAATCAAAGTGGAGCAAAAGCTGATTGAACAACTTCACAATTCTTCACGATCAAACTTAAAGCGCGCGTCGGTTTAAAAAAAAAAAAAATTGTTTTGTTTTTGCTGTTTGTTGAAATTATCAAATGCTCTGACAATAAAAAGAAAAAAACCCTCCAGTATCTGTGGATTTTAATAAGTCTGTTAAATAACCCTATCAATCAATAAACGCATGCTAAATTAATGTTGCAGTGTTAAAAAAACAAAACGTCACACACATTTACAGGAATCACCATGGTAATGTTTGTTGGAAATAGTCTGTTAAAACATATTAACCATATTAATCATAATTTATCTGTCTCCACTGAGCCATTTTTAAAAGATTATTATTAATTCATACTGGAATATGACTGATTATGTCCTTTTACTTGTGAGGTCAGTCTTTTTATTCAACAGTGAACTTCTGCACACAGATAATAAGCATTTATCAAGCGTTATATTTTATAATATTACTCATGTAGGAAACTGTAACCTGGAGATGACTGTTATTATTGATGAACTCTTGTCTCCACAGTTTGTTTACAGTAAATCTCCTGTTTTAATGTAGTAAAGCCATTCAGTGAGAGCTCATCTGTTTGTCTGTGTTGTCTTTAGGAGGCCTTGGCACAGACAGCAGGCCGACGCAGCGATAGCCGAGCCGGCGGTGAGTCAGTTTACCGTCTAAGGGGCTGAGTCACCAAAACGGACACCCAGGTGTGGTCACTCCCCTCCTTGGAAGACTGATGTGGATGAATCACTCGCTCGCTCTCTGCCCGTCTGACTCTCTTTCAGTGAGTGACTCTACAGCGTCTATTTATCACTGACTTTCTTGGGGTCCAGACTGAAAATGGCACTGCATTAAAAGACAGAGCTATGCTGGTAAGGGCTTGTTGTTTTCAGGAACCAGTGAGAAGATGAAATACAATCCGGGGAGGGCAGTTTGAGTAATATCAGGCGTCAAAACACTGCACAGCGGTTTATGATACTATGACACAAGGTTTTACAACTCTGGAAATTCTCCAGGATTGTGAGATAAGCAGTAGACGTACCGTGTTCATGTTACTAGTTATCTACCGGCGCTATGCGCTTGTGTATTTGTTTGAAACCTTATCCCCTTAAAAATGATATTTATATAGTAATGAATGCTTTAGAGAAATGCATTTTGGTGGAAACATGAATGCTGTCTGGACTGTGTTGAGTGGAAGTGGCTGGTGTGGATAGTGGGCGTATAAATCACAGGTCACATGCAGTTTAGCCCGCTGAAACATTGCAGTTGAAGGTAATGAAATGTAATGCTTTTTGTGATTTTCTGTTAAAATATACTGTTGACGTTGGAGATATCTATGAGAAATAATGGTCCAAGGTCCCAAACATAACAAAACACTTCCTGCAAATCAAAAGCTGAGGCTGCAGCCCGTTTTTTTTACTTTTTGTTTGCTTTGTCCACTCTCATCTTTCGAAATGTAGATGTATTCAAGCAGTTGACATCTCGATAGTATATCACAGGGGCAACCTTAAAAAAGCCGGCCAATCAGAGCAGAGCGTTTAATATTAACCATCATCTTTTCAAAACTAAGCAAATTGTGTAAACGTAGCCATAAAAGTCGCTAACTGTGTTTTAGTTTTTAGGAAGAACATTAAACACTAAAAACGTTTCCTGTTTATTAAAATAACTAGTTTTAGTCTTTGTCTCTTTCTTATTTTGTTTGTTTTTCACACTGTTTATGTGAATTCTTATTCTTGTGTCTTTTTCTTTGTCCTCCCTTCATTCTTCCCTCTCTATCTTCACCCAAATCCGTCGCTTTGTCGTTTTCTTTCCACTTATCCTCCTGCTTCCCTCGTGCGTTATTAGGGAGCGAGACAAACACAAGATAAATGTCTTTACATCTCGTCTGTCTCTGTGTTTTAGCCCAGGTGTGTGGTACTCAGCCCAGGTGCGTGGTAGTCTGTGTCTAATGCCTGTATGTGGGGTAAAGTCTTAGGCAGTGGCCAATCCCATTGCAGGTGGGATTAAACAAAGGATTAAGCATGTTTCTCCGCAAAAGCAGACAGACAGACTAGCACTAATCTGACTTTAGCCCTGTACCGAAAAACGGCAGGCTTGAGCAATCCCACTCTTCCGCATCTGCATTTTGGGTGTATGTGTGTGTTCTTGTGCATCTGCCTTTATGGGAACCATAAATATGTCCTCTGAAGAATAGAAAGGTTTAGGAAGTAATAAAGCATCCTGTAGTTCCTTATAAGGCCTGAGTCAGAAGTTCTTCCACACTCAGCTCTGAACTATTCAGACTCACTGGACTCGTTTGAAGACGGAGTTGCAGTGTATGTTATGTGTATGTGGACCATATATTATGAATGTTTGGCCTCTTCTTGGGCCTCCACTCCGTGTGTTCGCTTCAAGCTTTACCTGAGAGGTAGCAAGTGCATCAGGCTGGGGTTTCTATCAGAACATAGCGGGAGGAAAGTTTAGCCTCTGTGGTGTCTGTTTTTGTTGTTTTCCAAGAGTTTTTCTTCTGTTGGGAAATTCACAGACTCAAACATCTCTGCAGCGTCCGCACATCAGGATGAGTTCGATCGAGTTTCCTGGTTGGACAGCGCTTGATTTATGTCAAGCTATTGTGAGCTGAACTCACTGCTGGTTATGTGCACAGCGTTGCCCAATAAGAATTCAAATATCTGGTCTTTACGTCTACACCTTTAAAGAGGAGTTTTCAACACATTCCCCTTGAAAACTGCATTATCAATTAAGACAATGACACTCACGGTGACTCATTTAATATCACAAAAAAAGGTTTTTAATTCTCGTAGATTATTTGTCAGCAGTAATTTAAAATGGATGCTCAAAACCACATGTGGACCTGTAATACTGACGTCTTAAAAACAGTTAATAAGATAATAAAGAGACGTTGTAGTCAAGAAAACTGTCTTCACCACAAAAAACGACAAATGTTTATGTTTCCATAACCAGGTCCTCTAATGTCCTGATGAACACATACTACCGCTATGACGTTTAATGTCCTCGCCACTCAAATCAATGCATTTACTAACATCATGAGCCAGTCTAATTATTATTATTATTATTATTAAATCATTGTAAACACTTTGCAACGTGACGCCAGTGACAGTTTTTTCCATTGCTGTACAATTAATGGGAACATTCAAATAAATGTGAATGACGTAACATGTGGTGCATGTCAAGTGTTTTATAGAAGCAGTAGCTGACTCCAGCTGAGGGGCTTTGTTATGACGACCCCCTAAAATCACAACATAAGTACAACATAGATCAGCTTTTTTACACCCTCAGTCTTCTTTATAGCAAGTAAAACTTTATTCATAACTGATGTGAACGTAACTTTTAGCTGTCTGAGAAAACACATTAGCCTAAAACTCTGTGCTTGAGGATATTATAAACAGGTTCATGTCTGGCTGCACACACTAACACACACCGTCACCCTCTCCTCTCACTCTCTCACTGCAGCAGCTGTGTGAGGTAATGTCTGTCTGTGTCTGTGCAACACCCTGCAAGAATAACAAATCCACCTCTCTCCCTCTCATCCTTTTTCTATCTCATTATCTCACCCTCTGTCTGTCTTTCTGTCTGCCCCCCCAACCTTAACCTCCCTCTCTTTCTCTTCCTCTCTCCTCTGTCTACACTCGTCTTTTTCCCTGCCCACCCATCCCCTACTCCCCCGGTTCTGTTTGAGGCTGCTAGACGCACTAGACTATTAAAAATGTCCTCTGTCGAGAAGAGATTGTGTCGTAAACAAAGAGAGAAAGAGAGGGAGAGAGAGAGGATGAGGGAAACAGGCACGAGGTAGGGAGGGTGAAGAGGAATCACGTGGAAAGTAAACGAACATTAGAGTGAAACAAACAGAAATACAAGAAAGGAGCCAGAACGACGAAGAGCGAAACGCAAATTTACCATTTTCACATAAAATCGTGAGTTTACATTTACGTTGATCCGAAGCCTCAAACATGATTCTTCAGGCTGCATCTAAACAAACGTTTACACAGTTAAGACCACTGAACTCAAGTACATGTACAAGCAGTGTCGAGATCAACAAGTCGAGTCCAAATAGGGACGAAAAGGCAAAAAATGTCAACTCAGTAAAGCCTTTTTGATCAAGAAAGGTTGTAAATAGTGTACGTAAATTAGCCCAGACGTGAAATTATTATGTCGTTGTTGTTATCAATTGTCTCAATAAATCTGTGGCGTTTCCTTTGTGATACTGAAGCTTAAAGTTTGATAAAAACGTGATATTTTGTCTGATTTTAGTGAAGTCGAGATGCAGAAAACACTTACAGACTGATCTGTGATCATTGTGAAAAACATGTGGACAAAACTTCAGACTAAAGCATGCTGTGTGATTGTGTAATAATTATAATAATAATAATAATCTTTATTTATATAGCGACTTTTCTAACAATGTCACAAAGCGCTTTGCAAAAAGATAAAATATATAAATGAATAAAAGCTTATTTAAAAACGTAATTTTCGAATAATATTGCAAATTCATTGTATGTAGGAGGTCACACCAACAGATGTGTGTGCGTGCGTGCTTGCACGTGTGTGTGTGTGTGTGTCTTTATGTAGGTGTATGTTGGGAGGTTGGGGGTGTGCAATGATTTCTATCCATGAAGACGGCATTTTGCGGTGGAATTTCCCTTTAACTGCAGAAAAACAAAGTAAAAGGATGAAAAGAGGGAACGCGGTAGTTGAGCTGCCCACACACACACACACATTAAGCATGCTTTATTTCAAACCAGTAAATTAAAAACAGCTCCACACACACACACATAAACACATTTTTTGGACCGACATATTGCATATTGATGTTTACAGACACATTCATCACATACACACAACACAAAGAGTCTGGCAGCTTAATTTCACTCCTGTGCAGGACTAGCATCAGTGTGTGTGTGTGTGTGTGTGTGTGGGGTGGATTTAATTATGTCATTGTATAATCACACTAATCTTATTACAGTGTGACAGAATTGATGCCTCTCAGTTTCCTGTCTGTCTGTCTCATCTACAGACAGACAGACAGCTTGTCTGATTGGATTTTTAAAATGTGTGTGTGTATGTGTGTGTGTGTGTGTGGTGGTGGTGGCGGGGGGGTGTTGTTTCAGGTAATTCCCCACCACAGTTACGCTAACCAGGTTCCTCATTCGCATGACATTTTAAGAAATCAGCTTACTGGAGGAAATTGACTGAAACTCGCTTTATGTGTCCTTGTTTTCCTCAAATCTCTGAAGTGAAGCTGGCAAGTGAAAAGTTAGGATGAGCCATGAAGCCACAAAGGTCACATTTATGGAAAAAACACCTGGTTGAAATAAACTGGAGTTATTAGAGACGCCTGTATAAGTGCAGACAAGGTCAGTTATTATTAATGATGTTACCAATGCCACTATCTGAGGTAAAAGCTAACTGCATCTCCTGCCTGTATGAGAAGAATCATTTACACTATATTATTAAATGTAACCCATGAAGGTTTTTATATTTATAAAACTTTACCAGAGGCCAGAAAAGCGATTTTAAGTGAAAGTGAAAGTTTTTATTTTTGTGAATAGTCGCCATCTTTGAGTCTGTGATTTGAATTTTGTTCTTCTGTGTGAAAATTAACCGAACCGATGCAAAGACAATACGTTCAGCAACTTAACAAACTAAACTAACCCGTATTTATCTCAAATTTACCGTGATACTGTCGGCTTGTGACTGGTCAGGCTGCCTGTCTTGATGTCTGTTTATCTTTGTCACTTTTTGTCTGACTTTGCTAACTGTTGACCTGCGTCTTGTCTTCTGTTTTTCAGCTGTCTGCGTGTCTTGTCCCTTTGGAGAAATCACTGTTTATTTGACTGTCTTATTCACATTTCACACACACACACACACACACACACACACACACATATATATGTATACATACATACATGCGTAGGCAGATTTCTTCAGAAGTCAGTATTGTTTTAGTAGATAGAAAATATTTTTTCACCCCAAACAGCAAAGAAAAAGAGTCCCAGTTTATAGACTGAAACTGCAGCACTGGATAAGCCTATTACCCTGTGTGTGTGTGTGTGTGTGTGTGTTCGCTCGGCGATGAGTAATCGAGTCCAAAAAACCTCCCAGACACACACACACACACACACACACACACACACACACACACACACAGTGAGTAAAGCCTGTGTGACTGATAGGGTTTCCTAACACAGCAGATCAGACTGAGTCTCTGTTCTGGCTGAGTGGTGCTTTGTGTGTGTGTGTGTGTGTGTGTGTGTGAGTCTAACATGCTGATTTCTGCTCATTCATTTGCTTCGTTCTTTCTTTCTATTTTCCCCCTTTTGTTTCTTTTTCTTCATCGTGCGTCTTTCTGTCCTCTCTCCGTTTCTTCCGTCGTCTTATACTTTTTCTTTCCTTCTCCTTTTCTGTTTCTCTCCATCCTTTCTTCTCTCTAATCCCTTGCTTATTGCTTTTCTTATATTTTTCCTCTAGTCTGTGCCTCCTTCCTTCCTCCTCTTTACACCTCTCTGTCTCTTTCCCTCTCTGTCTGGCACTACACCTCTCTTTTCTTCACATCTCCCACTTTTCCCTCTCCCTTTTCATGCTCCGTCTGTCCCCCACCCTCCCTCTCGCTCATTATTCGGTATAATCGGTTGTCTAGACAGAGACTCCCCACACAGATCACACCTGAAAGATGGAGGGAGGGAGGGAGAAGAGAAACAGAGGAAGAGAGGGAGAAAGGAGGTGATAAAATGATTTGATTTTTTTTCCTCTTCTGCAATCCTCCAAGTGTTCAAGTGGGAGAGACATAAAACATACTGAGAGGGAGAGATGGAGCAGTAAAGGTGTGGAGGAGGGAGAGAAAGAGGGATGATTAGTAAAGAAAAAGAGAGAGATGAAAGAAAGGAGAAAAGAGCAAAAACAAAAGGGGTCTGACCCACACACACACACACACACACACACACACCCCTTAAGGAAACTGCAGCCTGACAATATGAAATACATTCATTAGTTTTGTTCACTACAGTCTAGACTGGTTGATTATCAGATGAGTGTGTGTGTGTGTGTGTGTGTGTGTGTTCTTGTACTGCTAACTTTATGAGGACCATGTTGCTTTAGAAAGTGAGAGACATGAGGACAGATTACTGTTACTGTTACTGTTAATGGTTCAGGTGGAAATTAATAAAGGTTCATAAAATAAGGCTAATGCTGCGTTCACTGTCAGAGTTTCCAACTTGTAAATGTGGTTCACGTCAACCTCCGAGTCACAATTACGTCTGAAAAGCTGAAATATATCCAACCTGTCACTTAATACCGCGGGCGTGCCTAACATGAACTACTCACATCAGCCAAAGTCTGATATGTATACCCAAATTTAATGGATGATAATAATGTGATTTTATCAATGCACAATATTTTAAACCCTCACATGATGTCAACTGTCCTGGCTTGTCAGATGACGTGATCGCTCGCAAGTCATTAACATGTCAATAAGTAACTGTAGTGAAGTAAAAAGTATATAAATGTAAATATTTGCCTATTAAATGTAAAGGAGTATAAGTATGAAGTAGTAAAATCTACCCGGCAACAGAGGTGTAATCAGCTCTGGCTGCTCAGCACCGTGTAGTTTCTGCTCCAGCCGTTTTATTCTCTGAACACCGTCAACAGGTTTGCTAAAATGTTGGTGTTGTGTTTTGTTTAACATTACTGTGGTCTGAAGCATAAAATATCACCTTCAATACTTGTTGGTATCTGTAAATATGGCTAAAGTCGAACCTTTTGGAAAAAAAGATGATTGACAGCACGCTTGTGTTTGTACAGCTTAGCTAACAGAAACAGCGAGGAAACAGCTTTCAGCTGTAACAAAATCCACCTACCAGCATCTCTAAAGCTCACTAAGTCATATATATTTGTTTAATCTGCACAAAAAAAGTGTAAAAATGTTCGTAACTATTTCTTAGCCAGACGCAATAACTTCACAGAGACTCTTTAGGGGTCGAAATAGTCTGCTTTTTTTAACTTATTATTTAAACAGTTGAAATCTTCCCGTATGTTGAACTCTCTCAGTATCACTTGGAATTGGTTTTTTTTTTCTACAACTCATGATTCACATTATTTACATCACTTGGACAAAGAACGAGGTGGAGTTCACAGAGGGGGATATCAACCCTGCGTTATCGCTCTCATGATGATGGGACGTTCCACAGAATTTCACCAGAGTTTTACTCCGTGGGAGGGAGACGTTTACTGCTCAGACGGAGAGGCGGTGTCTCTGGAGTATCACTGTTATTTTTACTTATTAATCCGAATGTTTCCCTTTGAGAGATTATGAGGTTAGTCAGAGAAAGATGAACTCTGTTATATCTGTTATGTTTTTATCTGTTATTTGCACCTGCATCACCAGAAGTGACTCTTTTTTTTCGTCCAGTAAATGTCATTAAAACATAAAAACTGTCTGCCAGAGATGAAACCATGGTGAACGGATAGATTCACAAGTCTATAAATCGGTCCTAAAACAAACACTGACCTGTTTTTCTTCTTCTGTGTTCTCATGTTCATATTTTTTCCTCTTTTTGCAGCTGAACAGGAAAACGAGGGACTTTTTTTTTTTTATAAAACGACTGTAATTGTGGAAGATATACATTTTATTTTTGAGATTTTACTTAAAGCAGCTCAACCAGCATTCAGCTGAGCAGCGTGTATTTATTAATGCTTCAGATTTTAGGGTTAACAGTGATACAGTACAGTGGTTTACACATAATGCTGAGCAGTGACTTTATTGTTCAGATAATTAATCAAATATTCAGATTCGTAATGAGTGTGGGAGGAAAAACCTCAGGGAGAACATGCCAGCTGCATCTAATATGAAAGTTAATCCTCGAAGTAAAAAGTAAACTCTGGGTTCCCAAACGTCACCAGCAGCTTTTTAGATATTGTTTGTTTTGTGTAGCTGTATGTTTTGAAGCAAGCTGATCCTGCCGATCGGTCCCTGTTGTCCCCTGAAGCTGAACTCATTGAGCTTAAACATCTCACTTCCTCCATCGGTCCTCTGTGTTGATGCTGAATAATGTACATTTGCACTGCTCTGTAAAAACCCCACATGTGCACAAACAGGAAATAAAACATCTTTAAAAGAGACAGACGAGCTGCATCTTGTGGGTCATACGAAGCCCAGCAGTGACACCCTGTGGGCTAAAACAGGAGCTGGATAGTTAAAGCAGCTATAATCAATATTTTTTTTAAATCATAGATTCAGATGTCTATGATTAATATCAGTAGCTCATAGTGAAGCTTTTTATAGCAAGTTTAAGCCCATTGTTGTAGTCAATGACCAGCAGCTAAAGAGCCAAAAAAGCAGTTTTCTTTGTTTGTTGTTGTCGTGTGTTCATAAAAACAGTGTAAGTACATAAAATGCATCTTTTTTTTTTACTCAGAAATTATATTTATTGTCGTGTAGTCGTTTTTTATATCCATAATTATTATTATTATTACTTGCAGTACTTTAATTTCACCACAAGACATCAGCCTTTTCAATGTGTCACCTTTTATTTCTTCCGTCGGCGCTGTTGTCCCCTTTATAATCGTCCCCGTTCGCTCTGACGTCCTGCCCTTCTTTCAGTTCCACAACACGCACGTTATTTAGCTGTCTGAAAAAAACTTTGGAGACATGAGTGCCGATAACAGTGAAGGAAACGTGTCTGTGCCGTTACGAAATCTGCTAAACTCCACCCAGTGTGTCAGAGACCGAGTCAGAGGTAAAATATGACGTGTTATATGTGACGCAGGACAAATATTTAGCCGTTAACGTTGCTACGCGCGTGCTAGCGTTGCGTCAGGCTAAACGTGCTAACGTTAGCATTAACTGAAGCTACGAGTGATTTTCTGTTTGTAGTTTTTACAGAGTTAACGGCTAACAGCTTTATGTTATAGGTGTTTGCGTTTTAAACTGCTAACAAATTGTCAAATTTCCCTTTTTTAAGTTTGTGTAATAGCTCGACATGAACACTTAGCTAAATACTATATAATACAACATAATGTCCAGTTACATTACAGGCTTTCAGGCCTGGTAAATGTATTAATATGGTATATTTTCATACACAAACACAAGCAAGTTGAGCTATAATGAGTTTGTAAAAGGAGCCATTTATACAGAAACAAACACACACAGGTGAAATACATTTACATACACAACTGAAACACACTCACACAAACAACAACAACAATTATACTGTCACATATACAACCGAAAAACTCATGAAAACTATGAAAATGTTTCAATCATACGAGTAAAATGTACTCAAACACACATTACATCCTCTCACCTGGGATGCTGACACTATAAATAGTTTATTTGCTTGATTTAACAATTCATTGATAATTAATATTGTTGCAAATCTATTTTCTGCCTATTGACTGATTGGTTATTTGTTTTCAACTCAAGAGGGACGATTTGTGTAACTAAACGCTTGTTCTCTATCACAGATGGAGAGTCCAACGAGTCAGATGGAGCGTTCAACCTCTCCAACTTCTGGGACACTCTGAGTTGAGTATAATATATCATCTTCATCCACCTCACAATGTTTTTATCCACTAAATCTTATTAATCATATATGTAATTGTATATATTCAGTTATAAGAGTATAAGGTATGTATATATGTAATGGGACATGACTGTCTCATCTGTCCTCAGACCAGGCAGTGAAGATGGTGTCTCAGGAAGCCACGAAATTCAGCCTGGCCTTCTCCAAACCGCCGTTGCCATCACAACAGGTCAGATTAATATTGTAATCATCAAACGTTTTTACGTGACATGTATAAAGTACTGTGAAGCCGAGGAGAGCTGCATAGCTAATGATAATTGTCTGCTTATAGCCACTTTAAAGAAATGATTGTAATGTTTTTTTTAACATATTTAGTTTTTTTTTCTCTCTTTACTTTCTACAGGATGGAGAGAAGTTGTCAGAGTCCATCATGAAGAGCGTCCTGACTCTTTCTACAGTGTATTACTGGCTCCCTAAGAGCCAAGGTAACCTCTAAAATCCTCCACCGTTCTCATTCACGTATTATCTTACATGTATTTGTCTGCTGTCCTTTTCTACATTAAGACATTACCTTCGTACAGTCTGATTTCCCTCAATAAAATTCAGATTAGTTTGACAGTTGTTATAGTATATTTGTTATAATATTATTATAAAATAATAATAGAGGATAAAAGCTGTTCCAGTCTGTGGTCACCTATACGCATTCCCTGCAATTTTAGGCAATCATGTAATGTTAATGTTACTCTCAGACAGTTTTCTGGTTTTAGAATATGAATAGATATAAAAATGGATATTAAACCTTTTTCTGTCAGCATCCCAACTTCAGCTTGTCATCTTGCGTTTCAGTTGTTTCTCCTCTTTTCAGGTGTTAGTCTGCGGCGACAGGTGAGAGACGCCACAGTCGAGGTTCTGGAGGGAGTCGTGCAGCTGGTGGAGGTCATACTGAGCACGCCGCTACAGAGGTACACACACACACACACACAGAGTGAACATGATAGTCGAATCAAATCAACATGGTTTTTTATTTGTGAGCTCTGGTATTGAATTAGTTCACAGTAACTACTTACTTGTGTATTAATATCAGTATTCTAGTGTCACACACTTTTTTCACCATCTTCCTAGCTTGTGTCTTTAGATTTGTTGTCTAATGTATTTCTGTTTTTAGCAAAACACAAAATGTTTTAAGGTATTTGTCCCTTTTTTCTCCTCCAGTCTGACACAGGAACAGTTGACAACAACAGGAACTGTGTGGTCAGCCTGCGACCAGTTCGCTCATTTGCCAAAAGGTTAGTCTGCTTGACAGGATATAATAAAGGGCCATGCCGTGATGACATGTGTTCCTATTACTGCCTCACAACAGGGGATAGATGCGTTGAGACAGCATGATAGTCTTAAAAATTAGCTGTTTTAGGCAATTATTAATCATTGAGCTGTTAAAGCCACCGGTGTGGCTTTAACAGCTCAATGATTAATAATTGATTAATGAAAATAACTGCTAGCTGCAGCTCTACACACACCCTTCATTTGCTTTCATTGTGGAGAGCTTCAAACTTCCTCCTGAACCAGCAGTTATTCGAGACATGTGGTGTTCCAACATGAAGTGTTTCAGTATATTTTTCTTTTAGAACATATTTCTGTTCATTTGCACAATTATAATAAATTAAGGTTGATTCATGAAAACATCTTGTATTTGTATTCCACAGATAATAAGGCAGCAGTGCTGGTCGTTCTGTCTGATCACATTGGAGTTGTGAAGGATGCAATAGAGGAAATTGAACAGGTACAAACGGCCAATAGTTGTTTTTGTTTCATCTGCAGACAGTTTGAAATTCAGTTTGAGACGTTAATTACATAAAGATTGTTTTATCCTCCAACCAGGCGTTATCTGAGCCCCAGGACCCGTTCAATGACATCCTCAATGACGACGAGGAAGGGGAGGAGCCTCGAGGCAACCAGGACACATATTGGTCAGAGAAGGACCGGCGTGTGATTGGTCCGTGTCAGGGGCTGATAAAGGTGTCGGCGGCGTGCCTGAGGAAGCTGACGTCGGCCGTCAAAGCTAACGGTGACGTCACCACGAATCAGCACCTGGCCCAGCTGGACGACCTGGCTGACATCACCAAGGACATCAGTCCTGGGTACACACACACACACACACACACACATGTACATGTTCTACATAGTGATGAATGTCTATGATATTGAGTTAAAGTTTTTTGGTTTTTTTATTGTCGTAAAACAAACGGTTTGCCAACTTGAAGAATAAAAAGAAGCAAACTCTGCTGTAATCACATCATATTTTAATAAAACGAATGTTTATGATTATGTTAGCGTCTGCTCTCTACACAGAAAATATAAAGTTGAACCCTGTAAATGTGTAATAACCAAATAACCAACACTTCCAACCAAGTCATGGTGCATTTACGGCTCACAAAATAAAATCTCTCTTGGAATCGAATCACGTTTTTAACTGATTTTGGTTTGCCTGCTAAAAATTAACTTTGCAAAAACACAAAAAACACAAACTTAAGCAAATTGAAAATTGAATTGATTGTCATGATGGTGGAAAGAAATGTTGCTTCACTGTAACACATCATACATTTCTCATCAGTGTTGATGATCTGGCTCTCTGTCTCTACCCGCCCATGGATTACAATGGAGTAGACAACAACGTAAGACACACACACACTCAGTTATATATATGAGTTGTGTTATCATCATAATTTGTAAGATCTCATTATTCTGTCTGTTTTTATTGGAATATTTGCTAGATTGTGTATAAATGTTAATATTGTTGTGTTTTTTCATATGTTGTTTGTCATATATGTTATTTACTAGACAGTATTTTTCGAGTAGCTTAATGAATTCACTTAAACCTACTGAAAAGATTTTAAAAGAGAACAAATAAATGTGTTTTTTCTTTCTTTACAGGTGTCTAAATTGGCAGCACTGTTAAAGAAAGTTCTGGAGATCATCCGGTAAGATTCACCTACAAGCCTGAAGTCTTCAGTGAAAGTAGTTGGGTGTGTTTGAGAAATGCGGGTGGTGTGTTTGTAAAATCTTAGATAACTTCTCCCAGGCTGAATTAGAAGCTGGGACAGGCTGCACAGGGCGTCCCAGGTCTCTGCTTCTATTCTGGTACCCGGCTCAGATTCCCACTTGCCTTTAACTTTGTCACACTTGTCCTCATTGAGGCTGCAAAGTGTTTTATAAAGTCGACTCTGTAGGGGAGATGGCGAAACCTCCAGTGAACTTTTAACTTCAAATAAACGTCAAAATAAAACTATGAACCTGTAAATTTAAAGAAATTATCATTGCTGATTGTTCAACTGTAACCTTCTAGTTTCCTAAACTTTTTTTCACATATTCAACATAATCTACATAAACTATAATGTCTTTAATTGGCTCCGAAACCTTTCCAAAAAGAACTACTTGTTTAACTGATGTGCTTGTATGGGACCAGTAGGAGCATGTAGGTGTTAAACTGAATAGTTTGAAATGACGCCATGCTCGTGGCGTCATTTTTGTCCACTCAGGGGTGTAACTACCTATAGACTTTGTTTCCTGTGCCTTTAGGCAGAATTTAAATCAGTTTCGAGCTGTGACACAAAGTCCCACCCAGTTTCCCTTATGTTGTTACTCAATGATACGATGACGTTACCCAACACTCAGGCTGACGGTTCTGTAATCTCTGGATTGTTCTGCTCCTGCAGGTCCAGTCACGTTTGTGGGGAATCAGAGCTGACGTGGGTTCAGTTCTTAGAAGGAGCGGTCGAACACAACCTGAAAAAAGCCAAAGACCTTATACAGCAAGACAGCTAGTGTGTGTGTGTGTGTGTGTCTGTGTGTGTATGTGATCAAAAGTGTTTTTGTGCGGCTTTATGTGCTAGTGTGTGGAATGAATGGCTACTGTGTGTGTGTGTCTGTGTGCCCTTTACACATCTTCAGGCTACACAAAAAAAATAAATGTATAACTTTTAAAAAAGTCTAAAAGTGTATCATTGTGTTCACAAACTCGTGCATGCGCAGCAAATAAAAATATGACAAACTCTTTTGTGAAATTTAATTATGTAAAATTGTCTACTTTCACGTGTCAGTGATCCTGTTGACACAGTTAATCTGCTTTTGACACACACAACATCCTCCAGGGTTTCTTAAGCAGCGTCTCGTTGTTGGTTGATTTTGTTCCTAAAGTTTTCTGATGAAGAAAAGTTCAGATTAACTAACGTTTTTACTACAGCAAAGATGTTGAAGTAGTTTCACCTGGTAGCTTCACCTGGTTAAAATGAATTGAATTAAGAGTAATGCACAAATATGACCATGTTTATTTATTTTGGGTAATTTTGTTTCTTTTTAAATTATCAGGAAAAAAAAACATATAGGAAGAATAGTTTAAAAAAATAAATAAACCCAAAGCACCAGACAAATTTAAAAAAACAAACAATTATGTTTGTCAGAAAACAACAACACAAAGATGAAAATAAATAAATAAATAAAACACTTTTAGCTTCAAGGCACATAACGTTACGTAAAGCCATTTTATGAACATTTTATTATCGTAGCAGGGCGTCAAACGCGTGTTAAGAGTAGCGGATTTATTAAGATCAGGTGAAGAAAAGATAACGAGATCAAAGAGGGCGGATTCTTTGCCCAACCTATTCATAGTAACCATAAAGATATTTCTGCAGAGGCCGACTTCAGAGAGGAGTGTCGTGAGGGAGTTGTCCTGTATGATTGTCTTACCTGGAAAACTGAGGCCCCTGTAAACATAGTTTCAGTTGCATCACTTGATGATGATTTATGATTGATTTAAGGGGACTCGCTTCTTTATTCTTTTTATCCCCATAAAGGAGGCGAGTCCCCATAAACAGGTTTATTACAGAATGAGCAACACCTGGATCACGTAGCACACACCTCAACACCTACAACACCAGAAACTAATTTAAAAGGAAAAGGTCAAATAAAATGATTCACATGTCACAAATGCTAAAAACAATTATTGAAATATGCCTGCATTACAACATGTACAAGTCCATTATGATGTAATGAGTCCATGTATGATGTAAAGTTACTCAGGCTAACATATTAATATACTGTAAACATAAAAAAAAAAAACTCCAAAAGCAGAAGACATGGCTGGCATTAAAGTTAATAATAGCATCACTTTTGGTACAAATGACTGCACTCTATCCATCTAAAGCATTTAATACTTTAATACCAGACAAATAAAAAAAAAAACAATTATGTTTGTCAGAAAACAAAAGCACAAAGATGAAAAAAAAAAAAATTATAAAATACTTTTAGCTTCAAGGCACATAACGTTACGTAAAACCATTTTATAAACATTTTATTATCGTAGCAGGGTGTCAAACGCGTGTTAAGAGTAGCAGATTTATTAAGGTCAGGTGAAAAGATAACGAGACCTTCGGAGTAATTAAATAATAATAATAAATGCAATACTGATTGCCATTTCTATCAATGCCAGCAACCAGCTTCCAAATAAACAACCAATTCAAATCATTCAATAAAAAAAAAAAAAAAAAAAAAAAGTAAGTTCTATGTTATTTGGGCGTGACGAGCCTTTAAAGGCCCACCGGTTGAATCACTTGTCACTGTGCAGCTCACTGCCTACCAGAGTGAATCTAAACATCATCTTTACATCTACGGCTGTAAGAGAGAAACTCCTGCAAAGATGATTTCAGCAGACATGAGAAGATCGAGTAAGTTTTTACCTGTTTATTGCATATGTTGGGGATGATGCATACGACCCAGTATGGACTTCATATTGTGTATTAAATAGAACAAAAATCAATACTGTTAGATCATAACCTCACTGTCCATCTGTTTTCTGTTATCCAGAAACATATTTGACAGCAAGCAGAAAATATTTATAGTAATTATTTATTTATTTTTTTAGCATTTCTGTAAACAAAGATACTAAATGCTAGGACAGACTTATTTATATAAGTCAATTAATGAAATGTTAAATGTCCCATCATTACTTATACACACACAGACGTGATTTCATTTATACAAGAAGATGCAAAACGTTGTGCTGCACAAAATATAAAAAAACACACCTGAAAAGATGTAAAATGTAAAACAGTAGTGTTTTTAAGTTATTGTGCACTGATCTCTTTCAGTCGCTGCATAATAACTGTAATTTTAAAAAATGTAACACAAAGTCTTAGTGCAAAAATTAAAGGTTTGAGGATGTAATATATAATAATATATAATAACACTGTAATAACAAACAAAACTGTAAAAACCTTTTACGTTCAACATTTTAAACCAAAAATTTTGTTTTGGACAAGAAATAAATGCTGATTATGATTATAAGAAAATTATAACTCTTCATAAATAGTAAATAATAATGAAATGAATCGTTTAAGAGCATCAAATAAATGATATCTGAGCTGATTAAGTCATTATATCTTGTTTAATAAATAGTAAGTAAGTTGTATTAATTTGTTTGTATGTTTTTGTTTCTTCCAGTTAAAGTGGACCTCCACATTAAGACCAACAACACTGAACATCGCACCAGTGAGCTCTCAGAGAATGAGCTGATCGTGAGGCGAGGCCAGCGCTTCACTTTGAGCCTTAAACTGACGCAGCCCTTCAACCCTGACCTTTACCCGCTCACCATCACTGCACTGACTGGTTGGTCTCGCCTTTTATTAGTTTGTTAGTAGTTTTTGGACAGCAATAGAACCTTTTTCCCTGTTAAAAGGTTTTTTGGTGGGCAAGTTTTTCCTCACTCGAATCGAGGGTCTAAGGACAGAGGGTGTCACTCCCTGTACAGATTGTAAAGCCCTCTGAGACAAATGTATTTTGTGATTTTGGGCTATATAAATAAAATTTGATTTGATTTGATTTGATTTGAATAGAGGTCTATGCAGCCCCATAAAGCCAAAACACAATAATAATGATGTATTTAAGGTATTTATTGATGGGGTTTTAAGGGGGTTTTTATCACATAAAAAAAAAAAAAACTAAACAGATACTGTTTATCAGATGAAGGCTAACTAGGTAGCTACAGCTAGCATTAGTTTTTAGTGTTTTTTTAGTTTTATTAATACAGTGAGATTTTAATTGTTTGTTTTCATTGCTGTTGTTTTTGTGCAAAACCCCAGAAAAATCAGTGACTGCTTTGTTGAAGCTAACGGGGATCAAAATCAAAAAAGAACAAAAAAATAAAGAATTTGCAAATTCAATTAGTTACTCCACATAACTAAACATTAGCTATGGCAAGCTTTTTAATCATTTTATTTTATTTTATTTTATTTTAGGAGAACACCCTGCAGAGCACCTGGGCACGTTGTCATACATGAGTATCCCAGACGGTGTGCAGCGTTCACCTTCAGCAAAGGCTGTGTGGAAGATGGAGCTTCACAAGAACTCCTCACCGTTACTGGGCAACTTAACCCTGAGTATCACCCCCCCGGCTGACGCCCCCATAGGGGACTACCGACTGTCTATGAAGCACCAGCGAGAGGAAGCACTGCTGGCAACGCTCTCGGTTCTCTTCAACCCCTGGTGTCCTGGTAGGTTGGTCTACTCTGTCTGTCTGTTTATGTATCTGTCTGTCTGTGTGTCTGCATTAATTCATTCTCTCTATAGATGACTGGGTGTTTCTGCCTGATGAAGTGGAGAGACAAGAGTATGTGATGAATGAACAAGGAATTATCTACAGAGGAAGTACAAACTACATCTCTCCTATGACCTGGGACTTTGGACAGGTACACACATGCATGCAGTCAGATGTACTTTGCACGGGGCATAAATGGGGCATTTAGGCTGAAATTGTAAAATAAAGATAGAGACTGTAAAATAAATCTACCTCTGTCCCCTTGTCCCCGCATAAAGCTCTATTATAGACAAATAAAACGGTCACACTGAGCCTGATTGCATCCTGCCACACAACAGACACTGAACAACAACCCACATTAACCAGACAGCCAATTAGCTACTGAAATACACTGCCAAGAGCGTCACATTTTACATACACATAAAATACATGTAGGATAATATAGTAGGAATCTTACAATGTAGACTTAAATTGTAAGTTTGATGTAATTGTGCAGGCCTGTCAAGAGCTTCTCCTTTCTTGTCTGTCTTTCTGTCCAGTTTGAGGAGAACATGGTGAAGATTTGTATGAAGATATTGGACAAGAACCGCAAACACCTGATTGACCCGGTTGACGATGTCACCGCTCGCTGTAACCCCATCTACGTCAGCCGCGTGGTCAGCGCCATGGTGAGACATGCTCTGTGTGTTTTTTTAAAGATACCTCCACAACGACATTGACATTTATGAGTTGAATCTATTGATTGTTGTTTATTAAATCCAGCAGTGATGTGATGCAGAGAAATACCGTTTGTGGTTTTGTGGTAAAGAACGTGCAACAAATTAAAACTTTCAACCAGTAAATGAAAGTGAAAGCATTGAGTGAGTCCAAATCAGAGAGAAGAAAGTTGTACATTTTAGTTAAAGATATACTATTATGATCTTCTCTTTTAGATTAACAGTCAAGATGACAACGGTGTCCTGATGGGACGTTGGTCAGGGTCGTTTGGGGATGGAGTCTCACCCACTCATTGGAACGGCAGCCACGTCATCCTTCAACGCTGGTTCAACAGAGGCTGCCAGCCGGTCAAATATGGACAGTGCTGGGTGTTCGCCGGCGTCATGTGCTCAGGTAACGTCTGACATTGCTGCATTTTACTCGTCCGTAAAGACAAATACCAGCTCTAAAGCACAAGTAGACCCAGAGGAAACTTGCCCCCTACTGGCCATCCAACAGTAATTTAAGTTTCCCAGGCTGTCACACATCCAAGTAGTAGCCAAGCCTGCTTAGCTTCAGTCATTTAGTAAAAGCAGGGTACATGTTGGTATGGCTGCTAGTAGTCAAGTAACATCCTAGAAAGAAACCTAAATGAAATCAATATTTGGTGTGATTGACCCCCATGATTCTGAGATCGGGGCTCTGTGGGGTCCAAACCATTTGTTGCAGGTGTTCTGGTCATTAATTGTTGCCTAACAGAGCTGCAACAGGTGAGAAATCAGGGCACTAACTAATAAGTACTTTTGAATGATTGATATCTTTGTGTTTGGTTCCAGTGATGCGTCTGCTGGGCATCCCCTGCCGCGTCATCACCAACTTCCAGTCAGCCCACGACAGCAACCAGAATCTGATCATCGACGTTTACCACGCCGACTACGGGGTCAGAGAGAGACCAAGCACTGACAGCATCTGGTGAGATTCAGAGGCTGAACGGGACGCCGTGCACGCCTGATATGACTAATATCAACCTTTACAAACACACCTAATTTTTCACACTGGTCCTTTTGTGTCCGTCACCTGAATGCTGTGTTTTGTGTTTTAGGAACTATCACGTGTGGGTGGAGGCGTGGATGAGGCGGCCAGACCTTTCAAAAGATGGCAAATATGACGGTTGGCAAGTTCTGGATCCAACACCGCAGGAGAGGAGCAATGGTACAGAGTTTCATGTTTTACTTCCTCCGCTAGAGCCAATGAATAAATGTAGTGTAAAGTAATGGAAATCTACCACTTTGTCGATGTAAGTCGCTATACTGGAGATAAATATTTTCATTTTGTATTTCATGTCTGGTGTTTTTAATGGTTTCTCCTCTTGTAGGTTTGTTCTGCTGCGGTCCAGCTTCAGTCAAAGCCATCCTCAATGGGGAGACACACCTCAAATATGACGTCCCATTTGTCTACGCCGAGGTCAACGCCGACTGTGTTGACTGGCTGGTCAGTGAGTCCAACATGCCGGGACTTTTACTGACTTTTCAAAAAGATCATTTGTTTTATTGAGTTTTTCTTCATGTTGTGATGTTTCTATTGATTTGTGTTTCCTGTCAGGTCAAAGCCGACGGCTCCAAAGTGAATATTCTCTCTGACACAAAGAGAGTTGGTCATAACATCTCCACCAAGTCTGTGGGCTCCAACAAGAGGATGGACATTACTGACTCCTACAAACAAAGAGAAGGTAGGTTTACCTGACAAATAAAGACACAAATCGAACAATCAGTGGCAAATTGACTGAATTACTACCCTTACAGGATCGGAGATGGAGAGGGCTGTCTTTAAATACGCCAAAATGAGACTCCACAACGGAGGTGAGAGTGGAGAGACGGAAACCTCAGGTAGCATCTCACCGCTGCCAAGAGTGTCCATGCGATTTGACGAGGTACGTCATAGAAAGTCCCAGACGTTATTGAAAAAAGGATGTGTCTTATTTTTAGTCTCAAGTTATGTCTTATTTGGCTTAATATAAAGTTGTAGTAGTAGTTCAATAGTTAATTTTTAACAACTGGATGTATGAAGCAAAAGCTGTGATGATATTGTTCAGTGCATATCCTTATTTCCAGACATGCAATAAAGACAAATTATAAAATAGTGAATGTCAAACACACATTTGCATGGAGACCCTGAAGTATAATTACTCTCCTCCCTCACTAAAAAAAACCCAGAATCTAAGTTTCAACTTCTGGACACAAGATAAGATGTCTCCAATAAAATAAACGATCAACCAACAACCTTCTAGCATCAAACTCTACATTATTCTACACAATGAAGCTCAAACTTCCAACTGGAGTATTGAAACACTGAAGAAAGGGGACGTATATACAGTATATATATATATATCACATTTATCCCTTTGTGTGGCGCTGCAGGTGTCCAAGCCGATGAACGGTAAGGATGTCCATCTGAATCTGGTGCTTCACAGTGAGAGCAAAGTCGCCAGGCTGCTGTCCGTCAACATCACCGTCCAGGGCACGAGGTACAACGGCTCACCGGTCGTCAGCATCCAGACTGAGATGAAGCAGGAGACGCTGCAGCCTGGGAGAGGTAACTCTAAACTGTTGCTGTTGGATTTTTTAGATTCCCATAAATCTCAGAGACAGATCTCTCTGAGCTCTCTCCTTATCGTTCTCTTGCAGATCTGTCCATCCCGATCCTGATCCCGTTCTCGGTCTACCGCCAACACATGCATGAATATGACAGCATGAAGGTTTCTGCCATTGTGACAGACATAAACAGCCCAGACAACACATACCTGGCTGAGGATGATGTCGTGCTCGTGGACCCTCCTGTCTCCATCACTGTCAGTAGATACTTACCTAACTTAACTAACCTCTGTCCATCTGTTTCAAACTGTCATTTTTAAGAGAAAAACACATGGAAATGTATGTATGTACATATGAACCAACATTGGCATAATAACACACCTGTTTTAGGTTCTCTGTTTCTCTCTCGTCTTCATCATCTGATGTGTAGTTTTAAACACTTGCTGTGTGTGTATTTGATTAAAATGTGTGTATTTGATTAAATGTGTGTGTCCCAGGTTATCGGTCAGGCCAGACTGAACCGTAACACAAATGGAGAGATGATTATTAAGAACCCGGTCAACGAGACGCTGAAGGACTGTAGACTGACTGTATCTGGAAGTGGCCTGTTGAGAGAGGAGATTAAGTGCAGGTCGGTGTATCTATATTTTAATATTGATGGTAGTTTTTCAAACAGAAGTTTTTCATTTAAATCAGGAACTTTTAGATCAAAGACTTTATATGTGACCAGATGTTTAATGCTAGTTTCTGATACTCGGTGCTGTGGACACATTTCAGTGGGTTTGATCTCCAGTCCTGGTTGGAGCCACTCTGAGCTTTGTTCTTTCTGTTTTCGTTGTGTTATCAACAGACTTCCAGATATGAAGCCAAATACCCAAATCCGCGCCACCTTCTCCTTTGTTCCCTACAAGATCGGACAGAAGACTCTTGTGGTCAACATCGACTGCTCCACTTTCAGAAATATCAAGGCTAGCTACACTGTCAACGTCTTCCCCTAAATTCTGGTATCGCAGAATAAGAGTCGAGTAGTTTCACTCATAAACGAAATTTGTGACACATAAATGTAATTTTTTTTCACAACTGTTAATGTATGAAGATTGTAGATACTGTAGGTTTTGTAAAAGTTAAATTTACAGAAATAAAATAAATGAATATGAAGTTAATCGTTTGTCTTTCTGTCGATTTTGTTTCCATCCACAAATGAACAGATATGAATTAAAGCTTTAGTCCTCCAGTTTTAAAGGACTAAAGATCGTTTGACCAATTACAGTTTTTTTCTGATGGCTTAAACACTTACATGGATTCTTATAGCACAATTTCTAAAACTATTAATATTTATCACAAAACCCTTCACCGAGTTTGCAAAACTGAAAGCACAAACATTGCTTTGCACTTAGTTTGCAATTTCGTAACACACACTTTGTATATGTGTAAACACAGCTCCACTGCTTTACACTCAATTTCCAGATGATCTACACACTCCTATCAAAACTATACATATTTATGGATATTTTTCACACTTTCACATGTGAAAACTATTATTTATAATTACTTCACTTTGCTGCATCAGCCTGAGCACTATAAATAAGCCACAGTGTAATGTGTGCAGCCATCAGTCAACACGGTGTTGTTCACCATCATGCAACTCTGGGCCCATACAACACTGCACACATTCTTACATTCCTGGACACCCTGCATGACATATTCACTCTCGTTCAGAGACCAGAGCCGACCAGATATGTCATCATATGGGACAATGTTAGTTTCCACCGCGCTGTTCTGGTCCGCAACTGGTTTACCGGTCTACCTCCCCCCTTACTCTCCATTCATAAATCCCATTGAAGAGTTTTTCTCTGCTTGGCATAGCCCTTCTACAGGCAATGGAGGAGGCATGCGGAGACATTGACCAGGTGTCATGTCAGGTCTGGATACGACACTCCAGGAGATATTTTCCCCGGTGCCTAGCAACGGAAGACATTGCATGTGATGTGGACGAGATTTTGTGGCCAGACCCAGTAAGAAGACAAGGTTGATTTTTTTCCCTCAATGATTGTCATTTTATGTTTTTTGTTTTTTTTTATGCCTTGACCTGAAAAACACACTTTATGTTTACGTATTTAGATGTGTGTGAATAAATATCCATTCACTTTGACCCCTGTGTGTTACTGTAAAAGGTACTGAAAACCGATATGCCCTGCACGTTTTTCATTGTTACTGTCAGTGTGCAGTGGCTGCTTTGTGTGCTTACTGATATTATGAGTTGTGTGCAGCGTTGAATACAAAAATAACTATTTTTAAAAGAGTGTGAACAGTTTAGCAAAAAAGTGCTTATGCAACAGTACAGAAACATGCTTTTGCAAGTGATCTACTGTGTTTTGCTATTTGGGTGAAAGGTTTTGCAAAAAAAGCCAAAAGTTTCAAAAAATTGCGTCTTAGCTATCAGAAAAAACTGTAAGACAAATTAAGTTTTAGACTTCGTGTCCTGACTTGCCCTCTCATGTTGCACAAACGTGTCTATTACACATATCATTTCTCTATCGCTTCTCTTCTCTCTATGTCATATCACATTTCGCTCCCATTGACGTCGATATATTTCCTCACCACATATTTCCACAAGTGACATTTTACACTATGACGAGTGTGTTTAGAAACAATTATATAAGAGAAAGAAAAACCTGAGCGGACTTGTTGAACATGGATGAACATGTGATCATTGATCATTGTCTTTTGTGGTTTTGTCAGGGTGGAACCAATAAAACTATGCTCACGTGGGCGTCCATGCAGTTATTCAGTGTGTTTATGTGTTGATTAATATTGTCCATAAAATAATAAATATAATTGTATATTTATTATAGCGTTGCGTTGTAAAATCCTTTTGTGGAAACTCTGCTAAAATGCTTTGTATTGTGTGAAATCGTCTTGCTTCATAGCAAGTGGCAGCCGGGTGACTCCGAGTTGAAAAACGTGTTGCTTTTTTTTTTTTTTTTTTTTAATGGGTGTGACAAATATTTAAAGAGTGTTGAGTTGAATCATTGTCAGTCTGCAGCTCGCTGTGTCTCTTCACATCTACGACTGTGAGAGACAAACATCTGTTAAGATGATTTCAGCAGACGTCAGAAGATCAAGTAAGTTTTTATTTTTATTTTTTATCCTGTGTAGGTGTATTATATGAATAGTGTATGAATGAATGTTTTAATATGGTGTTTTATTGAATATACATATGACAGGTATACACTATTGCGTAGCTGAAGTTGCATACAACCAGAGTATGGACTTCATATTGTGTATTAAATAGAATAAAAATAAATATTATTACATCACAGCGAAGTCTTTATTTACTTTTTAAGTTTGTTATGATTGGCAGCCAAGAAATAAATGTTTAAATATGATTATAAGATAATTATAATAATTATTATATAACTGCTTTTTCTATTGTGATATTTTTTCTTCATAAATAGTAGATAATATTGAAATTAAATGTTTACCAGCATCAAATAAATGAGATTAAATCATGATATCTTATTATTATTATGTTTTTGTTTCTTCCAGTTAAAGTGGACCTCCACATTAAGACCAACAACACTGAACATCGCACCAGTGAGATCTCAGAGGATGAGCTGATCGTGAGGCGAGGCCAGCCCTTCACTTTGAGCCTTAACCTGACGCAGCCCTTCAACCCTGACCTTTACCCGCTCACCATCACTGCACTGACTGGTTGGCCTCGCCTTTAATTGGTTTACACAGACAATACTTGTCAATTAAAAGGAACAATATAGTTGTGATTAATATTGTTTTTTGTTTTTTTATTTGTTTTTTTTTAAATATGACATTTTTGTTTTGACTGAAAGGTTCAGTCAGTGAAAAGCAATAGATGGATGTACTGTTACAACACTAGATGACTGAATGGCTTCCCTCTACAGGAGAACACCCTGCAGAGCACCTGGGCACGTTGTCATACATGAGTATCCCAGACGGTGTGCAGCGTTCACCTTCAGCAAAGGCTGTGTGGAAGATGGAGCTTCACAAGAACTCCTCACCGTTACTGGGCAACTTAACCCTGAGTATCACCCCCCCGGCTGACGCCCCCATAGGGGACTACCGACTGTCTATGAAGCACCAGAATGAGGAAGCACTGCTGGCAACGCTCTCGGTTCTCTTCAACCCCTGGTGTCCTGGTAGGTTGGTCTACTGTCTGTCTGTTTATGTATCTGTCTGTCTGTGTGTCTGCATTAATTCATTCTCTCTATAGATGACTGGGTGTTTCTGCCTGATGAAGTGGAGAGACAAGAGTATGTGATGAATGAACAAGGAATTATCTACAAAGGAAGTGGAAACTACATCTCTCCTATGATCTGGGACTTTGGACAGGTACACACATGCATGCAGTCAGATGTACTGAAACCAAACGTGATTTTTGGTTTAATAATGACTTATTTCAGTCAGACTTATTTTCAATCAAATCCTGCATAAAGCAGTAATGTAGCGTTCTATCATAAACAGATCAGACGGTCACACAGAGCCTGATTGCATCCTGCCACACAACACAAGATCCACAGACACTGAACAACAACCTACATTAACTAGCTAAAGTGCTAACTTCAGTATGCAACTAGCCAATTAGCTGCTTAGCTGCAGCATGTAAACATACCTGCAATTGTTCAGATTTCAGACGGTTTGATGCTGGCGTGGTCTTCTTGAATACCACTGCTAGCAACACACTGTCTGTCTGTGACTTGGAGTGACAGCAGACACGCCCCTCCAGACACTGACACTAAAAGAAGCATTCCTGATATCTTGTCTGTCTTTCTGTCCAGTTTGAGCAAAACATGGTGAAGATTTGTATGAAGATATTGGACAAGAACCGCAAACACCTGATTGACCCGGTTGACGATGTCTCGGCTCGCTGTAACCCCATCTACGTCAGCCGCGTGGTCAGCGCCATGGTGAGACATGCTCTGTGTGGTTTTTTTAAGATACCTCCACAACGACATTGAGATAAAATAACAGAATATAAATATAACTTTATATAACTATCTGGGAGGGAACCCAAATCTGAGAGAATGAAATCATACATTTTAGTATAAAGAAAAAAAAACTGTCTGATCTTGTCGTTTAGATTAACAGTCAAGATGACAGCGGCGTCCTGGTGGGACGTTGGTCAGGGTCGTTTTGGGACGGGTTCCTACCAACTCATTGGAGCGGCAGCCACGCCATCCTCGAACGCTGGTTCAACAGATTCTGCCAGCCGGTCAAGTATGGACAATGCTGGGTGTTCGCCGGCGTCATGTGCTCAGGTAACGTCATGTTTTCTCTTCAGGTAATCCCAGACTTGTTCTTCTTGTCACTGAACATAGTTCTTTATGACTTTGTGTTTGGTTCCAGTGATGCGTCTGCTGGGCATCCCCTGCCGCGTCATCACCAACTTCCAGTCAGCCCACGACAGCAACCAGAATCTGATCATCGACGTTTACCACGCCGACTACGGGGTCAGAGAGAGACCAAGCACTGACAGCATCTGGTGAGATTCAGAAGCTGAACGGGACGCCGATTTAACAGTTCAAAACCAACATAACAAAACCAAAACCAAAGATCCCAAAAGAAGCTAAAACGCTGCGTAGAGCTGAGGGGAAATGCACAGTTGGGTTTTATGTAGGAGCTACACCTTTCATATAACCTTGCTCCACTGGTAATATAACAATATTGATTAGAGCCCTAAAGTTGTGCAAAGACCAAATAGATATTTTGAGCTGTCTATACTAAAGACTAATCAGGTCAGACGTGTCCAACTTGTTCACAGTTTAATTCCTCCTTGTGTGCTACTCCTTCTTAGAGGGAAGTAAATTAATGTAAAAATAAAAACAATAAACCCGTTCAATGTGTTAATATGATATTTCAAAGTATTCAGTACATAAATGACTAATTTGTACTATTGGTCAAAGTCAAAACATCAGCCAAAGACACACTGGTCTATTGAGACCAGAAATAAGAATCAATATCCGAGTTTTTATGATTTTGTGATAGATTTCAGTGATGTTCTTGGTCCTTTTGTTTCAGTCACCTGAATGCTGTGTTTTGTGTTTTAGGAACTATCACGTGTGGGTGGAGGCGTGGATGAGGCGGCCAGACCTTACAAAAGATGGCAAATATGACGGTTGGCAAGTTCTGGATCCAACACCGCAGGAGAAGAGCAATGGTACAGAGATCTGCTCTGATGAACTTCAATTTTTATATCTAATTGTATATGCTGATCGCTTTCTACTTTTTTTTTATTATACAGTGATCCCTCGCCACTTCGCGGTTCACTTATCGCGGATTCGCTATTTCGCGGATTTTCATAATGCATTTTTTTTTTTTTTGGTGCATTGTGCTCTGCATTCTGATTCGCTAAAAACTCACTCCCGCTTCTTGTATCAAAACATAACATAACGTAATCGATGGTGGCATGTCGGTGTACAAGGATCTTTTTGCAAAGAAGAAAAAAGAGCGACAACAGCTGCCTATCACTATGTTCTTCTCCCGAACAAACACACCTGCACCGCGGGCTTCAGAAGAAGAGAACACTGCAGAGCGCAGTCAGGATGCAGCGGCCCAGTCTGAAGAGCAGTGAAACGGCCTACACGCGAGTCACTGTATTTGTATACATGTAATAGTTGCTAATTGTAAAAAAAAAAAAAGTTTTCTATTTCGCGGATTTCACTTATCGCGGGTCATTTTCGGAACGTAACCCCCGCGATAAACGAGGGATTACTGTATAGTAAAATATATATTTGAACTAAAAAAATAGTTTATTTTAAGATTATTTTAAATATAATATTGAAAATGAAATGTGTTTCCATAGAAATGTTACCAGTTAACCACCGTATGAATTTATAGATGCAGATTCTTTTGAATAATAACTTAATACATAACAAGACTAAAATACTTTGATGATTTTGTTATTCCTGGGGCCGTATCAGTAATGGTGCATTAATCAATGTCATAAAATGTTAAAAATGTTTCGTAATGTTTGTCCGGAGGTTATATGATCAAAGGGTTTGTCCCGTCAGACGTCTCGTGTGCACAGGATAAAAAGGGTTCATCCTCTGGGGAGGAAGGTGGATTGCTGATTCACTCATTCTCAAAGTCTTATCCTTGGTTTAGGTTCTACCTCATTAGTAGTTTTACCGTCAAAAACATCTGAAATGAATGAATGGAAATGGTTCTGCAGGTGGTGACCACAGACCACTTCTCAGGTCCTGCGCTTTCTGGCTGATGTTTTACTGGTGGTCCTTTCACTCTAGTGGTAGTATGAGACGCAGTCTGCAAGCCACACAAGTGGCTCAGGTAGTGCAGCTCATCCAGGATGGTTCATCAATGTGAGCTGTGTCAGTCAGTGTAGTGTCCAGAGCCTGGAGGCGCTACCAGGAGACAGGCCAGTACATCAGGAGATGTAGAGGAGGCCGTAGGAGGGCAACAACCCAGCAGCAGGAACCCTGCTGGAGTGTGTCAGCAGTTTGACATTGATGCTCTGGACTGGCCGTCATTTCTGTGTGATTTTGTTGTCAGCAAGTATAGGATGTGTTATTTTAGTGTTTAGTATTTCATTTCATGGTTTTAATGGTTTCTCCTCTTGTAGGTATGTACTGCTGCGGTCCAGCTTCAGTCAAAGCCATCCTCAATGGGGAGACACACCTCAAATATGACGTCCCATTTGTCTACGCCGAGGTCAACGCCGACTGTGTTGACTGGCTGGTCAGTGAGTCCAACATGCCGGGACTTTTACTGACTTTTTCAAAAAGATCATTTGTTTTATTGAGTTTTTCTTCATGATGTGATGTTTCTATTGATTTGTGTTTCCTGTCAGGTCAAAGCCGACGGCTCCAAAGTGAATATTCTCTCTGACACAAAGAGAGTTGGTCATAGCATCTCCACCAAGTCTGTGGGCTCCAACAAGAGGATGGACATTACTGACTCCTACAAACAAAGAGAAGGTAGGTTTACCTGACAAATAAAGACACAAATCAAACAATCAGTGGCAAATTGACTGAACTACTACCCTTACAGGATCGGAGAAGGAAAGGGCTGTCTTTAAATACGCCAAAAACAGACTCCACAACAGAGGTGAGAGTGAAGAGACGGAAACCTCAGGTAGCATCTCACCGCTGCCAAGAGTGTCCATGCGATTTGACGAGGTACGTCATAGAAAGTCCCAGACGTTATTGAAAAAAGGATGTGTCCTATTTTAAGTCTCAATTTATGTCTTGCGTGAGATTTTTCTATTTTGCTATTACGCATCTTGTTCGTGGGCCCACTCTGAAAAATCTGATTTCCTCCCTTTGTGTGGCGCTGCAGGTGACCAAGCCGATGAACGGTAAGGATGTCCATCTGAATCTGGTGCTTCACAGTGAGAGCAAAGTCGCCAGGCTGCTGTCCGTCAACATCACCGTCCAGGGCACGAGGTACAACGGCTCACCGGTCGTCAGCATCCAGACTGAGATGAAGCAGGAGACGCTGCAGCCTGGGAGAGGTAACTCTGAACTGTTGCTGTTAGATTTTTTAGATTCCCATAAATCTCAGAGACAGATCTCTCTGAGCTCTCTCCTTATCGTTCTCTTGCAGATCTGTCCATCCCGATCCTGATCCCGTTCTCGGTCTACCGCCAACACATGCATGAATATGACAGCATGAAGGTTTCTGCCATTGTGACAGACATAAACAGCCCAGAGAACACATACCTGGCTGAGGATGATGTCGTGCTCGTGGACCCTCCTGTCTCCATCACTGTCAGTAGATACCTAACTAACTTAACTAACCTCTGTCCATCTGTTTAAGAGAAAAACACAAGGAAACACAAGTTAAACCTGAGACAAAACATAAACCACAATGTTTCCTATATTTGATCTTCACTAAAGTCTTTCTTCAAGATTTAATATTTGCATGTTTGACGTGTGTCTCCTATAAGTGGGATAATAAGCAGACAGTACTGTAGTTTGTTGTTTTCTGCCACCTATAAACTTTAATACCAACATTGGCATACTAACACACCTTTTTGGGGCTTTTCCGCCCTGTTTCTCTGAAACTCAGTGTGTGTATTTGATTAAACCGTTAAAATGTGTGTGTCCCAGGTTATCGGTCAGGCCAGACTGAACAGTGAGGTAAATGGACAGCTGGTTTTTCAGAACCCGGTCAACGAGATGCTGAAGGACTGTACGCTGACTATATCTGGAAGTGGCCTGTTGAGAGAGGAGATTAAGTGCAGGTCAGTGTGTGTGTGTGTGTGTGTGTGTGTGTGTATCATGTGGATGTCGGATGCTGTTCAAGGCTGGTTACAGATACTCTTCCTGGGGTCCACACACATATGTCATACATAAGGTCATAAATGAGTCTATAAAATGTCATAATTGTCTTTGATCCAGTCACCAGTCCTGCTTTCAGATTTAACCATTCTGTGTTTTCGTTGTGTTATCAACAGACTTCCAGATATGAAGCCAAATATCCAAATCCGCGCCAACTTCTTCTTTGTTCCCTACAAGATCGGACAGAAGACTCTTGTGGTCAACATCGACTGCTCCACTTTCAGAAATATCAAGAGCAGCTACACTGTCAACGTCTTACCCTAAATTCTGGTATCGCAGAATAAGAGTCAAATCAAATCAAATCAAATCAAATCAAATCAAATTTTAGTCGAGTACTTTTACTCATAAACGAAATGTCAGAAGTGTCAACTCTTTGTGACACATATATTTATATACATATATATTGTTGTTTGTTGTATTGTGTGAAAAGCCAGTCTCGGTACGTGCAGCTATGGACTCAACTGTCTTTCCTGGTGTATCATAAACTCTCTTCTCTGGTCCTCTGGAAAGAAAAGAAAATGTTTTGTTAAAAAAGAAAATAAATGACTATGAAGGAAATCTTTTCTCTTTAACTCGATGGTGTATATACATACATATATAAATATAATATAAAAGGTTTTTTGGTGGGCAAGTTTTTCCTCACCCGAACTGAGGGTCTAAGGACAGAGGGTGTCACTCCCTGTACAGATTGTAAAGCCCTCTGAGACAAATGTATTTTGTGACTTTGGGCTATATAAATAAAATTTGATTTGATTTGATAAAGGCCAGTGTATTTGAAAAGCACCTTTCAAACACAGAAGCAATTCAAAGTGTTTTCATGAGGAATAAAACAACAAAATAAAGAAAACCAAAGTGAGATGAAGTAATCAGACAAAGATGAAGCAGCAGTTTTCGCTTTTGTTTTGAAACAACGCGAGAACTGCGACTTGTTCTCTATTCTCTGAAATAGAAACCAAACAACTGCTGGTCCGGTCTGTTGATGCGTTCACGGATAATTGTAAAAGAAGATATAAATGAGTCTTCACCTCATAAATAAAGCTCACTGCTCATTGGTAAATTATTGGTTAATTATTACACTAATACAATAAATAATACTAACAGAGGTGATTTTGCTAAGTAACCTACCTAGTTTTGATACTATAAGTAGGCTACAACTAATAATACTTTCTACTTTTAATTTTGATACTATAAGTAGGTTACATTTCTAGTTTTGATGTGTGTTTGATTTATGATATTTATACATTTTTTACATTACAGCTTTTACATAAGTAAAATATTTCAACAGAAAGGTCATCCAAAATGGCCGCCAGAAACTATTCCAATGTCCTACAGTTTCCAAAAGTACGTGAACGCAGCGTGTAAACCGAAGCGAAAGCGACACAGAAACGGCTCTGTAATAACCGTAAAAGTAACCGGAGCCACCGGCAGCCCCCACCGCTGGACTAACCGCCGCACCGGCCACACGACAGCCGCGTGGGTCTGAATGAGTAGGGGGAAAAAGTGCCAGAGTGATGTCAATATTACCGTCGTTCATACGAGTTACAGACCACTTCAACCGATAGTCGTTCAGACGTTTCGCCCGAGTCATCTAGAAGAAGAAGAAGAAGAATAAGAAGGTAGAAAACGGTAGAAGAAGAAGAAGAGAAATAGAAGAAGAAGAAGGTAGAAGACCCTGCAGCCGGTAAGACGTCTGAGACTCCTGCTATTAGCACAGCTAGCAGAGGCTGTTATGTGTTTAGCATGCTAACCTAGCTAACTTCAGAAACGCTACTCTGGTGCCACTTGAGTTAGCAGAATTTAGCTAGCACGCTAATTAGCTAGTGACAAAAAAGAGTCAAAGTGACGCGAGTAAAACCAAAAGACAGCTAAAAAACAAACATCGTCATAGTCCAAATTAATGCATTATTATTGTAAACTGTTAGTTTCAACAAATTATCTAAAAAGTATTTTACTTGAAGCAACTATTAGCAGCCGAGTTAGTGCCAGACTAGCTACTAACTACACATCTAGTTTAGCTAATGTATAATTTGAATAATGCGGATTATAACCTGTTTTTACACTGATTAAAGGAAAGTGCTGTAAATTATGTGAGTGGATAAACTAAGTTTCTATTTTACTGATATTGATGACAGTTGTGAGGTTATTAGGTTCTCCTTAAAACTAATGCAGTTGAATTTAAATATAACAGTATGTAACGTTAGCTAACGGTGTCCATGATAAATGACTATCATATAAAGGACAAGTTCATAGTTTTCTGTGTGTTTTTTTTATTTTTTTATCTTAAAACGACAGTCAGGTTCCCAAATGAACATTTGAACCAGTTTTTTTTCTTGCTGTAATATTTCACATTTGTAGATTAATATAGATAGATAGATAGATATACTTTATTAATCCCAAAAACTGGGAAATTAAGTGCAAAAAGCTATTTAAAAGTTTATCTGAAATGAATATGAAGCTTGTCATCCATTCAAATGAGTCTAATCCAGTAGATATCTGTGAACGTCAGTCTTTTTAGTGCCATTTTTTTGTTATTATACTCCCACTGCAGCTCAAATCCTCTCATATAAGCTTCAGATGAACTTTTAAATGCATTTTTGCACAACATGACTGTAGACACACTGTGAATTTCGGCCTCCATCATTTACACTGAAAACACATTTGATGATCTTTTACCTACAGGAGGAATAATTACAGCGAGGAAAACCTCTTTCAGTTTTGTTTTAAGGCTGTAAAAACGCCTCCTTTAACTTAACTTGCAGTTAATGTTGATGTAAGAGCAGTTTTCACTGATTGAGCACAGCAGGTGTGAAGCTCGAGACACAACATTTGACACAACTGTAGTATTTGTGGGTACAGAACCTGCAGCCTTCTAGTAACGCAGTAACAAAGCAAGTACGCTCACTGTGGTTCGAGCCTGTTTACATCATCGATTAACCTCTGGATTATTTTCACCATTAGTTGTTTGGTCTTTAAAATGTTGGAAAATGATCGATCACATCCTCAAATGTCTTGTTTTGTCCTGACCAAAGACATTTGGTTTACAGCCTGATATTACCTTTTTAAATACATCTTCTCCTTTCATATGACGAGCGTTGTTCTTTCTTTCTTTTCAGATTACAGATAAATAGAAGCGATGCCTCAGAAACAGAAGCACCGGTCCTGGACGGAGTTGAAACAAGCAGGAAATGAATGTTTCAAGACAGGCCAGTACGGAGAGGCCACCAATCTGTACAGTCAGGCCATCAGAGAGCTGGAGAGGTCCAGTAAGTATCACTCAGGACACTGCAAGATTTAATATTTCTTCATTTTTCTCTTGTTTTCTTTAGTAGTTTTCTTTCTAACCTTCAGACCAGAACAATAAGAATTTGTTCTTTTTAAAGCGTTTAAAAATAACGTTGCAGTTACTGGATAAACAGTGAATCTTCATGGCATCGATATATATTGTGTTGAGATTTTTAGGTTCTGTTTTTGGATGTGATTTGGGTGTCGATCAACATCAACCTGTCTGTTAGTTGTCTTTCTCTCTTTCTGCCTCTTAATCTGGATGATTTTTTAACTAAAACTATTTTACCAGTTTGGTGAAATATCCCTCCTAAAGATTCTTGCTTTTTGCTTTTCAGATAAAAAGATCCCAGAGGATTTGGGCATTTTGTACTCAAACCGTGCAGCCAGCTACCTGAAGGACGGCAACTGTGTGGAATGTGTGAAGGACTGTAATATGTAAGTATGTTTATCCGTCGTTTATGTTATTCGTCGTACTATACAGTGTCTTATTTATCCGTGTTTGTTTTGGGGTACAGTTGAAAGCGTCGATGTGTAACTGTACATGTTGTACATGGCAGGTCTCTGGAGTTGTTCCCGTTCAATGTCAAGTCTCTCCTCCGTCGTGCTGCTGCTTCAGAAGCTCTGGAGCGTTACAGGCAGGCTTACGTAGACTACAAGACCGCTCTGCAGATCGACTTCAACATCGCAGCGGCTCACGACGGCACCAACAGGTACCTGATCTGCAGCCCGGCAACACAAACCGGTGTTTTCAGATCTATCCGCTCCACTGACATTTAAAACATACAAGAAGATTTCCAGATATATTGTTGGTCATATAGGCATCCTTAAAAAAAAACAAAAAAACCTCAATCCTCAGTTAAGATTTATGGTTAAACGTTCCTTTTATTGTGTCTTTTACTGTTTCTCACTGGGCGCCGGCTTGGCGGGCTGCCCATCACTCCACCATCTCTCTCTCCACTTTGCATGTATATATGCCATCTGCCTGTACTGCATGTCTGTGCCATTGCATGTGTGTGTGTATAAATGCATGTATGAAAAAAAATAGAGTGATAAGTAAATTTCCCCATTGAGGGATAAAATAAAGTATATCTTCTTCTTTCTTAGGATGACAAAGGCGCTGACAGAAGCAGACGGTCCGTCATGGAGAGAAAAGCTTCCTCCCATCCCCACCGTTCCCCTATCTGTCAGAGAGAAACTAGCCCAACAACCTGCACCACAACAGAACGGCACCACGCAAACAAACAAACCCGGTGAGAAGAATTAACTGGCTAAAAAAAATGACATCTCGTATATTAATGTGTTGTCTTCATTCGTTTTTATGTGTCTATGAACATCTGTCCTTCCCTTCGCATCATTTCCTTCTCCTCTCGTCAGCTCCCAGTGATAAAGACATCAAGAAAGGCCAGACCCTGAAAGACGAGGGCAACGCCCTGGTGAAGAAAGGAGAGCATAGAAAAGCCATAGAGAAGTACAGCCAGAGCCTCAAACACAACCCCACTGAGGTCACGACCTTCACCAACCGGTGCGTCACATCACCACGTCTACATCCGTGTTTTCATTAATTAATTAACTTGTGTATTATGTATAATTATGTATGTATTAATCGTTCAGTTGTCTGAGCACATTCAGCAATAATATCCAATAGGGTCCATTATCGTTATTATATCAGGACACCCCAGAGTGTGTTATGGCTTTTAAACCATGGACTTAATCTGATGAAAATCAGATTAAAAGATCACAACACATACATACACAATACATGCGTATTTATATACTGTGTGTGTGTGTGTGTGTGTGTGTATATAATCAGGGCGCTGTGCTACTTGTCAGTGAAGCAGTACAGAGACGCTGTCAGCGACTGTGACGAGGCCCTGATGATTGACAGCAGCAACATCAAAGCTCTGTACCGACGGGCTCAGGCTCACAAGGAGCTCCAGGTGAGAATCCTCATCCTCATCACTGCTCTTCACCTTCTGCTTCCCACACGCAGAGCAATCAGACGTTATTTTTAAAAGTGTCTGGAGGTTTTTCAGGGCCGGGTGACGAAACGAAAAGAATCTCCTGCCTTGATAATTGCTGACGTTCCCCCTGGCGGCCTGACTTCATCAGTGTTTCACACAGTTGGCGCCGTGCGGCACAAAAATAGCCCCGACGTGCTCACAATGTCGCAGCAGTGAATAGACACAGATCACTAATGGCCGCTACGTTTCTCAGCACACTTCCACATTTTAATGCAGGCAGGAAGCTGAAAGGCAGGTCGAAATGTGATTTGACAAGTTTGGCCACATTCGTAAACTCAAAGTTTATTCTGTACAACAGTAAAACCAACAAGCAGAACACAAACGCAAAATAAATGTCAGAACTGTAGAGCTTCTGCTGAAACACGTTCAAGTATTTATTCAAGATGGATTTAGTAATATTAAATGTAAAACATTAACTTTTCTGACTTTATTACTCGATTTAGCAACTTTTAAGGCTTCTTTAGTGACTTATTTTCTCTCTTCAAAAGGTGCTTTTAGTGACTTCTGGACTTGAACTTATCTCCTCGTGCTCTCACGTCTGCATCCCATTTATGATGCGTCAGTTTCACCTTGTGTTTTGATATCAAAGGTAGATTTAGATGCATATTAATGTGATGAGAGCGGCTTTTTACGTATAATTACTGGTGCGATGAAGTCACAGATAAGCAGATTAGATTCTGGTGTCACAACTGCTCGCCAATATATGTGATCTGTTCCCTGAAGCTTTTTATTTCTACATGAAGCTTCAGGTCAACCATTGATTTCTTTAAATTGTCGTCATCATCCCTGCAGAACATAAACGCCTGTGTGGACGACCTGAACCGTCTCCTCAAGGTGGAACCAAAGAACACGGCCGCCGAGAAGCTGCTGCAGGAGGTGCAGAAGAAGAAGAAGAAGTGATGAAACGCTGAGCGGTAAGGATCTGCCGACAGAGGAGGGACGAAGGAGAATCTGAGCAGCGATTCAACCGCTTGCGTTTCCCAAAAGCTGCTTTACAGCTGAACGAGTGTTTTGATCTGTTGACTCTCACTCGGTCTCGAGATGCTTCTGGAAAACGCAGCGAACGAGGGTTAATCTGGAAGAAAAGGCGCCACCACTTTCAACTCGGACATTGTTTTTCTGTTTCTGTTCAGTTTCAAGTCACTGAGTATTTATGGTTATTTAGAGTTGAAATTATTGACACGTCATAACTGAGAATTTACCATCATGAAACTAAATTAGTCAGCGCAAAAGTTCATCTTGACCTCGATCAGTATATGTGTCAGAAAATAATCTCTGATCATTTCACAGTAAATAATCTCATATGTAGTTCTGGATGCAACAAGCAATAACTTTGATTATTGATTAAACCGATTATTTTCCATAAAATGTTAGAAAACGGTGAACCATCACCTGTACCTGGAAACCAAACAGTTGAAAAATGCTTCACGTTGAGAAGTTTTTATTGATATTTATTTATCAAACAAACTGAAATCTGCGGCTGCTGTAATTTTTCTGAAGCAGCCACTGAAAACATATGAATCATATATTTACTGTTGACGAGGTCGTTATGCTGCGTTTTACACGTCGACACTCCGTCCCGTTATCATAAAGGTTCAAACTAGTATTAAATCTAATTTCACAAAATATTCGATACTCAGGTAGTTTACTTATTTATCCTTTTTATGATATTTATGATGATCATGCTGTGTTCACGTCATATAGGATGGATGGTAGAGATGTTATATACATATGCTGTGTCCATATTTATCTTTTTAGGCACTTCTAGGTTATTAGATTAATATGACCTGAACGCAGCGTCTGTCTCATTATTTGTCTCTTTTTCTTTTTTGAAACTTTGCACCATGAATGCGTATAAATCCAGAGCCTTTTCTTACCTTCTGAAATGAAACCCGCATCGCTTCACTCGCTCTACGCTACGTTTAGGATCAGAGAAACTGCGCTCGTGCTGGTTTTTACGTCACTTCATATCATTATGAAACATGTTTTAGTCTCATTGCGTCTCCATCTTCTCTGAAGTGCCTCTTTGTCCTCCGTCTGCTGCTCTGGAAGAGTTTCTGCTGAACACCTACAAGTAATAAAAGTATATAAAACTTCCCTTCATCAGATTTGTGATTGAAGTTATTTGCGTTCTTTTTGCTTCTTCGTGTTTGCAGCCTGACACTGTTTTTTTTATCATCTTTTTATAATTTGTTTATTGGTTTATGTCAATTTGCTTCTGTTTTAACTGCAAATAAATAAATAAAGAGACTCTGATGTACTGTCTTCATATTTAAAGCACAAGTTTGGGCCGTTTGTAGGAGGTAAATGAGATTGATACCAAACTCTTGTACAGTAAATATGAAGCTGTTTACTTTGAATAAGGTGGAAAAAAAATCAAAATTCATTAAGCACCTTTAACTTTACCCAAATCTTACCTTTCAACGTTAAAAACATTAGCTTGAATGTAACTTCTTCTTCCTTATCTGCACTTACAGATTGCTTCAAATCTGAAGTTAAACTGAGACATTAAGATAAGAGATGCTTTCTGTTTGTGTTGGCTGTGGACTCAGACGTTACTCATATTACAGAGAGGACGGACGGAAGCTAAACAACTTAATTACGAAGGAAAAAGCACTTAGAAAGCAGACAGTTGGTTTCCTTTTAGTCACAACTTGTTAAAAATGTGGCTCATTTATTTCACTGCTGGACATTTAGCTTCGTTCATCGACCTCAAAGAGTCTCTGAATACAGACGCCGGCTGCTCATATTTAACATTAACAGCTGATCTAAAGCTGCTAAACTGCATCACATTTTCTGTTGTTTTCAAGTGAGGAAAACTCAAAGATTTACTGAATAAGTTTGATAAGAGTTTAACAAGTCCAGGTATTTAAGTATAACCTCTCCCATCAACATGTAACGAGTTAAATGAAGTTTAAGTTTTGTCATTATTATTATTAAAAGACGGGATTGATGTGTCGTCTAAACGGAGTTTTAAAGCATTTTAAAAAAAGGCTCTGCTCATTAACTCAGTCACCGTTTATCATTCTGCTGGTTTTATCATCTGCAAAAAAAAAAACAAATGAGAAAAAGAGAAATTTGCATCCTTCAGTGTTGAACCGAGACGTTCTCCTGCAAGTAACCGCTTACGCATTTGCATTTCATCAGATTAAAAAAAACACACACACACACGTCCACAGACTCACTGAATTATTACATATTGAATTTCAACACATTCCTCAAAACATGTCGTTGCTTTCCGACTCATAAATATCATCGCTGACATCCTGCACGTCAAAGAACCTCCGAGCAGGAACGTCATGCTGAAGCCAGAGGAACATTAAGGAACATTAACAGGCTACTGGTGGTAATAAACAGAACAGGGATGATTCGGAACTGATAAAACCTTTATTTCACTTTAAATCGTCTTTTACATTTTGTCCTGTTTATAACATGTAAGGTGAAACTAGGTTTTTTTTTCTTGTTTTTTTTTTTTTAAAAGACATACACAAATCTAGTATTACGTCAATAATCATTATGTGGGGGGGTGAGGATGAGGGGGGGGGGGTGTTGAAGGGTTTCCTTTTTTTTTTTTTGTCATTTTGTCATTTTTTATTGGTGTCCTTTAAGCTAAGTCTAAATTTTCACAACCACGTGCGCGCTAAGCAATAAAACCGTCACAGAAGCAAACCTTTTGTTTTTTTTTGTTGTTTTTTTTGGGTTATTTTTTATTATTTTTTTTCCACTTTTTATTTTAAGCAGAATACTGGTCAGTAAAAACAAAAATGATTTGAGATACCAGATATACAGACAGGCTCGGTGCCACATTCACTACTGCATGGGATCATTTTTTCCTTATAAAGCGAAGAATAACTGCCTTTTTTTTTTTGTTCAGCTAACGAGAAAAGAGCAACAGGGAGGAATATGTTTGTTTGTTTTTTTGTTGATTTTTTTTTTTTCATTTTTAAACTTCAGTGCATGAAAACATTTTGTCCCCAGCAAAAGAAAAATAAAACATTGAGACACATGACTTATTTTTACACCTACATAGTGGAATGTGAAGATGGTTAATGACAAGGTTATTGTGACACTGAGTGGTGAAAATTAAAAGAAACTTACTTTTTCTAATTGGGAAGAAAAAAAAACAAACAAAAATAAAATAAAAATCTCACACCCACATTCAGCTCGACTCAACTGAGAGTTCATGGTTTTCATTTAAAAACAAGTGAAACCACAAAAGGCCTGATTTATTTTTTCTTTTTGTTTTGCCAGTTCAAATGCACATATTGAAAAAAGATCAGATTCAAACCAAAATGAGCTGGAAAAATGTACCGTTTCCTGCTGATTCAGTGTTTTCTCTCTCTCTCTTCTCTCTAAAAACAGCTGAACTACGCGTATATGTTGACCGAGTCCAGCCTGATCCGAACTACAGGTTCTCACTTCCACTAACAGATGATTGGCTGATCGGCTGCCGGGGGGGAGATTTGGCTCCTTCGACGCACGTACCTGTTTGTGTTGTGGACTCAAAACTTTAAAATCACTGCTTCCTGATTACAGTTACACAAGTCAGCTGGTTTTTCGCCCTACAAAAATTACACTAAATCAAATTGATTTATTCTTGCAGTTATTAAAACAAACCTCTGACAAAAAAAAGGTTAATTTATTTGCTTTTATTCTGTATTTTTTTCCAGCCTGTATCCAATTAACGAATGAACAAACTGTCTCGACTCAACTGGCAGTTGTTTTTTTTTTGTTTTTTTAAATACTCGAATCCTGATCGTTTCAGAAGGAAACCGTCAGATCAATACTTGGCCTCGATGTCGCTTCTGCCTTTTGTATTTTTGAAATGAGGGAGCAGCAAGTTCAAGTGTCAAACCACAGAGTAAATTCCCAACTCAATGCTTGCAGTAGATTTATATGGTGATAAATGAAGGCGTGTTCTTGTTCACAATCACACCATTCAGCAGTGAGTGGAAACTTAGGACTTTTCTAGACTTGTCAGGACAAGCAGGAAATGAGGATAAGAGAGGGAGGAGGAGGAGGAAGTACCAAAAAATGAAAAAAAATCATCTGATCAAAAATGCAAAAACACATCAGCTAACTGTAACGGCTTCTTTGCAAGCAGGTGTTAACGAACAACATCGACAAACCGTTTTTGTTTTTTTCTCCAAAAGACAGATTTACAGTTAAGCTCTAAAAATGTTTACAATTTTACAGTTTTCAAAAAGAAAAAAGAAAGAAAAAAAAAGGTGCGAGTTTGATATTTGTTATAGACACACACACACAAACACGCACATGTAAAACAAAAAGGAAAGAAAAGGGAATCGAACATGTTGGTTAAGGAGTCGACTGCAGGGCTGATGTTCAACAGGAAGCAGGCAGGTCCCGTTTGTGGTGGAAAAGGGTCTAAAATCCTCTCAAACATTAAGACGATGGAATGTATGCTTTCCTGTTCTTTAACAATTTTAATAATTTTTTTCCCGCTCCGAATTAAAAATATGCAGAATTCCCCTGTTTGGATCTGACTTTCATGTTAGAAAGGAAAAAAATAATAAAAAAACAAAACAGCGAGTGTTTGATTACACAGCAGGTAAAACACTTTTGTTTTTTCGACGTGTCAGTGTCACAATACAGCCTTGTAGGACCCTTCTGTATAAACCTCAGCAGAACGTCACTGCTGTTCAAACACAACCCCTCCCAGATGATGATCGGGGGCTTTATTTTGCCATCAAAACAAGGATTCTTGGTGGCGAAGTGGAGGAAAAACTAAGCATCACAGTGTTTGTTGAAAATAAACGGACAGTTTAATAACCTTTTTGTTGTTTTCGTTTCGTTTAAAGTGGAATAAAACCAGCCATTTGCCAGTACACTAAGAAAAGCCAAAAGAGAAGGGATGGACAACTATATAAATGCAATTAACTCGCTAGAGAGAGGAAGGGGAGGAAGGTGAGAGAACGTACTGAAATGTTAGGAGAAGGAGGGAAGAGGAGCGAAGGGGGAGAACAGAAGGGACGGAGGAGAAAGATTAAACGAGGAGGGTTTAAAAAGAAGAAAAAAAAAGAAACGGGGATGTGGGCTCCAAGAGACATGAATTGATTTTGTGGTTTTGGATAAAAACCCTCCCTGCGTGCTGTAAGACGACCGGCTGGTCGGCCCTGGAGTGCCATGAAGAAGGGAGGGAGGATGGAGGGAGGGAGGAAGGATCGTGGGGTGATGGAGTAGTTTCCCCTCCTTTTTTCCCCATTTTAATTTAATATATATTTGCTTGTGAAGGTCAGGTACTATTCATGCTGTTGGTTATACAGAAGGGAGGTCGGGAGGCTGGGCTTGAAAAATAACTAAACAAAACAAAAAAAAAGTGGGACAAAAGGGAATGAACGGGCTGTTTATGTGTACGAAGAGAGGAAGAAGAGAAGAAAGAGGAAGAGATAGAAGGAGGAGGAGGAGGATGGTTAACAGTGAAGTGCGCTCTAGTTCTCTCCCTCGCCGGCTTCGCCCTCGTCTCCCTGGTTTTCTGATGTCCACAGCTGCAGAAGAGAGAAAAAAAACATCCGTCAGTCTTCCAACCAACAATCACTTCACTCTAAAAACACAGCTGCTGTTTAAAAAGGACAAACATTTGTTTTTATTCTAGAAATGATTAACAAATCACAGCAATGTATTCAAAAACACACCACAAAACCCCCCCACACACAGACACACACACTCACACACTAGAGCGCCAAATACGCAATAATCCGCCACTAAAAATAGTCCCATAAAAATGTACTTTTTTCTCCTGTTTGAGACATGTTTTTTTTTTATATATTAAGTGAAACTACACGTTTGTGTTTTTAAAGGTTTATTTCAGAGGCTCAGAGTATTCAGACTGATTCATTGTTGTTTTTTTGACGATAAGAAGAGACAAACGTATCCTTGTCCTAGACGTTATACAAACAGAATAATATTGTTGGTCTTCACAAGGAAATGAAGGTGTGTCTGTTCTGTATTGAAAAAGAGTTGATGTGAAATCAACCCACATCGTCGTCTGATTCACGTCTCCTCGACATTTAGCGCCACGTTTAACGTTCTTCTATTATCACACCTGATTCTAGCTGCTGCCAGTAAACGGAGTAAAAGTTATTAATGTAAATGTGGATTTAATTTATCATCTCGGTTTTAGTACGAAAACAAAAACAGCCTCCTCTGCAGCGCGTTGTTTGCTGTGTAAACACAGCTGAGTTACTCCACCTGGTGGGTCAACAAGACCAGTGGACACGAGATAAAGTCGACAAACATTCACTACTTCATGTGTTTAATCAGTTAAACACTGAAGAAAACGCGTAAATTTGGAGGTGCTGCGTTTAAAAGAAAAAAGAAAACGCAGGACAGGAAGTAGATGTTCACAGGTGCATACTCACAGTGAGGTTGTCCCTTAGTAGCTGCATGATCAGCGTGCTGTCTTTGTACGAGTCCTCGTTCAAGGTGTCGAGCTCGGCGATCGCCTCATCGAAAGCCTGCGGGGAGAAACGGAGACGTTCAGCCGACACAAATCTTCCTGAGTGCTAAATACACACAAATTAGTTTCTATGATGTTTACACCTTCGATGTATTCACACAAGAGTAGCGCGTGTGGTTTCTCAGGTGGAGCGATAGTCCAGTTTTATGGTGAGACGAGGCCACATGTTCATAACAACAGATCTCTTACATGAATAAACTAGCATTAGCATGTTAGCACACACCTGCTTGGCCAGAGAGCAGGCCTGCTCGGGCGAGTTGAGGATTTCATAGTAGAAGACGGAGAAGTTGAGGGCCAGGCCCAGCCGGATGGGGTGTGTCGGCTGCATGTCCTTCTTGCTGATGTCGAAGGCCTGCTGGTAGGCCTGCTGAGAGTTCTCCACCGTGTCTGCAATTATTAAGAGGATCAAATAATTATTTTATTTAATTTGTTGAAAGCAAAAAAGTCAAATATTTGCTGATCGCAGCTTAAAAAAAAAACAAAACGAGACATTTGAAGACAGAAATAAAGTTATTATGAGGAAAGATTAATCAAGAAGGCAGATTAATGGATAATTAAAGTCAACATGTTCACCGTCTTAGCTTAGCATGTTAGCGTGTTAGCATGTATAGCTCCAAGCACTCAAAACAGCTGAGGCTGATGGGAAGTTCATTAGTTTGGAAGTGGTTTGTCATAAATATTTGGACACTGTGAAATACAAAAGGGCTTTGACTTATCGCCATGACAATCAGTCAGTTGATTGATAACCGTGGCAACAAACCATTATGGGTTGCCGTCTCCTGGCAACAGTCTAAATGAGTCAGCCATTAACAACAGGAGCTTTGGCCAAAGGACAGAAATAGATGAAATGATGTCGGGAACATTTTTCTGTAATCTTCATCTGATGATTTGTACGTGATTGTTTGAAAAATGTCTTTTTCGTACCGACAGCGACTCGTGACACCGCGACTAATGACTAACTCTGACACTTCATGTGTCCTCCAGGTCCACTCTTTCACTCCCAGGCTGTCCCAACTCTCTTCTTACCCCGATCAGAAGGAAACGATTTGACTCAAGACACTCACCCTTCTTCGAGTCCCCAGAAGCCACCTCTGACAGGTATCTGAAGTAGTCTCCTTTCATTTTGAGGTAGAACACCTTGCTCTCCGCCTGAGATGCATTGGGAATGAGGAATTTGTCGAGCAGGTTCTGAAACAGAGAGGACGGGGAGGGGTTGAATAAAACAGGAACGAGTACAGCGGCGGTGTTGCGGACGTGTTGCTTCATGTCCTGATGAGACATGAAAAACGATCCAGGAAATTCAGATCAGTGAGTTCAAAGACTTATTATTAGACACCGATCCTTTAGGTTCACCAGCTTATCGTATGAGCAGCATACAAACAGTTATTAAACGGTTTATTACACACCATCATGTAAAAAGGAGCTTTCACTTGTATTAAAACGTCTGTTAGAAACCTTTATTAAACGCCTGTATAGACTTCAGTTTATGTAAATGATAAATAACGTCACATCTTTTTAATTGAAGCAGAAGTTCAAACAGTTAAATTCCTGCTTGCAGCGTTTATGCAAAACCATTTAACTGGCGTCATCGTTCTTAAAATAAACGCAGATTTATGACGTCATCACATCTGTAAGAGTCACAAATGGATTTGACAGCAACGTCCCCTCGTTGCCTCGAGCTCGGCTAATGAATGTGTTCATGATTTAGGAGAAAAGTTGAATTGAGTCAAGTTTGCCGGCGGGGCGTCACTAATTTACAGCGTGTGTCGTTCTGCTGCTGCCGTCATCCGGTCGCTTTCACCCAGATCACGTGATCAGGGCCGACTTTACTCCTCGAGCGTCTCCTCTCTGAGACCGGCTTTGTGTCACTTGATTACATTTAGACCTTTTAACCACAGAAGTCGGTTTTAATCTGGCAACTCCAGTAACCTGGCCTGGAAATGTCATGCAGACAGTTGACCGGATTAAGATTAACTACAAAACCCAGCAGCTGTAAATGAACTCTAACAGTACAGCTGATAGATTATTATCAAAAAAACTAGACAGCCGAGAGATGCTCGATTTAAACATCGCAAGAAACAGGAAGATTGCCCTTCTTTCAAAATAAAAGGCACTTTGTTTATTTTTATTATCTTTGTTATTTTGACATTAACAGTTTTTCAATTGAATTGATCTACACTTGTATCTAATCTACTTATTTACATGCTTCTCATGCTCATCTATAAATAGTTTCTCGCAGTGGAACAAATAATACATAAAGAAAACGTCGGTCCGATCTATCGATGAGCTCTTCTGAGGTCAAGGTCACCAACATATTGGTTGTGCTGCGGATGCATCAGATCTTTCTCTTTCCGAGCTTCCTGCTGCTTTAAGGACAGCATGTCTCCACCCGTCCTTCATTCCTACAGCACCACATCACTGCAGAAGCTCCCAGTTTGACCTTCAAGATATTATTAGAAGACAGCTCAGGCGCTAAAAATCTGAGTCTGCTTTGACCTTGAGCAGTTTCTGTTCTAACCTGACCTGGCAGTGTAGGCGGGTTGCTTATGAGTCCTGAAAGAAATATTATATTCAAGGCCTAAAATGTTTATTACATTTGTATCCTGCAACACTTAAACAGCATCTCTGAGCAGCAGAGTGAAACTTCTTCGTCTCTTCGTGGTCTCATTGGGTTCAGGTGAAAGCAGTGAGCTTTACTTCAGCCACCGTTTGGCTACGATTCAGTATTTTGCTTTAGGATTAACGAAACAGATCAGCTTAAGTTGAACCTACAGCCTTTTTTATTGGAATGATAACCTGTGTGGAGGTTAGGTCATTGCTGGAGATTGTACTACTACATTTTACAACCAGGAGCAACGGTATATTATTATTAATATAGTAACCTGAGAGTTATTAGTTTGTTGTACATTAATAAATGACTCGAGGCTTTAACGTCACTTACAGCAGCATAACTCAGTGCACACACCGCAGAGAGCAGAGGAGAGAATAGAAACAAGCCCGATGATGTCAATAACTGACAGCAGAACACAGTAGAGACTGTTTATTTACATTATTTATGTCATTTATGTGCTCTCTTAAATCTCAGATCAGTGTCAGAGACTCCGTCACGCTACTTTCTCTCCTCTGGTCTTTGAACAAAGAGTAAAGCCAAGAAAAAAAAAAAAATTAAAGCTTTGTTTGACGACTCTTTCAACAGCTTCTAGTGCTGCTAGCAACATTATTACTGTCCCCACGAGTTAACACCATGTGACTTATTCTCTTCTGCGCTCCAGTGTGTTCGTCTTTCATCTACCTCCCTTCTTTTATACCTTTTGTCCCCTCCCTCCACTCCCGCCCTTTAATCATCCCCCTCCGTACCAGCACGTCGTGGCAGATTTCTTGGAGTTCAGACTCGATCTTCACGCGGTAATCGCGGGCCATCTGCTGTTTCTTCTCGCTGCCCTCCGTCTTCTGCTCGATGCTGGAGATGACGCGCCAGGATGAACGACGGGCGCCCACCTAATGGAAACAACAACAACGTCAACCCAAAAAAAATAAACACCTCACGTTAACAACGAGACCTGATAAACACAGCTGAATTTATACATGATTGGTGATAAAGTAAACATGATTAAAACCACAACTATTTGGTTTCCATCTTGGACAATGTTATTTTACTGCATTCTTTGCATTGTACACGAGCGACATCATGGTTTTCAGGATGGAAATTTGGCCATTTCCTCACCTTTATGACGGCATAACGCCTGATCATCCATAATAAAAGGCTCATATATTAACCACAGAAAAAGTATCATGTGATATACGGATACTTTCCTTCTGGTTGCAGCTGGTAACAAACATGAAACAAAAGAGTACCGAGTTGTACTCGATGCTGGCAAGCTTTAAAATAATAATAATGATCAACAACAGTAGTGCTGGAAAACCTGAGGCTGTTCTTACATAATTTGTGCTTTAAAGTATAAAATCATCCAATCATAGCAGCACAACAAGTCACTGGCTGCTTATTATATAAGGGAGCTTTTGCCCAAATGCAGATATTTTCACTGTAAATGCTACAGCAGGAGTAAGCAGATTGTTTTCTAAGATGTCCTGTAACAGCAGCACAGTACAACTCTGCCTTTATAAACGGCCTTTTAGTCAGTGATGAGCAGTGTAGCGTTGCAGCACATGACGTCCTGTTGACAGTCATCTGAGAAACAACAGAAGCCATAAATTCAGAGGAAGATGTTCGTAGCTGCCTTGGGAGTAAAATCAGGTTGAAATGCACCGATTAGTTGATTAAATGATGATACTCTAATAACTAATATTTCATTTAATGTCCAACTTTATTGATCAAATTGTGCTCAGTTTTGAGTGTTTTCTTACTCTTAGACTAGTTTAAATTCCTGTTAAATCGACGAGGAAACAGCGTTATTAATATACTGTAACTGTAACGTACTGTAACTTTTGGCAAATGCTAAAAAAAATAAAATAAATAAATCTCACGTCACTTTAACCGCCGCAGGGCTTTTTCTGTTTATTAGGTCAATAGTCAATTTCCCAGAATGACATTTGTTTTGACAACAAGCAGCTCAGACAGACTCAAACTTACCTACAACTGATTCTCTGAATTCACCTTTGCTCCCGTCTCTGTATTTCATTAAGTTGTTACGGATTGTAAAGCATGACGGAGCCTACAGATCAGCTTCTGTTGGTTTTAGTTTGTCTTTCAACAGACCTCATTTGATGCATCTAAATATAGTTTGAAAAGCATCAACTGCATTCGTTTTGAAAAATTTAAACTCTATTTTGGGCATTTTGTTCTTTAGCTCAGTTTAATGGAGAATTTAATGATGCATTAAGTGACATTTGTATTTTGCAGTAAAATCTGAGATGTTTAAAACTGCCATTTTCAGTGAAGCTAAAAAGCACCATGAGCTCTATCCTTGAACCAAATCTGTGGAGTTAGCCATCCTTATAGAAGAGAAAAAAACCCAAACACGTCTGAGTCCTCAGATGGATGCCATACCACGTTCTTGTAGGCGACAGAGAGCAGGTTGCGCTCCTCGTTGCTGAGCTCCAGGCCCTGCTCTGTCACGGCCTTCATGGCAGCCGCCATGTCGTCGTAGCGCTCGGCCTGCTCTGCCAGCTTGGCTTTCTGCACCAGATCGTTCTTATCCATCTTAAGGCTGCGGGGACACAATAACAGTAACAGAGTTAGTATTTGGACTTGAGCAACGAGTCTCTGTTCACCAGCTGGAAGAGAAAAAAAAACGATAGAAAGAAAGACAAGTGTGAGATATTAGAGTCCGTTATGTAACACAGTGAAGAAGGCAAATATGAAATCAAGACTCGTTTTTAGTCACTGCCTTTAATTAAATCCTTAAAAACATCAATGCATCATCCACACTGATATTATGTTTAGTATCAGTTCAACATTATGACCTTTTATTGCTTTTTTAAAGCTCAAACATGGAATCAAACCACTAGCAAAACCAATGGTTTGGCAAAAGCTAATCAAAGTTATTGATTTGTATCACAATATCATAATAAATTATAGTTTTCAATTCCAGTGAAATGGCTGCTTCTAGTTATTATTTCAGCCCTGAGGGTTTTCTGCTCTACAGATGAATCCAAGCAGGCCAAAGCCTTTATATCTACATCACACTATAAACTCGAACCACCCCTCAGTGTCCACATTTGCATATTTAATCATTTTGTTTTATTAGTTATAGTTTCCCAGAGTCCAAAGTGATGTGTGTAAATGACCATTAGTCTAAAACCCAGCGACTTATTATCACGTATGACACTAAAAAGCATAAAAACCTATTTGAGAAGATAAAAGCAGCAACGTTTTTGGTATATTTACTTTAAAAAAAGAAAGACAATTATTCGATTATCAAAATACTTTAATTTAATTTGATTAATTTCCCGTTGGTCGACTAACCGTCTCCGTCATGTTTCATGGTGACTGAGGGCCATGAAGTCCTGACCGGTCCGAGGTAAACCATAACCAGGCCAGGACATTAATATTTGCTTTAAGCCATTCCTGTGTGGATTTGGCTTTTTGTTTTGAGTTGCTGGAAAATTAATATCCTAAAGTCACAGTTCTCTAAAAACAACTGCAGGTTTTACTCTGGATTTACCGAATTCACTGAATCCAACGTTCAGCAGCATCCTCACTTCAGACTTTATGATGACCACTTTTATGACGATTGATCTATTGATATACGGGCCCTCGGATAATTTTATGCATCCTTTCAATAATTTTGTCCCCATTTCATGTGGAACATTTCTTTATCTTCATGATATTGGCTGCGGTTGGACACAGGTATATTTAACATAAAAGCAGGACCAGCGTAATGTATATTGAATTGAATTTGCCATTTTCAGACAGTTATAGTTTTTTTCTTCTATTGTCATATTGTGCAAGGACACCAGATGGCACTGAGGCATCCATTGCGACCAACACCCATTTACTGCTGGTCTTTACTTGTGACATTTAAAAAAGGTGGTTGTTCCAGTTGTTGCTGTGATGTAATCTTCCCTTCAATTCATGGTTTCATGAACCAATCATTGGCCCATATTGTCCACTGCCGCACCTTATATGTATTTATTCTGATTGTGATAGAAATCTTGTCATTATTGCATTTGTATATTTCCAATAACATCTGTCACAAACCTAATTTCTGAGCTATTTTAAGTTTAATTGTCAACTTTTTAACTTTAAAATCTGACTGATAATACTATTCAGATTAATTAATTATATAATTTGAATGAAATTGAATCTACTGTGAAAAAAATTACATTTTCTTTCATGGAAACTTAATAAAAGGTTTTTTTTGTTTTTAATATTTCTTTAAAAAGGATTTCACTAAAGAATAAACTCAAATGTCTCCGATTCCAGCGTCTCTAATGTAAATGTTTTGTTTTATTAGTCTTTTTATGTTAATATAAAACTGCTGTATGCTGAGTGTCAAGCAACAGCAGTCATCAAATTAAAAAAAAACTTCTTAGATTAGCTAAACGGTGCTCCTGTTGTCAATCATGCACTTGCTATGGTCTGCAGTAATTAATAGCCTCTCAGCTGGGAGCTCACCAGCAGCACATTTTCACTGCTGATTCAGGGACTGGATCTAGAAATCAATTATCTGCTGATATTGAGCGCAGATCCATTAGTTTACCAAAACACCATTAGTGCATTGGGTCATTATAAATTTACGTACCCATTTCCTCTATTATCAGGGACACTCACTGAGAAGAAACCTGAGATCACCAGTAATGTGTGGAGGCTGACTTGAAGAAAATCTGTGGGTTTCACATTATCACCAAATCCTCAACATCAGCATCATTTGGTCAGTTTCACTTCTTGATCCGAGACGTTTTAACGACACCTTTTAAATCACTATATCAGTCTTAAGAGGGAAAAGAAAAGAACCAGAATATGCTAAACTCGTGATAAAAACAACAGATCCTTCCTGATTTTGTATTCAGACATGGAGCTTATGAAAATACAGTTATAATGATAATTATGAGGATTGTGGCTTTTACTTTATGGAGTCTTAATCTGACTATTTTATAAAATGTAATAGTCCAAATTATTCATAAATTCATCAATAATGGAAATAATCATTAGCCATGTGATTGTGAATATATCCCTTTTATCACTCACACATCACAATATTTTAGGAAAATATAAATGTTGCCAAAAACCCACCTGATGTATTTTAATGTTATATAAAAGGTACTGATTGATTATCCTACACAATAGACAAGTTATACTGTACATCCTGCACATGGTTCTGGAAAATGACTAAATTAACTGGGCTAAGCTGTATTGTTTTATTTTAATAATTTTATTTATGTACATTGTATAAAAAATAGAAACTGAATCTTTTTAGCTAACTCGAATAAAATTGAATACCTTACATGTGGTTTTCACACAGTGGTGTCATGTCGACAATCCGAAGCTAACATTTCAATTTAGCATCCACCAGCTAGCATGTAGCGTCGAGTAAAACGCCGCTTTATCATGATTACAGACCACATTTCAATTTTAATCGGTCCAAATTGGCCTCTTCGATTAGCTCCAATCATTTGGCACGTCACCAACACACTCGACAGTAGCAATGCTATTACCCAACCAGCTAGCTGACTATTAAGGTTAACAGGCTTATTATGCGCACCGACAAAAAAAAAATGGGGAACATCATGTTCAAGAGCAGACGGAGATGTAACGAACAGCTTTTTAAAAAAATAAACAATAAAATAACGTTTTATATCTTAAAAACAGCATCAACCAAGACTATTAAACGTAGGTAGTTTAGTCGGCCTGCTAGCAGCTACGCCCTCCTTGTCGCATCCCCCTGCGGAATTTTAAGATGGAGAGACAGATTACCGCCTAGCTAGCATGCTAACCTCACGTCATAGCACGGCCGTTGGCTGCAAGCGTTAGCTTAGCTGCTAACAGGACCTGACCCAGTTCGATCTGGATTGATGATACAATATAAGACGACAGCGACACACTGTGCGCTGATATAGTTTATTAAAAATCGTTAAATACGGAGTATGTACCGTCCATTGATATTTAGATAATATCGAAAGAAAAAAATAACATTTTTACCTCCGCAAATCGCCTTTGCGGGGTACACTCCCGGGAAATAGGGAGGGTGTGTTAGCTTCCATGTCGTCTCACTACGCCATGACGGAGCTCGGATAAAGACATCAAACTAAAACACACCGACAATCACTCTGCTTTGTCGGATATCTATCCTGCGTATAATTAGGCCAGACATGTTGGTTATGTGATTAACAGCTTTACGTTATCATCCGTGTCCGTGTAATGTTACGCTAGCACTGGATGCTAAAATGTCTCAGGGCTGCTCTCACGACGGCCGCGGCTGCTAAGCTGTCAAAATGGCCAAACTCGGGTACTGCTTCGCCCTCCCTCCCCATACACACACACAGACACACACACACATAGACACCGACACACACACACACACACACACACTGGCTCCGGCGCACCGCGCATGGCATCGACCGAAATCTGGGCCTTAAAAGAGAAAAAAATGAGCGACCTGTAAAACACTCGACAACACAAAGAACACGGACGATCCCACACCAGGTGTTTTGTGGGCTATTTCTCGCTATTTTTTACCAGCAGTCTCGGCCTAAATCCTCGCACACAGCCCCAAACCACAATAGGCACCTTCCGCCGCAGAGGCAGGGAATGGGGCCACCGCTGGGGCTGCTCTTACCGCCTAAAGACCGACCTTAACCTTTATATAAGACAATAATCGAGTGATATGTAGGTAAACTCACATTTAGAGCGTACTAGGAATCCCGATTTTATTCTCTGAACGATGGGAGTTTGTCAAGCCGTCCTCCGCTCGCTGCTCAGGGTATTCAGGGCAGTACCACTTCCGCCTGCTCTGACACTTCCGCTTCCTCTAAACCCCACCCCTCCCCCCGCCAGTATCCATAGCGACCGCGCCAGGGGGTTTCCTAAGCATCTTGCGAGGGGCTTTGACGTCAGGAGGACCATGGCAACCGCTACAGGATGACGTACGCCGGTCTCCGTGGCAACTGTCTCCATGAGTCCGCTGCTGTCGTATCTGAGTTCACCATCATGTCAGCTGACACAGCTTTGTGTGGGTTACACTGATTTTTTTTTTTTTCATACCTTATAAGAAGCAGGTTTCTTCCACCTACACAACCACTGCAAACCCCGAAACACAATCAATCTGAATTTTATCTTCACCATATATATATATATTTATATATTATTATCATGTTTCTAATTTATTTATGATTTTTATCATTAACGTGACAAGGCAAGATGTAAGCTATGTGCTTTCTGTTCAATCATTTACTGTGTCTTATATAATAACTAACTGATCGACCTGTCAACATAAATATTTTAACCCACAGGGAGTCTGGGGGAGGTCATTTTTTTTAACAGATAGATATAATTTCCTGTATTATGGTGCCTTTTAACAGATGGTTTGTTGCTTCTATCTGGCATGAGAAATATTATAAGAAGAGGTCGGCTCCAGATCACAAATTAGAAGATATTTAAAAAAGTACAGAAATTGATTGGATGATTAATTCAAAGCCACCTTTATTAATAATAACCACATATTGTTTATTTAAACCTGAGGATCTCTTTATGCTTTCATGCAATTGCAATTTCTGTTAAATTAATGTCTTTAATGTTAATCACTGAGTAAAGTGGAGAAATTTATCAACATTTCTTTTTAACTGCACGCATTGTGCTTCATACGCTGCTGTTTATTTGTCAGACTGAAGCAGATAATGTGACTCGAGCTGCTGAATTTAAGGTCCTTGTATAGTACGGAGGAGTAGCGGACACAGACAGCCTGCCTGCGCAGTTCTATAGTATATTTTGGCATCTGTGGATGTGGACGTGTTATACTCACTGAATAAACAAGCGGCAGTTCATAAAAATAAAAGCCAACAGCAGCAGTTAAATTTAATGTCACTGTGACAGACACTGTGAGAACGTAGAACCAAAGTCTATCTAATAAAATACTCATAATAAAAAACACTAGATCTTCAGTGATTTATATACTATAAGCATTGACAGTTTCATGTTATTTGATATATTTCTTATCTGTCGCATTATCAAAACAACTTATATGTTATTTTAGGCTGAAATAGATTTTCCAGATCTTTTATTTGAACAGCATTTTTTTTTTTTTTACATAACATGCAGCAAAGATTATATGTTTGCAGGATATTTGTCAAAAAATGACAGTACAACATTACATTTTGAACATTACATGAATATATTAAACTATAATTGAGAAAAATATGTATTTTGTTTGTATGTAATTGACCTACAATACAAAGGAAGAACACTACAGTAAGGATTTATTTAAAAAAAAAAAGAAATAAAGACTAATATATTCAGCCTGTATTAATTTTTAATAATAATAATAATAATAATAATAATAATAAATAACTGCATCACCATTGTACATAACATTTCTATTTGCAACAGCAGTGCAGCAGGACTGTTAAATCTGAGACCTCGGTAGCTGAACTCTGCACAGGTGACACGTGTGTTCAGGAAGGTTAAACACTCGTTAACGTTGACATACCTTCTTCCCCCTCAGTTGTTGGCAGCTCAGCGAACCTGTTCTTCAACATCTTCACGTCTGCATTTCTCTTCTTTTTGTCGCCAACTCTCTCGTTAGTTTTACTTACTTACATAATATGGACACTCAATTTTTACCCAGTTTGGGGTCAATATTGCACCAATCTGTTATTTCAACCCAGTGATTGTGACTGTGGACATGCTGATTGTGACTTCTGGTGATGTTTTGATGCACTACGTCACCTGGTTGTTCAGTCATAGGTGGATGTTCCTGACAGCCATCAGTATGGAGTAGTGATATATGTTAACTCGATATAACTTCATGTGGTTATACATACATACATACAGCGAACAGAGATTATTTGTAGATGTATTTGTAGGCTGCTGCTCCTCTGTGCTGTACCTCACTGCTGCAGCCACTAGATGGCAGTAAAGACTGTTGGTAGTTTTAATGCGCTTCAGTCTGATCTGTTGTGATTTATTATATTTTATTTACAGACCTAAGGTAGCATACTTAGTGGATATTTTCTGAATATATACAGTATATACAATACCAATCAAAAGTTGGGGGAACATGTGTCTGAATGTTTGAATGAAATATGAAGTTAATTGATAAATCAAAACTATAAATGACATTATTTTTAATGCATCCTGACTTTACTTATACATATACACATATTATGACACATACATGTATTTATTATTATTTTAAAATTGTAATCCTATATTTTTCTTCTTCTTATTATTATTAATTATAATAAATATGATTATTTTATACAGCAGTTCAAAATCTGGTGCTTTACTGGAGTAAATAAGCAATAAACAAACTCCAAATGTAACAATATAATCAAGTAAAATCAGTACAAAAATATATAAAAATGTCAAAATGTATTTTTTTTTTTTGTTTTTTTTTTTTTTTTTTTTGTTTTTTTCTTTTTTTTCTTTTTTAATTTTTTAAATTTTTCTTTTTTAATTTTTTAATTTTTTAAATTTTATTTTTTAAATTTTTAAATTTTTTAAATTTTTTAAATTTTTAATTTTTTAATTTTTTAATTTTTTAATTTTTTAATTTTTTAATTTTTTAATTTTTTAATTTTTTAATTTTTTAATTTTTATTTTTTTTAATTTTTTAATTTTTTAATTTTTTAATTTTTTAATTTTTTAATTTTTTAATTTTTTAATTTTTTAATTTTTTAATTTTTTAATTCTTTAATTCTTTTATTCATTGTTTTATCTTTACTGAGTTGGTGTACATATACTGCTGCTGCTGCTGTATTGATCCCCTCATCTTTGTGTAAATGCATGTAGAATTAACAGGTTTTTAAAGGGATTATTTTCATCGCATGCATTTTCTCATATTTTTTGTATGCTATGTGATCAATAGCAGTAAACATGATGATCTATTCAGAAAGCAAAAACCTAAATACATGTTCTGGTTGTCATTTCACTGTCAGTTCAACTAGTTCACTGTGACCCAGAAGTGTATTAAATTTAGATCCTCGTCGTCCTCGACCACAGCAGGACCATGTTCTGGATCCATTTTCACTCACATTCATTCATCGGTGGTCTAATTCAAAATTACTTCCTGCTCTTAAAGATATTGCTGTTTTGTAAGTGAAGTTTTGAAGATGCTTCGACCGTATTGGTGGCTGTGCTTTCACTTGTTATTGGATACTATTCATGTATGTAATACACTGTGTTTATAACCTTTTAATAATAAACACAACAACATTATATTTATTAACCTAACATCTATATGCATGTTTTATAAATAACTACAGTGCTGAGCTGTTGCAAATATTTGTTGCTTATATCTTATTTTTAATGCAAATATTTGTTTTTATTCTACCTTCTAATTCTAATTATTTATGAAAATACACATAAAAGTACTATTTAATAGATTCAAATGTATAAATGAATGTATGAATACATAAATGTTTACAATGGATTTAGGTATAAATGTGATGCCGAGCTGTTTGGTTCAACTCAAATTCATACTAATGTCTTTTTATACAAAGTGTATGTGGTATATATTACTACACATGAAGTTATGATTGAGAGTGAAACTTGGTGTTGTTGTGATAATAAAATAGTAATTTAATCAAAGTCTCAGTGCAGCAGTAAAGTTTAGAGTACATTGAGATGGACAAAAGTTATAAATTACATTATTAGCAAATGTCTTCTTGCGCCCCGATAAAATGAAAAGTTTCACACCACCGATCATTACATAACAACAAGTCCTCCAAATTAAACAACCACATAGGTGAGTCGTACCTGCCGTCGTTAAAGTCTGGTTAGGTTTAGGCACAGAAACCACACCAAGATTCATGGTTTGGGTTGAAATGCTCAGTAAAAAGTGGTTAAAAATGTTAAAAAAAGAGGTGCTACTGTGTGAAACTTCCCTTGTTTTGCTTGAGCACCTGCCGCCAAAAACGTCTTTACTCGGCTCTGATCATCAGCAGCACCGGGTTCAGTTTTAATTAACTCAAATGGCAGATATCTCATTCTCTAATGTCTCTGTTCTGTACGTGTGACATTTACACAGCGGCACCAAAAACAGCAGGTGTGCATGTTTGTGTGTGTGTGTATGTGTGTCATCGATGAAGAACTGAAACACATCTCTTCAGGTAACCTTGGAGACATGACGTGACTTAAGGGTGGCTATGCTTAGCTTTGTTTCCCGGCCGCTTTTCATCACCAACAGAAGCACTTCAGTAAATGAACACAAAGAACGTATAATGAAAGAGGGAAGCAGAGCGGAGCGAAATAATCAAAGTTTGCAGTGTTAAGCACACGAGACGGAGATGGCTGGATGTCACATGTGTTGTAAAGTAGACTTCACAGTCTCAACAACCAGGAAGTAATATACATGACAGTACTCTTGTGTTGTCTCCGTATTGTGGTGAGAAATGTAAATTCTGCTGTTAGACTTTTGCAAGCGTTTTGTTCATCCTGAAACAGCATTTCTCATGTGAATAACCACATGTGAGGTTTTCAGCGGCTTCAGCATTCAGAAACACATGAAGCATCATAATCTCGGCTGTGTTATGTTTCCTTAAAGTTTATTTTTTCTGTATAGACCCGCAGTGGATCTTCCAGTGTTACACTAAGATGATAAATAGCACAAAAACACGCGATCATCTTGAGGTCAAGCTGCAGGCTCAATTGGTCGTCATCCAGATGGGTGACTGAGAGCTGCTTCGTCCAGCCTCTGTGATCCTCAATCTATCTGACAGAGTTTTAATCAATATGTTATGAAGTCCTATAACTCAAGTCTTGCTGTGGGGCTCCGAGCAGAAGAAAGATCTACTGAAAATCAATGGAGTCACCGTTTCCCAACACAGTCATTTGGTTTGGAGGTGACAGCTTTGGAAAATAAAAGGGAACCAGAGGAAGAGAATTACAGTGAAGGTGAAGAGATACAGGAGGAGAGAGACGGGCGAGAGAGAACGACGAGAGGACGGGGCGAAAAAAAAAAGGGAAGAGACGAGAGACAAAGTCATAAGGCCATTCCCAAAACAGGGGATGATGCAGAAACAAGAAAAAGTAGATAAACATCATTGTTTGTGGGTTTTTAAGTTTTTAAGGTGCTTCAAAAGTTTATTTAGTCTATTGTAAGCAATGAAAGACATTTTCACAACAGTGTGGTATGTTGATCATTTCAAAAAGGTAGAAAAGTTTTTTTTTTTAAAGATTTATCAGCTGCAGAAGTGTCCTGCAAAATTGTAATTTTTGTGTAATTGAACAAAATACCTTTTATCTAACGCCACAAGCAGTAGTTAGCTGCTTTGTGTTTGGAATCACACCAACACCCTGTGGTGCAAGCAAGCTATAGTTTAGTGAGAGTCTGCAGCTTATCTACTGCTACACAGTCACACCCAATAATCAGGATGCTCAAAAAAAACCCTGAACATAACCCAGATACTAGTTTGCCTCACTGATGTAAAACATTTAGGGAATGAAGGAAATGAGCAGCGTGTGTGTGTCTGTTTTTCATGGCTCCCACCTGTTTCCTCAGACTCACTAGAACAGTTATTTATAAAGCATGAAGAACGGGGAATTACAGCTATTCCTGTTGTGTTTTGGATGCTAATTGCTTCTTTGGTGACTCAAGGTGGGGACGTGTGAACTTGTCCGTATGTCTATAAGCATAATAAGCCTCTTCTTCTAACACAAACCTCGACAAAACATGCATTTATGTGATTTCTGTTTATATATGTATAATCTAAGTTATGTGTATGTGTAGGATGTATGTTTTGTTTTTGTCACATGCAACAAAAAAAATGCACAATCTGTGTTCTAATTGGCCCACAGTTTGGTTGTTTTTTTTTTCCGGTGGATGAGTCAAAGAAGCAGCAGGTTCCTGTTTATTTTGGGACAGAAACAGGACAGGATATTAAAGAACCCACAGGAGGTTGGTTCTGGTGACGGCATGTCTGTATGAGGACATATTTCCTCTCAAAATAATATGGATGTAATGATGACACAGACTGATAGCAGTGAACAAAAATTCACAACGATCCGTGTGTGCAGCAAACAGGTTATAAAAATACAAATATGACGTTACTTTAAAGGAAAAGCAATTTTCCAGCTTTTAGTGGAAACATAAATGCATTGTATGAAGTTGGTCATAAATGTCATTGAAATCTTTGAAATTCAAACTGTTACCTCCTGATGCTGTTTGTAAAGTTGCCTGAAATATAAATGCTTAAATTCACGAGTCATCATCCCATTTACAGACTGTCTACAATCCTGCAAAAGATGGAAATATACAGCTAATTTACAACACTAAATACAATGTGATGCATTCAATGCCGCCTCCAAAAAACACTAACATATCATAAAGTGACAACCCTGCGCTTATTCAGTGAGCTGCATTCCCAGATGTGGAAGCTAAAACACCTTTTCGACGTATCCGCCAGGTTAGAAATTCTTAGTTAGTTCGTCAGTTATGTTTTCTTTTACTAACATCATAATATCTAACATACGTCTGCTTCTATACGTCTATACTACACATCTAATCACATGTCACAACGCTCACCAGCAACATTGAGCGTTTGTCTGATCTGCTCCTGCGAATGGGCTGTTTTGTCTTTATTATGATAGTTTCTGTCTGATATATAAAAGCTCAGGATAGACAGGCACGGTCAGAGCAAGCTTCTCCACCATTTTCTTGGTTACCAGGGTGACGAGTCCTCATCCAGGAAGCAATTAAATAAAGAAGCTGTATGGACACAAGGGAACAAAAAAGACCAATACATGAATCAATAATGACAATCGTAATTTGAGATAGTAGGAAGGCAGTGATGAGACAAAAGTTGAAATGAGAAAGTCCCTGATTGAAGATTCGTTTAATCGTGTTTAATCGTGTTTAATCGTTCTTGTATCTTCAAATGAAGAAGAAACAAAGCAATAAGTGCTGTGTGTGTTGTGTTCATGGCGCCGCTTCCTCCTTCAAGACAGCTGCGTCCCACGGGAGAGCTTCTTAATCTCGGGACGATGTCAGCGGCCTTCTGGGAAATCTGCGGGAATCAGCTACGACCGAATACGAAGCAGACGCCGTGTTGACTCAGCAGAAAAAACAATGAACTCCTGGAGAGGAGGAGCAGATGGAGGAGTGATGCAATCATCTGAAGGCTGTGTGTGTGTGTGTGTGTGTGCCTGCTTTCCAAGAAAAAACATGGCGGCCTGTACTTGAATATTTCTACTTTATGCTACTTCATTATACTCCTCGATATTTCACAGGTGAATATTGTAGATATTAGAATTTTACACATTGATGCATCAGTATTAACAATCTAATATTGTCATGTATTATAAATATATGGGTATAATAACACCATGTTTGTGCAGAACGAGCATTTATACTTAAAGTCATCTTCCACTCAAAAATGTGTTTTTCTTCTTGTTCCTTTAACTGGATGTTTGTGCAGAGTTTGACTCTTGAAAGCTGTTTTCACATTCATCTGTTGAAGGTGGAAAGTTTCTTTCCACCTTCAACAGATGGGAGAGGATGAAGAGACGAGAAGAGAGGAAGTAAGGAAGGGAGGAAGGAAGGAAGGATGGAAGAAGAGGTGATAATTGTGAGTCTGAGCTCTAGTTTCTAGTTTCTATATAAGCTGTCTGTCTGAGGCCGCGCCCCACTTTCTCTCCAAACTAGGCTGAAATGTCCTAAAAGGAATTGACTGCTGCACTTCAGACAGTAGAGACAAGTACTTGAGGTTTGACTGGGACACACACATATACACATATATACACATATATACACATATATACACACACGTATACACACACACACACACACACACACACACACATATACACACACGTATACACACACACACACACACATATACACAGATGCATAATAACCTTCAACAGTTCTTAAATCATAACTTTTAGCATCATAGAGATTTAAATTTAACCATATTGTCGTTAACCTGCCTCCATGTATCTTTAACCTTTGTAGAGTCAGTTATTAAGTCCAGAGTAGCAGTTAGATTTTAATCAGAAGCACAACCAGGTTAAAACTTCTCAAATCTTCCAGTTGTTGTTCGTACTTTTTCTTTGCAATGGACCAAAGACTGCAGCGCTTCAAAGTCATCAGTCCGTCTTAAACTGGAGCTGCCTCCGGCAGAGACACAACTTTTTGTCCAAAATTAGAAAAACCTCATGATCAAAATATCCAAGCAGCATTTCCCCAGACTGCTGCCTTTTCCTCATTTCAGTGCATGATTGAAAAAGTTTGCAAAGCCTTTTCGTGGTTTTTCCGTATTTTAGTCCTTTAACACTCACAGAAGGGACGAGTGTAAAGGTGAAATGTCTCCTAACAGCAAAACCTGTTTTTAAGGCGACATATAAAGTGAAAAGGTCAGCAGTCAAACATGATGACTTAAACTTAGTTAAACCTTCATGTACCTTCAATATATTGTTGTTGTGCTGGACTGCATTATTATTTATTATACAACATTTTGGCTTTATTTACGTCAACTTCAGAGAGTCAAGTTTATGAAAGCAATGCCTAATTTATGTTTATATTTTATCATGATATCTGATATGTTTCTAGTTTCATTTGCTGTTGATGTCGATAAATGCTTAATTGAACTTTTTCCTTCATCGTCTGCCGATTTTATCTCTCCTAGAAAATCAGTGACTAAAATATTTTCCAGTTTCAGATGTTCTTTAAGGTTTTCTCAACCTCTTTTCAAAAGGAAATCAATATTAGACATGAAAAGAACGGGTGTATAATTATTCCCCACATCATCATCTGCAGTAACATTTCCTTACATCATATTATAAGGTGTAATAAAATATCTGATGCTCTGATGATAAAACCAAAAATGGTCTGATCATAACTGGAAGTCTTCTCGCTGCAATGTGCATAACAGCAATGTAAAGAGACGCAGAAGAAGCAATGCAGACGCAGATTTAAACAGGTGCAGCAGCGCTATTTCCGAGCCAAGTGTGGACATACGAAGACTTGATTATGTGAAGTCTGATCTCATAAATCACACAGAAATAACAAGCATAACTGCAGGCAGAGAGACACAGAGCAGCGGCGCACAACAGGGCTCAACTATGAGAAGAATGCATCCAGGAACATCTGCAACATCTAACCTTTACCATGAAAATGTCACAGCAACAAACGGCGGCGGCCTGCGAGCTATTTATGGTGTGGAGATTCTCATGTGGGGAGAATATATATATATATATATATATGTATATATATATATATATATATATATATATATATGTATATATATACCAGAAAACAATGATATCAAGGAGCTGAGGACACAACAGAGACTCTGAGAAGTGGTTTGAATGCACTGATGGAGTCAAATCAGAAGGAATATAAGCTGATCAAAAATCTGACAGTAAAACTATTTGCATCATCACTAGCGGTTGAGTGAAAGAATATTTGGATGAACTGACTCTTTAGTATGTGCTGCGTCTGTAGATGGTTGACGTCGGTGTTTTTGATTTTGTGTAAATTGTTCACTAGTATGAAGAATAACACTGTTTATCGAGCTGTTTATCATAGAGTTACATATGTAGTGTGTGTGTGTGTGTGTGTGGCATTCAAGACCAAAGCTGATATGCAGTTAAGATGAAAAATAAATAGATGAACTGTGATATCAGAAAGTGTGTCTTCTTTTTCTCCTAGATAGATAGATAGATAGTGTGTAAGGTGAAGAGGAAGGGAGAGAATACAGTTCCCTGTGGAGCTCCTGTATCACCGACCACCGCGACTGGTCCACAGCATGTGTGTCATGCTAACATGCTAACTCATCAATGTAGATGTTACGGTGTCCTCAGATGTCCTGTTGCTCGCTCACGTTTGGTACATGAGTTACACAACAACACAACACGACACAACACGACACAACACGACACAACACAACACAACAGTGAGTCTGAGCCTCTGTAAGCTTGCAGGGATCATCAGTCATCTGCTGCCCAACCTGCACACTGCATGCTTCATACACATTCATCCTGCAGCTCTCAAACCTTGTGTGTGTGTGTGTGTGTGTGTGTGTGTGTGAGGGAATTACATTTAGCTGAATCCAATACTGCAGATCTATGTAGTGTTATGGACACTAGATCACAGTAATGCTGTTTACACACACAAATCACATCTTTGTGGATCTTTCTCCACTTTCTCTTCTGTTTATTATTTTCTTATTCAGCTTCTCCACCTTCACTAACTCCACCCGATATAAACTTTATTGGTACACAACATTTCAGTATATACTGTCCAATGATGATTAAAGAAAAGGAATAGTACGTAAAGTGCAGTAGTTTCCGTACTTTCTGCTTTGGTTTCCACAACTTGTTGCATATTATGATCAAGTTTAGCTTGAGTGATTTTAAATACTCAGTTTGCTCCAGATTGTTTGAACATTTAAAGGCCTGAATATGTAAAATTATTTAGTATCCATTATTTCACTAAAAAGAAGGTAAAAAGTAAGAAAAATTAAACCTAATATAATAATAATTTATTTTTAGAGTTGCAACTTTTGATTAGTCGATATTTGATTTTGCATTTTGATGCAAAGATTTGTTGTTTTCAACTTCTTAACTGTGACGTTTTATTTTTCTTCATCATACGTGATAATAAACTCAACATGTTTTAGTCATGTTTTAAAGATGTCACCTTTGACTCTGCATTTGGGGCATTTTTTCACCTTTTTTTGATATTTTTGTCCAAATACTCAATCAAAAGCATTTATAAGTTGATTTTATTTTTTTCTGTGTTGAAAATGCAGCCAAACAAACACTGTGGACAACCTGCAGAAAACCCCCTCCTCTTTTTCCAACATTAATTTGTCCCTTGCCTTTTTTTCTGTCTCCTAGACCTCCTATTTACCTCCACTCCATCAATCTCTCCTTCCTCCTCCAATAACCGCCCTCTCGCTCGCTCTCTCATTACCTCTCAACACTTTGACCGTGCTTGTGTGATCTTGTTACCTGCTCCCACTGTCCACTTCTTTCTTTCTTCTTTTTTTTCCTTAGATTTGCTCCACATGTAATGAGAAAGAGAAAGAGAAACAACCCATATTCTCTGGTGTCCAAGGATTCACAGTCACTATACACAAGACCCACTGCAGGAGTGTGTGTGTGAGTGTGTGTGTGTGTGTGCGTGTGTGTGTGTGTGTGTATGTGATCCAGTGTTAAGTGAAACAGTTGGGCAGCATCTGTGTCCTTGACTTGATGGTATGTCCCCTCTGCTCTTCCTTTGTACCTTCAGTATAGTACACACACACACACACACACACACACACACACACACACACACACACACTCATTAATTGAACAAGACGATAGGGACACACACATGTTAGAAAAATTAACTAAAATTATCAACAGAATGTGAAGAAATAAGAGTGAAGCAGCTAATCCGTCCTGTCCTGTAATACCACTTTGTACCTCGGGTGGCGATAGTGAGTCGCTGTAGCATCCAGTCTGCCTTCAGTGCAACACAAGAGGAAGAAGAAGCTTCGAGTTTAGATTTATTCAAGTAAACGTTAGTGTTATATATATTTTTTTCAGGTGAATGTGGTAAAAATACGTGATGTAAGTTTAAAATAAATTTTATAACAAATAATAAAAGTAAAAAATAAAATGTAGTTATTAAATTGCCTGATTTAAAGTTTGTCGGTTTGTCTCTTTGTTGCTGTATTTTTAATAGACTGTGTCTGAGTTGTGGATCCAGGCTGCGTTTGTTGGGTTTAGGAGTGAAAATCTCTTTGGATCCTCAACCAGCTGCAGAATTAGACTGAAACGATGCTCATTAAATCTGCCAAAGCACCGTTTGGCTTCATATCTTCACACCCTGAGCTTCGCATTAAATTATGGATCAAACTAAAATCTGAACAAGTAAGCCACACTAACACTCACATGCTAAATATTACATGGCAAATATGATCTAAGTTAACATGCTAATAATGATGTTTTGTCTTTTTTTTTTTTTTGATATTGCTACTTTTAGCATGCTAACAAAAGTTAGAATAATCAAAAGAATCATCACATTTTTAGGTTTTTCTATCAAATTAAACCAGTGATTGTACATCCAATCATGCTAATAGCTAATTCTGCATAAGTTTAATATCTGCCTATATTTGCCAAAATGTAAGCAAATATAAACCTGTATATTAGTCATTATTATCAGATTAGCAAAAACATTTTTTTTGTAGTAGAAGCACAGAAAAAAAACTCAGCAATGTCCCTTTAAATTACATCTGAAAAACAGAAAATCATTCAGACAATCAATCAGACAATTACTGGATTAATTTCACCAGGACAGGTAATGTTTATCACCCCACCTGACCCGAGATAAATAAATTATATTGTGTTACTGCCCAAATAAACAAATTCAACCCAGTTTAAACCAGATTTTCTGCTCCTTTACCACAACTTGACCGCGAGCAGCTGGACATCAGGAGTCAGTTTTACACTTGGCTCTCACTAGGTTGAGTTTTGCAGCACTTATTGAGTCTGTTGGTGTTTTACTTCTGCCAAAAAAAACCCCAAAAAACATACAACATAAAAAAAAGCTGCTTCTGGCACAAGCAAACAAAGCAAACAAACACTTTAGTCTCTTTCTCTGCTCCATCTGTGCCTGCGTCTTTTCCTCCTGACTGATGAGAGACCACACACACGCTCTGTTTGTCTCTCTAAATATCTCTCTCACAAATAAACCGCCGTGACCGTACATCACCGCCAGTGATGTCGTCTTATTGATGTCATACAGTATATTCAACGTGTGGGCGTGACAAGCTGCTACATCAGAGGTGTCATGTTTGTGTGGTGGTTTTTTAATATTTTTGTTTTTTATTCCCTTTTTTGAGGATCAAATGACCTCAGAGTGAGAAAAATAGTAAGTGTTCGAGATTTAGAGTGAGTCAAAATGACAAAATTATCTTGCATATATATACACACAAATCAAAACAAACAAATACAAATCAGTAATGATGTTTTTTAAGTGTTTGAAGAAGTAGATTGTGAAGAATATGAAACTGAAGCTCAGCATCACAAAGATGTTACCAATAAAGTATTAAGTGCATTCAAAGTGTTTCTGTGTGTGTGTGTGTCTCTCTCTCTCTCTCTCTGTGTGTGTGTGTGTGTGGGAGCCCAGCTGAGCAGGTCCCAGTTGAATGACTGCTGATAGCATTAGTCATTCACAGAGGGAACCAGCTGCTCTCTGTTAATGTGCTTCTTTGACATTTTGTGACGGCCATACTCGTACAGTATGTACCTGCAAACACACACGCGCATAAGCTTTTCACGCACAAATATTGACTGACCTGCAGATGCATCCTGCAAAGGGAAGGACAGCTCATGCACCGAAGTAAACGACCTGACTCTGCTATGCTTTACGTCTGCTGTCATTCAGATTTTTGCAGAATAAAAAAAGTCTTTAACAGAACATGAGAAAATCTCCAGCCTGATCCTTTAAAACACACGATGTAATCAATCTACACTTTACACAGACATATTATTAACAACCTTTCAGATATTCTGAATTAAATTATTACTTATTATGACTAATATATAGTTTATAGTTTAGTCTTTTACTCACCTCCTGAACACAAGCTACACCTGTGAACCATTAGTTGAATGAACCTGTGTCACATGTGTCCTGTGGTTAAATTAAAGGACGATCCACCTGCTGAACGCTTGAACTGCGTTTGTAATGACGTGTTGGGGCGGCTTTTATTCATTTAAAATACCAAATTAATTCTGTTGAATCCAAAACGTTCATCCGTGTCGACGGAGATAATTGAAATTAATATAGTGAGTCACCTGCTTTACTGATTTATTTAGTCGTCAGAGGTAAGCAGATGCTCGCAGTCCTGTGTTGGAGCCTCCTTTATTATTTTATTTAACTTTTTTTCCCCACAAGCTGCTTCACAGATCGAACATTATTATTGAAGAAGAAATGTCCAGCTCCTTGTTTTCTGTGTTTTCTATTCATTCCCCTTTTCCGTTATTTTCTCCCTCTCATTTCCCTGCACCCTAAACACACACACACACACACACACATGGCAAAATCATTATTTACACGCACACACACACACAGACTCAGAGTGAGTGATAGAGCAGATGAAAGGCTGGAATGAGGAATTGAACCTGCGTTCTCCTGGGACTTAACCAGCATGTGATTGGGATTCAGTCTGCAGCATCACAGAGACACCACGCCCATTAGCTAGCATGTTCCAGTACACACACACACACACACACACACACACACACACGCTATGACATACAGTCACATACACACATAAAGCATCTCCTGAGTTCTCCATGAGGAACTAAAGGGACACAGAAACACACAGAGATAATTGTGTGTGTGTGAGAGTGTGTTTGTAAAACATATTAGAGACACTGAAGGACGATTCTCTACTTGTGTAGTTTCTAGGTCAGAGAGAGAAAGGATGTGGTCAATATTTAAAGGTACATTCTGTCTGTTTTATCATTGAAATAAGAAACAGATGTGATGTATTATTGATGATTAATCTGTATGTTCTGCTTTACATAATCATTTTACTTCTCTGTCTGTTAGTGTGTTTACATGCATGTTACAGAGATGAAACAACTATTTTCCATAATGGAACAATCTTATCTTTGCTTCCCACATTAAAGAAAACCGGGTCGCTCTCCATAACTGATAAACATTTAGTTTATGCTCCCGCTGCAAATCTAAATCATCTCAAGTTTTAGTGAGATTAAACACATGTTCACTGTGATGAGGGATGAGGATGGGGAGAGTGACATGAGGAGAAAAGAGGAGAGAAGAGGAGAGAAGAGGAGAAAAGAGGAGACATGTAAGGAAGAAGTAAAAACTGGGAGAGAGGAAGAAGGTTCGACGTTTGAGATAGATACAGATAGAGAGCCATGTAGGAAGGAACGTCTCACCCTCAAAGACGAATCAATGTCACCTCTACTGCATGCCCACTGGGACACACACACACACACACACACACACACACACACACACACACACACACACACACACACACACAGACAAACAGCTGCACATATCACGTGCTGGTGCAAAGCTGCTCACCTCCCCTGGTTCCTAAACTCCATCACACACACACACACACACACACACACACACACAAACACACACACAGAAACAGTTTCTCAAAAGCTCCGTCACATGATCTGTTTTCTTCCTGGTTTGGTTGCTCTCCTTTCTGTCTGCATGTGTGCGTGTGTGTGTGTGTGTGTGTAAATGCTTGTTTGTGATCCTGATTAGAAATAAAAGTAAACATGTGGAGATGTTACCTATATACAAACATGTATGCATGCGTGTGTGTGTGTGTGAATACCTCAACATTCCTGGAGGTATTTATCACACACACACACACACACACACACACACAGTACAAGCCTACCTGGTGACCCATTATGATTGTATAACATCTTTATCTGTCCCCCTCACTATGACCTCATATGAGCACACAAACACACACGTTGGGTTTCCATTTCTTCAGAGGACATTACATTGACTTACATTCAACTGGTAACCCATGGCAACCACATGTGTAACAACAACATTCACAACAACACAAAAAAAAACCCTAAACTTACCTTAACTTTAAAACAACCATAAAATCAATGATTTATGTTGTTGACTTGCGAGTCTCCACAACATGACTGTGTAAACAGATTTATGTCCTCACAACATCAGGAATACCTGGACACACACACACACACACACACACACACACACACATTGTGGTAGCTCAGCGGAGGTCTTTACCTCTGGCTGCTCAGCCTTCTGTCTCTTCCTGGATGGACCCCAGAGACACAGCGAGACTGACAGACTGACGTCAGTGTGTGTGTGTGTGTGTGTGTGTGTGTGTGTGTCAGACACTAAACGACAAGATTCTTACCCAAAAAGCGCGTTCACTGTCATCTTTTTTCTGATCAGTTGATTTGTATGAAACTTGTGATATTGTGTCTCAACAAGATGCAGTAGTTGTGAACATATACACACACGTAACTAACACGCTAAAGGTCAATTCACGTGTGTCCACGTGGCTGCGAGCGTCTGCGTGACGTAAATGTCGTCATCTGCCTTTTATGGTAAGTTATGAAACTTTTATGTCTCTGAGTTGTTTTGTGCTGCTTTTTGTAGACTTTGTTGTTGAGTTTTGTGTTGTAATGTATGTATATACTCTTTCAGGTATAGAATAAAAATTCATATCATAACACACATTGCATTGCGTCATCTCAGTAGACGACATAGCTGTGTGTCTGTACTTTTTTCATCTTCTATTTTCCATTTTTTTCATCTTATTCCGACTTCTCGTCTAGTTTTACAGCTCGCCTCTTTAAATACACCCCACGTCTCCGTGTCAGTTCCTTAATTATTTCTTGGCATTTTCCACTCACTCTCTCTTCCTCTCTGGGTGGTCTTGTCATCTCACATCAGTATCAGCTGATCCTGACGTCGCCGCTGCAACTTGCAGTTGCCTTGGCAACGCCATGGTTTGGTAAAGCAGGCGGGCAGGCAGGGTGTGACCTTTATGGCCCATCCTAGTCACAGCGTCCGGGTCAAGGTTCAATCAGGCCAACTTCCATCTGTAAAAAGTTACTTTACTCCAAGATAAAGATTTGGCTTTTGCGCTTATCTTAAAAGGGACATATCATTATATTTTTATTCTGGGGGCTCCTGTCTCTTTAAGACCATCCTCCTGATGAGCCTACTCTGTTCTGATTGGTCAGTTTGCAGAAGCAGCTTCTTTGACAATTTGAATAAATGAAACAATAACAGGAAGCTTTTCTATTACATCCTTATATGTTCGATTTGAAATATGAGACAACAAGAACAATGTCAGCATCAAAGATTATAAATGTTCATGGACCTGCACAACGTCTCAGAAGTAAAAACAACAACAACAACAACAACAAAAAACATTGCAAACAAAGCCTTCAGGGGAGGCTGAAACATGGTATTTTGTCTGAAATGGAGCATTTTTTTCCCCATAACTTCAATCATGTTTTGGATGTTGTTTTTTGATGATGTTTTTTATATCCAGGTGAAATAAATAAACAGAAGATTTACTGTTGAGCATAAAAATGATCTTATTCAGGCAGATCAGCTTTTTTCACTTCAGTGCCTGAAACTGCTAATTTGTCCAATTAAAAGCTTATTAGTGAAACGATGCATTCAGGGCTCACAACATTTTCTGACACTTCTAATCTGTCTATCTGTCTAAATAAATGCAGCACAGGTGAAATAAATCCAGCTGTGGATTTTGTGCTCTAGTATTTCTGCTTGTTGTATATATTTTGGACATGATGCACAGATAATACAATAGGATCAATTCATTATTGGATTTGTTGACAACAGGAAAGATAGATAGAGTATCATCAGACTTATCCTTCAACACATACATACACAAAGAACGATATGTAGGCAGATAGACCGATAACCACCAGCGGGGAATAGTTCAGGCAAAACAATCAGGCAAAAGAATCAAGCAGACAAATAGAGACTCGGATGAGGGCGATGGATGAGATTAACAGACAAGAAATCTGATTCACACAGACAATAGAGACAAAGAATAGAAGTAAACTGGCAAGAAGACAAGTGACGACAGCAGCAGTATCAACAAATGTAAATGTGAAATGAAGACAGAGGAGCGGATGGAGGAAAAAGACAGGCAGCGACAGCAAAAAGGCGGAGACGGAGGCTGAATCAGGTGCTCGTAGTAAAAGGTCAACGCTCCTGTGATAAGGCGCGCTTGGACAGCATGCTCACAGTGAGCGGGCGAGCTCTTGTCAACACGATAGCAGTGCACTTCACTGACCACGGTACACTCAGCAGGGCACACAAGGACGGAGGCATCGCAGGGTAAAGAGGCTTTTATGAGGCATCGGCAGGTTCACAAACATGAAATATGACATCCACCCTATAAGAAAAAAGGCCAGAGTAAAAAAAAAAAAGATCATAATATATGTGCATGCTGTTGATGAGGTTGTTTATTTGTTTATCACTAATTACAGGATTTATTAAAATTTTTCTGGCCTGTATTTGCAAAGAAGGATTATTGTTGGTGTATTTAGCAAACAGACGTTAAAGACAGTGAGTCACAAACTAAAAGAAGTACTTCCATCTATATTAAAGATGAAATGATATAATAACAACGACACAACAGAGGAAGCAGTGATTGAAGCACTGAAACTTTATTTAAAACTCGAACTCATGATTAGCTTTAATAACTAGTAAACATAATGAAGTATTATTTACATTGGAAAAAGTTTGTCGGCTGAACTTCCAACATTATTTAACTATGTGAAATGAATTATTACCAAAGAGCTTATTTTCTTCAGAAAGTTCAGTTCATATATATATTATATATATATATAATATATTTTTTAATCAGTGTGTTTACAGGAGCTGCTGGATGAAAAAATCAGCGCTGCCAGTTCTGACATTTTCATAAATGTACTGTGATGTATTGTTGTTCTTTGACTAATCATTTAACTGGCTGACGTGTGTTGCTGTACCCAAAAACAACTTGATCATCGCTGCCAACCTGTTTTCTGTATGTGTGTGTGTGTGTGTGTGTGCGTGTGTGTGTGTACATTTGTATATGGGTATATGGATATCGTCTCTGTTTTTATGTGTGATTACAAAAGCAAAAACATGATTCAACTTTCTGTGGCTGCCTGTGTGTGTTTGTGTGTATCTGTTTGTCTCGAAGTGTGCCTTTGTTTGTTTGTTTTAAATTGTGTGTGTGTGTGTGTGTGTGTGTGTGTGTGTGTGTGTGTGTCCCCTATGGCTTCTATCTATGGAAGCAGAGAGATGAATGGAGCCCTGTGAAGCACTGCTGATTACACAGCCCATCTCCTCTCTCCCTCTCTGTCTCTGGTCAAAACAAAACAAGAGATACAAGAAAAGGGGGGAAAGAGTGCACGGTGCGGAGGTGAAGAGAGGAAGAAGAGAGGTGAGAAAGAAAGGAGAGAGAGAGAGAGAGAGAGAGAGAGAGAGAGAGAGGACTCCAGGCAAAGAAAAGGTGTACAACATAGAAACAAAAAGAAAATAAACTATTTTTCAGAAGAGTAGTCACCAAATGGTAGAAACAGATCCGCCTAATCAGCCGCTGCTAACTCAGATATATCACTTCCTGCTACTTTTATTTCATAGTAAAACTTTTCCATCAGGGAATCACATGGAGGCTTTTATTATGAAGCAGTAACATTATTTCCAGGGAAATTCACGTCTCTGAAATGGTTTCGATGTCCGTCACATGATCGGAAAAGTTCAGTCAACTAATCTGAATCGATTCTATTACAAATAAAGCCTCATTTCCACACAACTAAAAACCCTTTATAACCCTTCATATTGCAGTCCTGATTGATCAGATGCACGACAGTTCAGTCCTTAACGAGTCATGTGATATGATTTCATGCTGTACACAGTCTAACGAGTTGGAGTTGTTCTTTTTCTATCTTACTTCCTGCAATATTTACAGTGCACGATGCATACTTGATGAAAACGTCACCGTCAGTTGTAACCTCTGTGACAAATACATTGTGTTTCCTGCTTCACAATGAAAGCCAGCCAGTGTTTCATCAGTCGAATGCTAATGTGAGCTAGCAGCAGTAGGAAATGCTTTAACAACAACGAGTAAAATGAAGTATTTTTACTGCTACGATGTGAATACTTCTTCCACTCCGGCTCTCAGTGTTCTTACATGTAGTAAGTTCTGCATTTGCAAACCCGTCTGGGCATTTTGGTTCCTGTATTTTTATGATCTGTTCTTGGCTTTTGACTAGAGCTGTAACAATTAGTCGATCGACATATCTTTTAATTGTTTTTGAATCAAAGAAAAAATGTTAAAACTCCGTTCAAGCTTCTTAGATGTGAACATTTTCTAGTTTCTTTAGTCCTCAGTGGTGGTGAACTAGATTTTTTTTAAACCCGATTATTTTCATTAATCGATAATGAAAATAATTGTCAGCTAGAGTCTTATTTTTGACTGGTACATGCAGAGAGAGAGAGAGATTATTATAGAGAGAGACATTGTAAACTTGTCCTGCCCTGCATTGCCTCCATGGTCCCCAAGCCACGCCCATATTCCTTCATCCAGGTTGTGATTGGCCGGGCTGCCAGCAACAGTCTGCTCTCCATCCCTCCTCCCCCCTCCTCCATTTCCCCTCCCTCTCCCCCAGTGCTCGCTCTCTCCGCAGCTGAATGAGTCCAGTCAGACACAAGCTGTTAAACAGTGCAGCCTCTCGCTCTCTCTCATCATCTCTGTCCTTTCCCGTCTCAGGAGCAGACAGTCAGTGGAGCATCGGCGCGGCAACGGAGCGACACAGGACGGATGGAGGAGAGAAGAAGAAGACAGCGAACCTGGCTGACAGCAGCACAGCACTGAGAACATTAACAACAAGAAAACAGTAACTGCATTACAATTCAGAGCAAAGCAGAAGCAACAGATTGCCCTCAGTTGCAATTGTTGCTGCAACTGATGGTCTCCAAGCTGATCTGCTCCTGGAAACGAAGCAGATTTGCAAACAGCTCCTGCAGCTGACGCCTCGTAGGTTTTCAAAGTCAGTTTCTCTGTGTGAAAGAAACGCTTTGGCCGGGAATGACAACGCTGTGGCACAGAAAGGAAAAGCTTTGATTCACATTTCAAGCTGGGCGTCAACATCCACCACCACCACCACCGGCGTCTCCTCCCATGTTTCTTCCTTTACGGGGATCTGAAGAAGACCATGCAACACAGCTGTGAATGCACAAACAGGAGGAGGGTGTTAGACTGACACGCAGAGGGCAGAGTTCAGGGACCTAAAGAAGCAGGCGAGACCTACAGTCAGACAACAGTCAGACTTCTGAAGACAAGACTGGGATGAACAGCAGGATGTACATAAGCATCATCCAGAGAACGGAAGGAAAACTAAAGTAAAAACACCAGCGTAGAGATGACAGGAAGATTCAGATCGACTACGCACAGCCGCCGATAGAAGTTTAGACTTCAACAACACAAAGAAACAAAGATATCAGTCGTTAGAACAGTTCACCTCATCAACAGTCAGCTCACTATCGAGACATATCTTCACATCTCATATCTGTAGGATGATTTTACACCACCGGACTTTGCATTTGATCTAACATACGGAGAAAGAGCAACATTAGAATCTGCTTTTGGCGTCAACTTCCGCCGCTGAGAGTTTTTTGCACCGATTCAGGTCGGTGTGAACCTCTCGGGGTTCTTGTTTGACTCTTCTTTTCGGGGTGAAGTGGATCTGCCGTGGGGGGCAGCTGACAGCCGTCCAAGACGCCGCGAGCCGTACTCCGCGTGAAGAATGCCCAGCCGCGCTTGGCCAAGCCGGCCGACCCGGGCCCGACGACGGGCCTCTACATGGAGCGATCGCAGAGCCGTATCAGCCTGTCGGCGTCCTTCGAGGCCCTCGCCATCTACTTCCCCTGCATGAACTCCTTCGACGAGGATGATGGGGGTGAGTACGAGTGACGTACACACACAAACACACACGTGCACACATGCAGCCACACAACCACAATAAGATTAATGGAGCCATACATAAAACATAAGACACAGGGTACATGTTATTTGTCACCTGTCTGCTGGTGAAACTGATGTTTTCACCTCTCATTCAGTAAATCACCTTTCAGCACGTGTATGTCATGCAGAAGCTTTATATATTATGAATGTTTTCTATTTATCAGAATCCAAAGTTTATATTTTTATATTTTTTATTAATTGTGATAATACATTTATTTAATGAGCAAAAATAACCGAACATTGTCTGGTTCCAGCTTCTCAGACGTGATGATTTGTTGCATTTCTCTGTTTTATATAATTAAAAAATAAATATATTATCTTTTTTTGTTTGTGATGCATTTTTCACATTATGAGCAAATTCTGTAAAAAGATAATAGATTAAAAAATAATGAACATATGTGTTAGTTGCAGCCCTGCTAAGATTGACTGGACACACATTACTGTTAAAGTATTTCACAAAGAGGCCAATCACGTGGCAGATTTCCAGCCAATAATGGCAGTATTTAGCTAAATTAAATGTGTGTGTGTGTGTGTGTGTCTCCAGTATATACTGCATGTGTTGCATGTTGTCAAACGTGCTCATACTGTACATGTGTTCATACATCTCGTCATATTAGATTTATTTTCATCCACAGGGTCAAATCACATGTTGTTCACTTGTGTCTGTTTTTGTCTCCAATTGTGCTCAAAAACATGTGTCATGTGTGATATTAAATTTAACTCTGGCATATTAAAAACACAACATTTTATTATATTGTAATTATATACAGTTTATTCTAGTGCCTTTTAATCTTATAAATCAAGTTAGTAAAACAATAGCAAGACCGAGATTGATGTGTTGTTGGTATGTGTGTAAACATGTGTGTGTGAACATGTGTGTATGTGTGTGTGTGTGTGTAAACGTGTGTGTGAACGTGTGTGTGAACGTGTGTGTATGTGTGTGTGTGAGAACGTGTGTGTATGTGTGTGTGTGTGTGAGAGAGAAACTCAGAGACTTACACACCTGTGTGGTTATGTCAGGTTTTCTATGATGAGATTGTTGATAGGATCAAGTATTTCCTCAAATCGGACGCATCAGATGATGTTTTCATTCATTCTGCTCTGAACTGGTATTATTGCTACGTAACATTACCCCGGTATCCCGCCATACTAATCCTGTGTAACTGCAGCACTGGATTGTTTTATTCATACAAATTGATAGAAAAGTAAAAAAAACCCCTGTGACATCATTGATGGGTGTGGTTGCAGGAGGATGAGCTCACGGTGCAGCAGACTTTAAACTTTAAACCAGGTCAGGTCAGCGACAGAACGAGAACATAACAGACTGATGTGTGAATGACATAAAACATGTAAAGATAAAACTGTTTGAGTTAACAGAAGCTGGTAGATCAAAGAGAAGATCCAACACGGCCACCAAAAGTCTCAAAACAACAGCATATGTTGATATTAAACGAAAGCCAGAGACTATATTAAGCTGCTGTGAGCTGTAAATTCGCCACTTCTAAGTAAAGGGCAGAAGATAAAGTTATCTGACGAGCCCGGACAAGGCCTCCCTTCCCCCGGGAGCAGCTCTCCTCCCGCCTCCGTCTCAGACTCACCCCGAGTGGACCGGATCACTTGTTATAGTGTGAATGTGTATTTTCATGCATTTTACTCCTACAACTGGCAACCCAATTAAAAAAAAAAAAAAGGATCCGTGACCTATTTTGGGTTGCAAACCTAAATTTAGGAAATGCTGGTTTCGACTGTGTAAAGTAAACTTTTTGCATGTTCACCAGAGTTATATAGAAAACCTTTGGAAGAACATTTCCATAATAGCCGTATAAAAAACATGAGAGAGCCAAAGCTGCAGCTTGGTCAGCAGAATTTAATGTGATTGTTCTCACGCAGCAAACAGTCTGCTCGGCTGAGGCTACCTCTGCTAACACATACATACATTTACATAGTAAATCATTGTCATTTTTAGTCCAAGACTTCTACTGAGAGGTTAGCTCATTTTTAGCAACATCCTGCACACCACTTACATCTGCAACAACACACACAGTCGGGGGCAAGTAATAAGAATAAGACTATGACTCGTCTGTCTGGAGCAAAGGAGGCAGGTGAGGTCACGTTATCGTAGAGTGATAAAGTCTGCAGAAGGATGGAAGGTGCAACAAGCCGTCTGACTTTAGCACAAGACTGTAGTTCATTTCCTGTTTCCTACCAACAGTCAATGTTGTTGTTGTTGTTGTTGTTGTCACCTGCATGTCACCTTAAAATATGTAGTTGAGAAGATGGGAAGATGTGTCTCAGAGGAATCGATGGAAAGAAACCTACAAAATAACAAACTGTCTGCTATCATATAGAAACATAATAGATTCTGTAACAGATTTCCGATGATGTTTCGGTGTCTTAGTGGAAACCGTTCATGTCTCAAACACACACATAAGGATCCTTGCCGAAGCTAATTTACACTGTCAGCTGCTTCCAAAGTGTGTGTGTGTGTGTGTGTGTGTGTGTGTGTTTACTGACGCCAAACAAGAAGAGTCTGATGAAGGTTGGCATGTCGAGAACATGACCACAAAAGGTGTAAATAATTGCTTCACACATGGAAGCAAATTTCAAACTGATGGCACTTTTTTTTGTTCCTCGAAATGTGACGGATCAATATCAAAACTGAGAACGCAGTCACAATCCTCGAGGAGCACTCACACAAATGTACGTCATCCATGTTTATATACACACACGCTTACACAACCGGTTGTGATTTTAGATGCACATGTATCCACAAAAATACACACACACATACAGATATGAAGGCGGCGTGTGAGGTAATCAGAGCGGAGCAGCAGGCCGCGGTTTGAGGCTCGCAGTCTAATTAAATGCTAATATGGCTGCTGATTGTGGCTGACTGCAGCAAAACAGAGGCTTGATTGCAGGTTAATTTTCTCTCTCTCTCCTCTTCTGTCTCATGGTCTCTCTGTCAGACCTTCACTCTCTCTCAGCCAGTGGTTTAAAAAGATCCTGTTTGCAGGTTAAATCTTTCCACCTTAAGTTGTCTTAATTCCCTTCTTGTTTTCTCTCTCGTTTCTTTCGGCTCTTTCATTGATTCTTCTACCGTCTCACTTAAATTCATTTTCATTCAAAGGTTTTACTTTACTGACAGGACGGGGAAGGACGTCTGTCCTCTACAAGCAGCAGGACATTAAGTAATAAAACTAGAAGCTGGAAACATTTCTGCTCCCTCACTGTTGTCTCTCTTTTTAAAGAGCATGTAGTTATGAAGCGTCTTAGCGTCAGAAAAGCGTCATTTCATCTCTTCATCTCGATGATTTGTAAAGTAAACACTGCTCATGTTATAAAGTAATCTACCAGGAAAGTGTGCACGAGTGTATTTGATTGTGTTGCTGGATTATATTACATTACAAAAGTTGGTCTGAATATGGTCTATAAATCTACACGAGCACGGTAGGTGAATATCCTCAAGATTACACGTAAAAACTGCCAGTTTTGTGATATAAAAGGCGTGGACAAGAAGACAAGACAAGACAATCTTATATTCAGTACTCATATCGGTCCTGTTCACTGTGCAGAGCGCTGAATGTATATTGTAAAGATTTATGTCCACCTTAAATGTTAAGAGACCTTTAAATTAAACTGCAGGTGAGATTTTAGTTTAAGCTTTTCTTTTTTCTTCTTGGCAGAAAAGTCAAAATTGAAACACAAATCTCAGTTTCTCCTCACATCTCTGTCTCTGACCTGGATTACAGTTTGTTGTTTTTCCTCTCGGTTCTCGTCTAACCACATGATCAACACACACACACACACACACACATGCTCTGTTTAGGTGTCATTTCAGCGCTCTGGGTGACAGACAGCCGAGGTGATTCTCCTGCATTACAGAGCACATGTAAGACATGAAACATTAAACGTTTCACTCAGAATCTCATCGATCCGCCTTGGAGGAGAAATCCCTCTGAAAGCTGTGATGTTTACAGAAACGTAGTGTAACCTAGCAGCAGATATTTGTAATGAAGTGTACATCTTCTGGTCGTGATTGCCTACATTTCCCCTACTTGTTGCATTCAGCTGCATTTGTCTTTACATAAAGAGACTGACAACATAGTGTTCAGAAATGTGATCCACGCTTTTCACTCTAAATTACATTGTGAGCCGTTTCCTGCTTCGTTGGGTGCAGAAACTGATCTTTGTGTCTTTTACATGATGGATTTCTTCCTGTATTGATCGATATTGACATGGCAGCTCTAGAAAGAAGCATAGTGCTGTTTTTTTTGGTGATCAACAGCGGTGACGTAAGCAGCTTAAATTACGTACAAACACTATTAATAAATATTATAATTAGTGCTGCATTCAAAATGTTTCACACAGGTGATTTTACCTGCTCCATCATGTTGGTCTGAATGGGGGATTTGTTTTGATCTCTTCTTCCTCCACCTTTTCTTGGCATGTTACCCCCCACCAACCTCCAGTCAGTGGGACCTGGACGTAACAACATGGACCCAGTCTTACTCTTACTTGCTCCAAAGTTCTCCTAAATGGCAAAAACTTCCCAGGGTAGCATTATAAAGATGTACTATATATGATTTATTCTATCTTATTACTTTTAAACTCTAAAAATGAATAGATGTAGTCTATCTATAGACGTAGCTGTCATTAGGCACTGAAGACTGGATTTACTCCCATGAACCACCGGCTCAGACTCTTATAAGGCATTGCGGTTTCTAAGATGTAAAGTGTGTTGAAAAATATGGTAAAAAGAATGAAGAAGAAAGAAAAAAAAAGTCTTGAAATTACATATATATATCACATATATTGGTAATTACTGTAGTTATGATTATTTATATGTCTGCAGAAATGGTCCATGTTACAAAACACAAATACAAAACTATTACGCTGAAGAAAATAGAGCCAGAAAAAAGGAAGCAACAGCAGTTTTTGTGTGTGAGGATTTTCTTTCCTCTCAGACTTGTTAACTCTGAGCTTTCATTAATCAGATGGGGGAAAAATCTTTAATATAGAAACAGGACAGGCTGCTGCTGCTTCTGCTGCTGCTTGAGGAGACTAATTGAGTCTATATTTCTTTGTGTGAGTGTGTGTGTGTGTGCTGTTGTAATTCGCTGCTTGTAGGGACCAAATGTTCTCACAAGAAGAGAAAAATGAAGAAAATCTTCCAAAATGAGGATTCTCTCTGAGCTCCTCCTCAAGCAACGAGTTGATGTTGAAGATTTGAGCTAAGTTGATGTTGAAGATAAGATTTAAAAGGTTTAGGTTTGGTTATTTTGGACAGTGAAGCAATAAAGTTGCAACTATTACAATGACATATTTGTGTACATAGGTTACTTTGCATAATTATATGAAGTCATTTTTCTTTCTGTGCATATTTCTGCAGTTATGGACCTCTATAGAAGCCATATTTCCCCTTGAAATATCCCCCTAGCTTTTTTATTTTATTTTTATTTTTTAGTCAAAGACGTTATGAATGAGATTGTCAGCTAAATAAGGATGTGATATATGAGCATGCATCAGGTATTATGACGTGGAAATGGCAGCTGTAGCTAATGAGATGTCAGCTATTGTGGGAGGATCTGGAACATTAAGCCTTAAACGAATCAGAAAGCGGAAAGAGAGAGAAAAAAGGAAGAAAGGATGGAGGGATGAGAGGAAAGTGAACAGGGGAGGGAGTAAAGAAAGAAAGGAGGATGAAGAAAAGGAGGGAGAGGGAAGCACCAATCATACGTCAGCCACAGGTCACATATGTAGAGGGGAGAGAGTGATCGAGGCAAGCGAACAGCATATTTGTTTAGTCTCGTCCTTTATTTTTACATTTTTTCCTCTCCTCTCCTCTCCTTCCCTTCATCCTATCTTTTCTTCTCTCTCTTCTCTTTATTCCTGCTGTCAGATATCATGGAGCCTAAAAACTCGAAGGGACAGTAGAGAAGAGGAAGAACGAGAGATGCTGGAGTAATGAAAAAAAAGAGACAGATACATAAATAAAAATCTCTCCAAGTCAAAGTGAATCTTGTAACGCTGTGAATTTGTCTTTTTAATTAAAAAAAAAATTAAGATTTCTACAGGCAGAAACACTGTGAATGTGGCTTCGATTATGTATAGAGCGAAATATGAGGTAGAAAGATGTCAAAGATATGAGTTATAGAGGAGAAAGACTGCAGGAGAGCGGTCTCTGGTGTGCTTCTGAGCTGAAGAGACGACCCAGAAAAGTCAGGAGTAAAAAATGGACTGCCAGGAAAGGAGGTCTATTCTATAGGGAGGAGGAGGGGGAGGAGGGGAGGAGGGGAGGAGGGGGAGGTGAAGGCTGCAGGTGTTCATTTGTTATACTGAGCAATATGGCAGCAGGGAAGGTGTTCATAGGTGTTGTAACATGATGCTTGTTGTTTAAATGCAGAGTTTCTCACCAGGATGTACAAAAGCTGCAGCAGGCGGCGATGCACATCATCATCAGCTCTGAGGGTTTAAAATGTAAAATACCAAACAAGCTGCTCTGTGGTTCCTAAAGGAGACATAAGGTGCTTCATTTATAGTTGGTGTTTATGCTGTTGTGACGTCGGATGATGTTAAAAAATGATCAAAGCTCCAAGATGTTGTAAAAATGCAACCTGCAAGTCAGAAATCAGGGATTTGTTGACTACGTTACCTCTAATTCCTCCTTATGACGCCCACAAACGGTTCGTCGCTAAGGTTGTTCACGTTCACTTTGATAAAACCTCTTAAATTTCCGAGAAAGCACCGAGATCGAAGTGGAGCTGTATAAACAGTGTAGAGAGAAGGAAGAGATAGAAAGAGCAAAGAAACCAAGGAGGGAAAAAAGAAAAGGAGGAGATGAAAGTGAAGACAGAAGAGGAGTAGAAGGAGCATAAATTGTCCCGACTGTGATGACAGTTGTCATGTGGGCTGCCTCTTCAAACGCACCGTTACATAATGAATGAGTGTGATTTCATTCTTAATGCCACAGCCGGTTAACAGCCGTGCTTTGTGTGCTAGTGACAGGAAATCACTGAGAGGCCATTTGAATGTGTTGATGTGCCACCTTCCATTGTCTCTGATGACAGGTTAAATCCTCCCTTCCTGCCTGGCAGCTTGTAAATGGCTCTGATACCAGTGTGTGTTAGGGATGACATAGTAATATTAGTTAATAAGAGGGGAAAAAGGCCCTTTTTTAACCTTTCTTCTCGTATCTTTGTGTCACTTTGACCTTTTTCTTCTTGTATCTGTTCTCACTTTTAAAACCAGCTCTCTTAAACCATGTTATTCATGCCTCATCTCATTTATTTTCTTGCTTCTCTTTTCTTCTGTGCTTTTAGAAATCATGTTTTTTTTTTTTTTGGGTTTTATTTTCATTGCTCTCGCTGTCATTTAGACCTGTGTGACCAGCAGCTGCTAATACAAAGAGTGAATTTTCCCATCTCTGATGTTCGTTTAGGATCATGATAAGACGATGAAGATACATGCATAGCACATTTACTCATGTTCCTCTAGTTTGTGTCATGTTGTTAATTAAATTTAGGTGGAAATACAGAAAAACGTCATGTAATTCTCTGATGTGACAATCAGGTCTTTAATTAATTGAATCTAATGCTGTTAATGAACCACACGTTAGAAAATGACCAGATGTTTCATCTCTTTGGTGCTAAATAATCAAATTTTATTTTCTTAACGTGATTTTACACTTGCAATACTTATCTTTAATGTCACCTGCATGCTGCATATAACATTTCCCTTATTTGCTGTACAGCTTTTTTTAATTAAATGAACATGAGGACATATGTCATAGAATAACAGTAACTGTATGTTTATGGTGAGCCATAAAGAGCAGTTATAGATGCACTTTACCTCATATGCAGCACTTTATAGTCGACTGCTGCCTCGTCCAGTCACTCGCAGGCACATTGCTGTTTGTTGCTCAAAGTGCTTATGGGTGTTTGGGGAGCGTTCGAGAGCATTTGCCACTGTTACTTAATTTAAAGATACACTCCCTGGTTGTGGTATTGATCGCAACTGTCTTTAAATTTTCTCTCAGCTCAATGTTCACAAAAAAAGTTTAGTTTTAGTTGTAGGAACAAAAGTCTCTGTAACTGAAAAAACACTGAATCTAAAAAAATCAGTTTCTGACATTCATGGCCAGTATCAGTATCAACAGCTACCTTGCAAGAATATTAATATTTTTTTATTTCATGTTAATTGTTTTTGTCAACATAAACAATAAATTCTCCAATTTTTTTGATCTCAGATGCACAAAATGACGTTTCGTACAAAAGGAAATAAGAAGACGCTACATCAATACATTTAACAAAAACAGTTAAAAGTTATCTTACTGTCTTACTGTGCAGTCTGATTTTTATTTATTTATTTGCATCTTATTTTTAATACGAGCCATACTTCATCACTGTGTCCTCTTTCTAAACTCTATTTAGTAGAAACTCTTCGTCCAATCTCCCTCTGAGTGCTTCATGTACTCTGACGGCCCAACAGCTGGTACAGTTTAAACTTTTATTACATTAGATGACAACACGTCGTATTGCTGTATTGTGATTCGCTACTGTGCTCTTCAGTGATTGTTATTGTTTTAAAAAAAAAAAAAGAAAAATAAGAAAATGTGCTTGTTAGAGTCTAGTTTCATTTTATGCAACATACTGAACGTTATCTGGAGAAACTGTCCTTAATATAAATAACCTTTAGTGTCTGTATGAAACCTTTTTTTTTTCGTTTCTACTTGGATTCAGGAGCTCACTCTTGCAGCCATTTTCTAATCTCATCAAGCCTTTGTTATAGTTGAGTCTTTGGAGTAGTCTTTTCATTTCTAAATGTCCTTGCTCAGGCACTTTCCTCATTTTCAAAAGTCCTTGTTGAAGCCTCTTCTTCCATTCTGGACCAGTTATTTCTCCCAGCTGCCCTGCGGTCTCAATACAGACCTTGGCGGGAACAAATCACCACAGTGCCAGATATAATAGAGGATAGAGGACTCTGTTGTGTGTGTGTGAGTGAGTGTGTTAGTGTTAACACAAGTGCTTTTATGTGTGTGTGTGTGTGTGTGTGTGTGTGTGTGTGTTCTTGGTCAGAGATCCAGCCAAAATCATGTTAAATTGATTTCATTGGAAGCACCTTAAAGTGATTTATTCTCCCTGCAGCAACACAGCAAAACTGTCCAGTCATCGTTACCAAGTAGAAAAGGAAGAATTAAGACACAGAGGCCAAATCATTTGTTCTTGCATTTAAATGAATGGATCTTTTTTAGTGGTAATAGTTCGGATATGTACAGTATGTCTAAGCCTATGAAACGTTTTACAGAATATATCAAGTATTCATCTCATATTCTTCACTATATCTGGACTGTTTTTCGTCCAACGTTGCATGAAGATTGAACCAGATGGAAACTGTGGCTGAACCAACAGCTCTGAACCGGGTTCGGATGGGATCGACTGACTGCATTACCGTGTTATAATCTACCATTTCAAGTCTGCTTTGTCTCATATCACATAGCGGAGGAACACACTTCATTTTATGGAGTACCATCTGTCTCACAATGAAGATAAATATCAACGTTGTAATTCACTGGAAAATAGTTTATCAGTTTGTTGTAAGCTTTTATTTTATCGATGCTGTCATGCTTATTTCATCTCTTTCAGTCTTTGTTTCTTCCTCCTCTCTTGCTCAGTCCTGTCACTCACTGTCTGTCTCACTCTTTTTCCTTTTCTTTTGTCTCTTGACAGATTTCTTTTCTCTCGGGAGTCCCTCCCTCCGTCTCTTTCTCTCTCTCTTCTCTATATCAGTCTGTCTTTGTCTCACTTAGTATATAACCACCCTTTTTCAAAGTTTAAATATTTTAAATGAGACCATAATCTCATGGTGTATTCAAATCAAACTGGCACGGAGCATCTATTTTTTAAGGAAATGATATGCACTGGAGATATTTAAATAATGTATTTAAACATCCTGATGTTCAGGGATGGAAGGAGCTGGCGGACTGAAACTCAGCCAATGTTTTTACAGGATTACAAACTCAGTCAAGGCTCAGAAACAGCGGTTACCTTTAGGGTTCAAGGTCAGATTCATTGGACAAATAAGGTATATAACTAGTTTCTAGTGGCTCTCAATGTGTTTAAAGAAGTTTAAATACAAGTTTCAAGAACTATGTTCAAGTAGATGCACATGGATATATAACATTTATAATGCCGGGTGTTAAACATGGTTAAAGTGCTTCCTGAAAGTCCAAATCCAGGGATCTGAACCTACTCTGAACACTACGTTTGCATTGCAAGGTTGGTTCTTCACGTTGTCCTCTTGCATATTTTGGAGCTCCAGAGGACCATCTGTTCAACTTTTCATCTGTATTCAGGCTTGTTCTGTCTGCGAATTTCAGGAGTTTAACAGAAGGGTCCCTTGAGGTGCAGTTGATAGGGGAGGGCACACATCTCTGGGGATGCCAATGCTGGATTTGATTTTCTCCAACCTCCCCTGCTACTTCCTGTCTGACAGCACATTTGTGGTCCACTGACAGGTGGACTCACATTGAGCTGGAAAAGAGGATTTCCAGGATAATGATGGCTGAAGTCCACAAAAAGGATCCTTGAATCATATGTCCCTGGAGAGTCGAGGTGTTGCAGGATGTAGTGCCGTCCCATGTCGACTGCATCATCCACCTCAGCTGTAATTTGTGCTTTGTGCTACTAATGTTAGCACGCTAAGATGATAAATATTATACGTAAACATCAGCATGTTCATGTTGTCATTGTGTACAAGTTAGCATGCTGATGTTAGCATTTAGCAGCACACATGTACCTAATTAGAGCGTGCTAGCATGGCTGTAGATTTTTAGTCTTGATCCTACACACTTAGAAAAAGGAGACGTAAAGGGGGGGGCAGGATTTTAATCCCCCAATGTCTAATCAGATTACTCTAATCCTATTACATCACTTACAGCTCTACATTTACATTTCTCTGCATTTATTCTATGGCTTATCTGAGCAAATGTAAGTCATACTGTACATAATATAAGAGACATAAACCTTGTATATGTAGAGTAATCAGATGTTATGCTTGTGAGTATGCGTGTCTAAACTACAGCAGTTCAACCTCGGTGCAGCAGGTTAAAAGGTCACTAATGAACCAATGGTAAAGGATGGTTTTTATGACGGAAATGCCTCATCAATACACAGGTTTAAGCATAGCATTGGCAATCAATGACTCTCCCACAGGTCATTGGGACACTCCATTTATACTGACTGGAAATGATGGAAACCATCCGATCCAATTTGCCTGGGAAATTTTCCTTGGCAGGAAGGATGAAACAGTGATCATGTACTGACAATCCATACGCGCACAAATACACACAAACAGCTTTCAGATATGTCACACTGACATGTTATTGGCCCTTTGGGATACTGTTGAATTGTTGCCTTTGTTATTGTTCAAGATTCAATTTCTGGTTTCTGTCATTCAGTAATTTTTTTGATAAATTTCTTAGCAGATACATTACTTTTAAAGAGTCTTTATTTTTAATTAATTGTTAAGCCATTGATCATCAACGATTAAAAGCATTATAATTTAATTATCTGGGACTGGTAACATCTTTCTTCTTGCTCCTTAAAGTCCAAATTAAATTGCCTTGTTTTGTTTACTACATCATACATCTGATCTCTAAACTACTGGAACGAAACTGGAAAAATAAATCTCAGGAACCAAAATGGAGAATTTTCTTTCATGACTATATCCCTTAGCTCTACATTATTTCAATTAAATACCTTTCGACCATCCACATACGTAGCTGGAGTCTATATTTTGATACAGCAAATCTAATCTTGAATCAAGTGATAACATGGCATTTGATCATTAGCAGAGCAGATGGTCACACTGAGCCTGATAGCATCCTGCTACACACAAGAGCCACAGACTCTGAACAACAACTCACAATAGCTTTCCTACTAAAGTATCCTTATCTAATTTACAAACGTGGACACACATCTTATTCTGCACCTTGTGAGTTAGCAGCCTAGATAGCTAATTAGTCACTCAGCTGCAGCACATTAAACATGCATGTAATCATACCTGTAAATGTCATTTTGGATTAGATGCTGGTTTGGTCATTGCTTTCCAAACATCCCTCTTAGTAACACATTGTCTGTCCATGGCTTGTAGCTACAGCTAAGATAGTCATAATACAACCCGAGACTTTTGGTGCTAAAATCTGGATTTGACTTGTTTACATTGACCATATATGTTTGAGATGGGTGGTGAATCAAAAATTCAAAAAAATTGGTTCACACACTCGCATCTCCATTTTACCATCAAGCATAAACCAGCTTTTAAACTTCTTTCTGTATCCATCTCTCTTGATGTGTCCTTGTGCTTTTTCTCTGCCAACTCTAGAAGACTGTGACTCTACTTGGTAGCTCCCAGGAGTTCAAAAACAGCATAGTGTACTCAGCAAAACCCCTCATTTGAAGAAAGGTTAAAAAATGCTTATCTACCAATAAAGTAATTAGCTCTGACTCTGTCTTCCAGCCTGCAACGTTCAGCCTCGCCTACCGTTTGTGGTGCCAAGAGGTAGCTTCTCATTCATCTCCAGTGTTACTCATCACTCGTCATCGGCCGTAGCACCTCCACAGGAAAGTCGTTTTTCGAATAAATGCAACTCTTTCACCCATATCTTGCTCTGACAAGCACCTTATGCCAGATTTTTTTCTCTTTCTGTAATTAATGGGCTGATGGTGACAGAGCAATTTCACTCAATGGATATTGCAGTACATCCATTTTATTTTATTTAGCAATTTATTCATTATGGAGATTTGGATGTGCGGCATGGCCTGGACCTTTTCCAGCGCCATTTTCACCCAGGAATAAGATGGAGAAAAAGCTTCAGCCAATGATGATACGAGGAATGTGGTGATGACTTAGAAGTAATGTTGTCTGCAGAACTAATAGATTAAAAGGTCTAAATAAAAAGGAGGCCTTTCACAGTGGCTATAATAGTGTACTGCACTATTTAGAAAGAGGAACTTCTACAAAGAGTTCTGTATCTCGTATTTTAGATGCCTAATGTTTTATCTTTTCCTTTTTTTCCCAATGTCACCCAGAGGAGGCGATGTACCTTGATGTATCCTGACTGTCTTCATTAACTTCTTTGACAAGCTCAGTGTGTAGTAAGAGTAAGATTGGTGGGCGAAGGGATATGTTACAAGCTCTCAGCACAGCATGGGGGGAACTTAGAGATTCAGATGTGTGTGTAGTTGAGAGTTTTAAATGTTTATTAAAAAAAAAAATGTCTGGCTAATAACATATTACTCCGAGACGATGAGAGGGATCCAGGCTGCTGGATCCTAAAATCACCCAACTGTTAAACTCTGAACAACGGTTTTGTTGAGAGGGATCCGGACGTGTTTGATGCGGAAATCGCCCACTTAAACTTGTATTTTTGTGTTAACCTACAACTGAGAGTTATTGTAAATTAGTTGAATGAAGTTCGACTTATCCGACACACGTTTTGTTTTCGCTTATTGCGTCTTCCCGTCTATCAGTCTATGTGTTGGCCAGATAAGTTGGCTGAAGGGGGAGCTACTATTTTTATATCTGCTCTGCTTTCATTAATATCTCTCTGCTGGGAGACAAACTAATGAGTCCTGGCTCTCTGATTGCTACATCACAATTTTTGTGCGTCACATCAGACACTTTATTTTTTTTCCGCTACATCACAGTAGGTAGCTCTACATCACATGCTGTGAACTACATTCACCACAAATACAGTTAGGCTATTTTAGAGAGGAGTGGGATTTGACTTTTATTCTTCAGAGATTCAGTGCACGGATGAACATGTATTGGTAGAGATGCACTGGCTCATTCCTAAACATCAAATTTACTGGTGTTCACCTTTTAACAAAATTTCTAAGGGAATTCAAGTATTCGTTGTGGATGTTTGATTTCCGTTTGACCTTTACAGGACACTGAGAGGACCAACTGGCATTGACGTGGTGAAAAAAAAAGGGGAGAAATCATATTGACAGAGTGGACAAATGCAGACTTTGTAATTCCTCTGTGTACAGACACACTTAGCTACCAGATTTCATACGACTTAAGGCCCCAAACATCTGGAAACAAATAAACAAAAACAGCTGGACGCAGAGGGAAAAGTGGCTCGGCTTTCCAAGCAGATTCTGGCTGTCTGAACATCTGTCGCATTTTAGCTTATTGTGTTTTAGGATCATTTATTACATGTAGCTGGTCTGGGTTGCTCTCTATGAAAGCAACACATAAACTGGACCAGTTTTCAAAGGGATTTTCTACAAATGCATTGTTACAAACAACGTTACGTCATTACAATATCTCAATAATAGCAATGTTATACTTAGAAAGAAAGAAATTGTTTTCTTGCTTGGTTCGATCAGTCAATCAGAGCTTTGTAGGCAGGATTAAGAATGAAGGATGTCACCTCTCGAGCTTCACATGAGAGTTACATCTGCAAAGGTTGTATTTCAGCAAGTCAAAATAACTCTTAAATCAACATACAGTGTTTTCTTAATTAACATAAAAACATTAAAGTGCTACTTACTTACTTCAGTGGGATGGATGTCACTGTCACTGATTGGTTTGGACAAAGAAAAAAAAACAACACACAAAATTCAGTTTGATTATCAGGCTTGGGACTTAAATATTTGCAGTGTCCTGACCTCAATGAGTCATTCAATTGTGAGAATAAAAACCTTTAATTATTTCTGATTGTTGGTTTGCTGATTGATGCACCTGTAAATGCAGTTTCAGTCTCTGCTCTGTTGCTGTTAAACCGTTCAGCCGTGTCCCTACACAGCACATGTACATTTAAAGGACATATATATGTGATTTACTGTTATTTTTAAACTGTCATGATGTCTATGTTGAACATGGTAAAAGTTCTCAAAGTCAGATTGAAACGATATTCCAGTTTAGCCCCAAAAGAAAAAAATATAATCAATGTAGAAGATAGAAGTATTAGTAAAAATGGATGCTTTTGGTTTTTTGGGACTTTAGCTATGGGATTTAGATGCTTTAGATACTGACTACAGTTTAAAGCACATAAAGTAAAAAGACATGAGAGTTGCAGATGGAGGAAAAGAGAAAGCATCACAGGCTAATGTCATGTGGAAAGTGTGGGAGACAAAGAGAATCAGTGCAGAAATGTTGTCAATAAGAAAAACTGTCAATCCTCTAAATTTTAATCTTTTATCCTGATTGCTTGGTAAGATTGCCTTTCACTCTGCTCTGGATAAAGCACGTTGAATTGGATTCAGTTGGACTGAGATAATATCCCATCAGCACCATGAAAGGGTCGCCGTAAAGCAGAGTGGTTGATGTGTCTCCAGCCATTACACACCTGCTGTATTAGTCATGTAACTCTACTCCGCCTCGACACACCGCTGGTGACAATAAGTGAAGAGAGGTTTTACACACACACACACACACACACACACACATACAAACACACACACACACACACACAAGCTAATGTAGAAAATAACACGGCTCTGTGTGTTAAAAAGCTCTTAGAGCAGCCTCAGGTTCCAATCAACGAGGTCACCATAGTAACGGCATCTATGTCCATGGCAACCGTATCTGTGTCAACACTGCTGGTGACACAGTGTCCTGTTACCATGTGACACAGTGGCAACTTTTCCTGCACACACAAATACATAATTTCAGTGGTGGCAGTTTAGGAATTGTGTATGTCTCGATTTTTTTCTGGCATTTCTGGGTTTTTTTTGGACACTGGGCAGTGACGAGGCAGAGAGATGCATATGAAATCAAACCAGAGATGATGCAGAACATCAAAATGCTACAGCGACATTAGAGCCAGCGATGAATTATCAAAGAGCTGCACAGATCGGCTGAGATGATGAGCTGCCGGCCAGCAGCTCCCATTGAAGCTCAGAGCAGCACTACTACTTCTACCTCTCATGTTGGATTGAGGGCAGACTGACTCACTATCACCTCTAGAGGTACAAAGTGGTATTACGGGCTAGCTGGTTAGCATTCTGGCTTCAGTAGATATCTCTGCAATACAATACAAATGATGATTTCTCTCTTAAACCTTTTCTGTAGCTGTAGAGGAGTTTAATTGGACAAAATGTTTCAGAGACATTTTTTTTTACTAAATTTTTACTAAAGGTTTAAGGCAACAGTCAAAGGTCACGCGTTTCTTTCTTTCATTTCTACCATCATTTCTTTCAACAACGATACAGGAAACAAATCCAAAGAAGCTCAGAGACCAATTTCTATCAACTCCACTAACACTGTCTGTCAGACTGAATCACGGTTGTCTTGACATGTATGATGTATGACAATACTGCTGTGACGAACACATGTGATAAGTGATCATATGGAACCAGTCAGGGGAGCAGAAGCAGTAACCCAAATCTGCCAACGTCCCGTCCCACATGAACAAGATAGAAATAGCACCGTTCTAGGTCACTCTTATTAACTGCAGAACTAACTTTATGGCACCGTGTTAGCGTGTGTGTGTGTGTGTGTGTGTGTGTGCCAGGCTTCCTAAAACATTTTCTTTCCATTAAGGTGATTGAAAGTCTCTGTGGTATGAGTATGATATCATTTGGTTTTGATCAGTGGCCGTAGATATCTATTTTATTTAATGGATTTTATCTTCAATCAACTCATATTGATAGTTGTTTTCTAAAATTAACTGGTTAACATGGTCTCATTTCTGTTTGAGATGTGTGTGTGTTTGTGTGTGTGTTTGTGTGTGTGTGTGTGTGTGTGTGTGTGTGTGGTCCTGTGTGTGTGTTCATGCTATTTAGAGGAAAACAACTTTCCTGTCCTGACCGAAAAACAAGGTCAAAGACCTCCTGCTAGAGTACTATATTATAAACTCAACCTCTGCACACACAGAGGACACCTTGCAGCCAGAGAGAGTCCCATAAAACCTGCTGTGCATTGATTTTGTGGTCTATTTTGCAACAAGATGTATGTCTGCTCTGAGGAGGAATCAAGTGCTTTTGTCCTTGGCCTTGGAAAGTGATTTCTCATCACTGCGGTCGCCCTTCTTCTGACACTGATGAGGTTACAGCAGGACAAACACACAGACACCTACGGTTTAAAACTTTCATTAAAAAACATCAGAGATTTTAATTTGTAGACCTGTTGGATTTTCATGACAAGGTTAAAGATTGATGATAAAACTAATAAAGAGAAAATTAGGATGGAAAAATGCCATTCACATTGCAAACATTCACTAATTTAACCAGCATCTATGCTTTCTTTATCACTAGAGGACTTGTTTTTACTTTAAAGTGTGAAGAGGCAGCAGGAAATGTGATTTAAATGTGTTTGAACATAAAGAGGAAAGAGTGGAAAACAATTTAAAATGACTTCTTTAAAACATTAATCCTAACACAACAACAGTAGCACTGCTGTATTTAAGTGGAGTTTTCTTTTAAAGGTCTCTACTGGATCAAAGTCTATTTCCTCATGTGTGTAGCGGCTGAATTTAACATTGATTTGTGTGTGTCTGCAGTGGATACAGATGGCAGGAAGTTAAAGGGAGGCATCCAGAGGAGCACAGAGACGGGTCTGGCCGTAGAGATGCCCAGTCGGACCGTCCGGCAGGCCAGCCACGAGTCCATAGAGGACAGCATGAACAGCTACGGCTCCGAGGGCAAGTGAGTAACACAACCTGATAACACAACCCAGATTCTGGGCTGGATCCCAAACATTCGGACGTACTTCATCAGATTATTTTGTTTCTGAACATATTTTGGGTTCAGTTCAGCATGTTCATGTCTGTTAGTTAGCAGGTTCGATGACATTTGGTGAAATTTACAGGTATTACAGTAGCATTGTGTGCATTTTAGCTTGAACTGCAATATGTAACTGCTTTATCTCTCCTTCATGAGTTTGTTTGGCCTGCATTGGACGATATGCTTCAAGCCATCACTATGAAATAGCAACTAGATTAAAATACTACAGGGAAGACTTACAGGGTCATCAAATCTGTGAATATATAAGAAGTGAAGCCAAAGGACTGATTTTTTCTGGGATGTAACAGTAATTTGGAGGATTGTTTTAGCTCTCATGTTGGTCCTTAAACGCATCATATTTTTTATTTCCATTTTATTTTTCTTCTTTAAATCCGCCTCATGCTGGCGTATCTGCCATGAGGAGAGACGGTGTACAGTAGAGCAAAGTAGGAAATCGTCTATGAGATCAGCAGTACTAGTGTAGTACTACTGCACACACACACACACACACACGCACACACACACACATGCAGATCAGTGCCAACCTGGCTACCAGCATGATTTCCTACCGTTACATAACGTGACAAGGCAGACAGACTGATGGAGGCTTTAAAGACAAACAGAGGAGAGGTCGAGACTGATAGAGGATGAGTGTGTTTCCATGTTCATATTTCATTTATATTTGGAATATGGAGATATTATGTTTAAAAATGTTGTTTAGCTCATATCCAAAATGATCCAGTTTCTTCTATATACTGTTTAATGAACGCAGCAGATAATCAGTATTTCTGAGACTGTTACACTTATTCAAAACGTCTTATCTTCCTCATCCAAGATAAAAACACAACACAGACCAGTTACGTCCCCGTTTTTATTGTAACTTTTTATCTTCCTAAACTTTTATCTCGTTCCCTATGACCCTGCATGAGTAAAGCAGTAGATATTAGAGACGGACGGATGAAGACTACAGCTGTTTTAGTTGGAAAGCATCACATCCAGCCTTAAATGAAGTTGTTCTTCCTACTGTAGCTGAATTTAAAAGTTAGATAAACTGTAATCCTTTTGTGTAAGATCTTAATCCCTTTATTTTCTCTTGATTCTGAGGAGCTAAGTGGGTAAAACGTAAATCTGCTCTTAGCTACAAGCGCCAGCACATAGAGGGAAACGACAGTTGAATCGTAACGTGTATTTAAAGCAGCAGCTTCCTGTCTGTCGGCGTTACTGTGTTTCCGTCAGCTGTTTGGCTCAGTCTGCTGATTGAAAAGCTCCGTGTCTGCGTACGCACGGCCATGAATAAGCACTTTGTTAGCTCACACCATCCAATCACACTTATGAGCTTATTGATTTATGGTTCGGGCAATTCAGGACCCGACGAGTGTGTGTGTGTGTGAGTGATGATGATGATGGTGTTGGTGGTGGGGATAAATGTAAATGCTTTGCTTGGTTTGTGTAAAAGATATGAGATTAAAATTTTCTTCTTGTGATGTGCAGCAACAATAATTTGCAAGCCTGTGTCCTATAAATTATGTTTGTATGCAACTAATTTTCAACAGGAAATACAGATCGTTGTCTTGCGTTTACATTTTTAATATTTAACCGAAACCACAGTGTGTTTTCGTGGCCTAAACTTTAATTCCTCACCTTCATTCACTGATTGAACTAATTCAAAGCAGTTTATATCCTCATTACATCTGCAAAACATTAATGATGATGAAGAGTGTTGTCATTGTGAGCTGCAGTGTGTCTGGAAATAATCATGAAAACTGAGAAACAGACATAAAAGAGACCGAAACATTTTCAGTGAGTCGTCTGCCTGCAGTTTACATTTCTGTGAAACAGCAGCGTAATCCCCAGATGTGCCTCAGACACCAACATCATAATCTAAAGCTCAGGATTTTATCACCCAGTAATACCCACTCGGCTAATGCACACACACACACATACACACACACACATACACACACACACACCCATCATCAAACATGTATAAAGAGGATTTTTACCTCATTAAAATTTCTCTGAATCTATTATGTTGATTTATTAATTGCATGTATCTTAATTTACTTATCGCCACACATATGTGCTCGCACACACACACACACACACACACACACACACACATGCACATATGCAAAAAAACAACACACCAAAATGGAGATATGACGTCTGTCAAAAACACACTTATAAGCATAAAAAACATAAAACACATAACAGAAATAAAAATAAAAGCAAAAATAAAAATGTGTAAATAAGATATAAAGTGCATCTGTAAAATATTAATGTTTGCATACATCTACATTTATTACTAATCTAAGATAAGTGATTTTGTGTGTTAATCATATTCGAGAGAGACTGTAAATGATCGTGTGATGACTGCTACTCATTCTTAAGTTAATATTAAATCAGTCAGTCTGTAAATCTAATAAATATTTGAACACTTTTTCTTTCATTTAACATAGACGACAGAGCTGTTGGGTGATTTAAGCTGCTGTCCTTGTGGAAAGACTGTTTGGTTTATATATATATAAATATATATGAATATAGTACCTCCTGTATCTTTAAATCTGCAGATAAAGTACTCTCATCGGAACAAGTGTGAGACGATTGACTATAAACTAGAAATATGGAAGTAAAGACAAGAGTGGGAGCGATGAAGGTTAAAGAGATATAGACCGAAGAAGGGGAGGAAAGATAAAAGTAGAGACAGGCAGAGAATTATATCTCACAGGGATCAAAGCAGCTGCAAAGTGCAGAAAAACAGGAGGACGTATCAAATTTATCTTTTTACAGTCTTGAATGTACACGCATCATTTACACTTTATTTTTAATTTTATGTTATTGTTTTTTTTTTTATTCTACATTTACCTGCATATCCACACAGGTGTTTCAGAGGTTGTCCTGCACTAACAAACCTACCTGTCTTATTTTGTTGCTTATGTTTTTTTTTGAATGAATGAATGAATGAATGAATGAAAGTAGCTACATTAATTTATCACTCTAAAGTCACAGGGAGTCATTTGCTGTTGCGATTTAGTTGTATATGAGTGTAATAGACAGGGTTGCAGCATTAGGATGGATCTGTCCTTTAACTGCAGTCCATGGGACACACACACACACACACAGTAGTATAATACCTGGCACTCTGCCACTGAAGCACTCTGATCTGATTTCTTTGTGTACACACACAGAAACACACAAATTAAGGACACCGGGGGTCAAACTCTGAGCCAACATAGGCCGAGTTTTGTTTTAGGAAAGCCAATTTGAATTTTTGGGAGTTGGACTAAGTTGAAACAGGAATGATAAAAGGCTTCCAGTTATCAGTTGTTCTCTCCTTATTCCTACAGACTGTTTTTTTGTCTTGTTCTCCTCTTTTGCGTTGCTATGTTTTCAGTCTCTAACTTACCTTCTCTACCTAATAAGTACAACTGAAAACTGTCTGGCCATGTTTAACCATCTGTCTCTGTCTCTCTCTGCAGTCTGAACTACAGTGGGATGTGTCTGGCATCAGATGCCCAGTTCAGCGACTTCCTAGATGGGATGGGACCCGCGCAGTTTGTTGGACGACAGACTCTGGCAACAACATCCATGGGTGAGAAAGATTTATTTAGATTTAAGTTTCCGTTTCTTTGACCCGGAGAACCACAGGATCTCTCTGCAGCACATCTACAGACAGTCAGTCGGATTTTTAATATTTCACCAAGTTGAGAAGGAAATATTTTGGGGGGGTCCAAACTATTACATTTTTGTAAAACGCCCTGAAACGAGTATCACGAAAATCTCCCCAATGAAAAATGAGTTTAAAAAAAATAAAAAAATAAAACAGCTTATTTTGTCATAAAACTGAACCGAAACGATGCTGAAATGATTTCACAGAAAACGCAGCTCATAAATCAGAGCTGTGTCCCACTGCCGAGTTTTCCTCATCGTCCCCTTCACTTTATTTCCAGGCTGTATATACGGGATATATCGTACGCAGCCTGTCCTCCGCAGCAGTGATGTACTGTAAGTGGGTCAGTTTCCTCGCTGGCAGCCAGACGGTGTCCTTGGCTACAGATGACACTGACTGGACCGACTCTGCTCCAAACCTGCTGTCCATTCCAATATTATATAATGTCATAAAATCCAGAATAACTTGGCCGTCATCTGTGCTCTGTCACTTTCAAAGGAAAGCATTTGTCATTTTGGGGACATTTAGCTGAAACTATTATCCAGAGTGACTTCCAGTGAGTGGCATGAAAAAAAATGTTTAATTTTCTACGTATCAAAAGAGGCAAACACCAAACCTGCTGCACACAGATTTGGATCCTGGAAAAGGCAGAAAAGTGTTGGAGTGTTTTTTTTTTTTTTGTAATCTTAACAAATGAATCCTTTTAGCTCCAGTTTGGTCTCCACTACCTCTTGAGAAAACTATTCTTTCTTTCTTTAATTGCGACCTTAACTTCATCAGCAGCTTCTGCAGGTTTGTTACAGCTTGAAAACTGAGTATTGAGATTGAATCTTAAAGTTAAATGTGCAATCAAACCAAACAATTGACGTAAACAAGGCTAAAAAAAAAGCTAACTGGATTCAATGTTAATCCTTGAGTTAAAACACACATGACTTACAGGATGTTTCTGCATCCGTGTGTTTCATGGCATGTTTCATTTAGCCTGTACAACAGTCAAAGATCCAGCGTTTCTCTGTTGTTTTTGTCTAACTGTCAGCAGTTTTTATAAAGTATCTTTAGTGTACTATCAAATTAAAGCTCCTTAAACATTATTTTTGACAGTTGTGGTGGTTTGTTTTGAAATGAGCCCATATTTTTCAACATATCTCCATGTTTTCATCCATTCAGGTGACATAGAGATCGGTCTAATGGAGAGGAACGGAGGTCTGGAGGTGGAGGTCGTCCAGGCCAGAGGACTCACCATGAAACCAGGTTCAAAAGGACCTCCAGGTACTTCCCTCAAAAGAACCCATGATGCAACTTTACTTTACAAGAACTACATGCTTCTGTTGATGCTAGTAGGGAAAACATGTGTTGCTATGACTTCAAATGTTGGTCTGTAATATTTTTTATTTTTAAGAAAGCAGTATCAGTCTGTTTCAACATTTATTTTCTCAAATTTGCAGAAAAAAAAAATTGGTTTGCCAGAAGAAATGTGTAAAAAAAAAAGTGCACATTCGCAAATCTCAAGCACAAATCACAAATTTCATTTTTGTTTTCAAAAAAGCAGCCAATCAATTACTCAGATCAGGTAACCACATATTTTACACCAACATGCACAATGACAACATGACTGCAGCAGGTTGGATTGTGTAACAACAGACTATTAATGATTGTAGTTCCCCTCTGTGGTTGCATAATGTTAAACCAGCAATTGATCCTAATTGCATAAAGAACAAAACAGTGTCAGCAAAAAAAACGAAAAAAACCCAAAATACTAAATCAGGGGAAAAAAGTATGAAAGAGATAAAAAAAAAGAGGATAATAAAGAGAGTAAAGCACGAAGTAGAGTTGGAAAGGAGAGAGGAATAAGTGGAGAGCAATTTAATGTGAATGAAAGAAAAACAAGCCAGTGAGAGATGAAAGGAAATCCATATATAGTACAAAGACAAAGGAGGACCCTGCTCCAGATTTCATTGCCAAGGTCTAATCTTCAATCTTCAGTCATCTAGCATTCAGGATAAAAAGCTTCAGAGTGTGTTTGTCAGAGTCCAGGACATAAAATCACAAGTAGAAAACTGCTGTTCACTATATTATCAGTAAGCTGTATGTCTGTAGAGTAGCTCCACAAAATGACAGCAACTTTAAATAATCACAGACATATTTATTTCATATTTCCACAGCAGTATCTTCTACTATACGCTGCCTTTACCTACTCAAGTCTTCTCTACTACTCTATATATAAGTTGTTTAGTTGTTATTATTGAGTCCCAGTGACGTTAAATCAAAGCATTTGATTGGCTTACAGAACGGTTAAAACCCAGCTAGCTAACTAATGAATCCTAAAAGTTGAAGATTAATTGATGGGTGGATGTCATGATATAAATGGCTGAAATTGCCTTGGTTCAAGCCTACGTCATATTTCGTTTTACAGGAAGAAAACAAGAATACAAAGATGTTTTTTGTATGTTTTTTTGCCGTATATGCGACCGCTGATGTCATCTAAAAAGTCATTTTTCATTTAATCTGGGCTTTAAAGGGGATATAACACGCTGTTTGTGATTTCTGATGTCTATGTTAAACATTAAGGTGAACATATGTAAGTCAAAAGCCAGGACTTTAACTTCCTCTGAATGCTCCATTTGCATTAGTTTCCTCTACTTTCCATTTCGAGTAAAGTACGAGAAAAATATGTGAAATCCAACTACTACAGTTTGCTTACATCTGTAGGATGAGGGGCTGCATAAAAGCCCACTATAAGATAGATAAAAACTTTTTTTTAACTTTAAATCATCTATCTATCTATCTGTCTATCTATCTATCTATCTATCTATCTATCTATCTATCTATCTATCTATCTATCTATCTGTCTATCTATCTATCTATCTATCTATCTATCTATCTATCTATCTATCTATCTATCTATCTATCTATCTATCTATCTATCTATCTATCTATCTATCTACTCTACTAGACTCTACTTTGCTCTGTTCTACTCTCTTCTATCATATCTATTCTTACTCCAAACATACCAGCTCTATATCTGTGAATCTCATCAGACTCAAGCTCTAAACCTACTGACAACTCCTGAGTTTGAGTTTAACTTTTCTGTCTGCTGTCGTTCCAGCGGCCTACATCAAAGTTTACCTCCTGGAAAACGGGATCTGTGTGGCCAAGAAGAAGACCAAGTCAGTGAGGAAGTCTCTGGATCCTCTCTACAACCAGGTCCTGGTCTTCTCTGAAAGCCCACAGGGGAAAGTGGTACAGGTAAGATACACCATCATGTTCCACAGTTTGTGAAATAAGACTTGATTTCAACCTTTAGACATGGTTTGTTTCACAATATGTAATTAGAAAAATAAATAAGAGAATAAAGAATAGTCTCTATCCTCAAGGAAAAACTTGGTGGAAAAACCCCTCAGAAAGAGCAACAGAGGAGGGATCCTTCTTCCAGGACATGTAATAAATATTGTGTGAATAGCCCAAACCAAACACACTACGCTGCTGTGTTTGTGCAATGTGGCGGAAAAAGTAAATCCACAGTCCCAATTACGAAACGGCTCCACCACATTGTTCCCTTAAGACAGCAAAAAAAAAAGCGTTTCACCAGGATCATGTGTCTTTGCGACTCTGTGGTAAAAAGTTCAGGAGGTGTCGTTGAGAAGAGACAGCAGAGGACAGTCGGTAAAAAAAAAAAAAAAGAGTTTGACATTTACGGTGAGAATCTGACGTAAAGGACCAGGAGGCCGTTTGAGCTTCAGCTGCTTTCAAGATCAAAAATGTCACAAAAGACGAACTGAGAGAGACTGATTATTACGACAGATTCCTTCAGTCTCTTTCCTTCCCTTTTTTTATTCCATTTCCATTCTACGTTTTCTATTCATTTAATGCCTTCCTTTACTTTCTCTCCTTCTTTTCTTTTCTATCCCCCTCCTCCATTTTCGTTCTTCTTCTTCATCTTCTCTTTAGCCTTTCCTCTTTCACTCCTTCATTTTTCTTGTTAACCTTTGTCCTTCATCTTGTGTCTTATTATATTTCTTCCTCGTGTCTTTATTTTTGTCCTTATTTGTTTCCTTTCCTGTTTTTTTTTTCTTCCTTTAACCGTCCTTTATTATTGTTGTAATTGTCAGTTTTGTTCTTTGTCACTATTGGTTCCATTCATACTTTTCTGTAATACTGTTTTCATCTTACCTTTTTAAATAACACATAACACCAACATGGCAAGTGTGTGTGTGTGTGTGTGTGTTTTAACCTGATGCTGTGTCAGGTTTCCTCAGTAATCAGCAGGTGGAAACCACTGTGTGTTCAGCGGAGAGGCCTGCAGCTCTGCCTCAGGCTGCTCTGCTGCTCCTGTCGCTGTGTAATTAGCCACTAAACGCCTCCCTCTTAATTATCTGCTGTCTGTGTCGCTGTCCTCTGAGTTTCATCAAACTCATTCACACTGGATAATGAAAATCGCTGAAATCAGCAGCGCTTTTCAATTTGTCACTTCCTGATTTAGCGCAGCGCTGAGTGTTGCTGCACCAGAAAATTCATTCAAAAACCTTCAACTCAGTGATTCTAGTTTGTGTTTATTTAACTGTCTAAGCAGCTTCTAATTCTGACATCACATTTAAAGAGCTGAAAATGTTCTCTTTACCCCGAACATGGACATTTTTTTAAGGCTTCACATCTACAAAACATTATAAATGACCTCAGAAACACCTCAGACATCACCCACTTCTACTCTACATCTACATCTACTTGAGATGCTTTTTAATGGCATAAAATAATTTAAATGTTACTTCCTGTTCTTAGAATCAAATTAAATTAAAATTGACATGTGAGGACAAACATGTGCAAAAAATTAGAGTTGCACTGGTATAGAAAAATATCTAATACGTGAAATGTAAATGTCTGTTTATACCAACACTGTTAATTTGTCATTGTGACATTTGTATCAGTGTTTGAAAGCGTGATTTATATATATATAAAAGTAGCCCGAGGCCTTCAGTTCCTTAATTGAATTCGTATTTTTGCCTATAATGAGCGTAGTAACTCACACAGGCAGCTGTAACAGGTGTGTGTGTGGTTAACAGAGGTCAGGTCAGCAGGTTTGATTTGCTGCGTTCAGTGAAAAGGCCTTCAGATCGGCCCGAGGCTGCTGCTGCTGCTGCTGCTGTCGCTGCGTAATTAGTTGCTAAACGCCTCCTTTCTAATTATCAGCTGTCCGTCTTTCTCCTTCTCCCCTCTGCTCCCTGTGCTCCCTCTGCTCCCGCCTTCTGATCATCTCATTTTCTCCCTTATCTCGTTCTCTCTGACGATTTGCATGTAATCTTTTATATTGTCTTGAGCAATGATCCATATGAAGTAAATGAAAGATAAATGTCGGCTTATCCTGATTTCTGTGCTCACGTCTGAATATATTTGATCGCTTTAAGATCTCTATCAGGCTGTTTTTACACTGCAGATTTGTTGACTAATACAGAAAATGGCCAGGTTTATCCTTTTAGCAGCCTGTCGAATACCTTTTGAACACCCTTCTGACATCCATTATTGTAACCGCCTGAAACCAACGATCCCACATTCACATCCTCTTTACGCCGTGATTAGCCAGCTGTGAAGAAGGTTTGAACTTGTCACTCTCTCTAGCACTCTCTTGTTCCTCATTTCATTCTTCTTCAACTATTTCTGTCGTTTTTCACATGAACAACCAAAAGTATGAAAGCCTTCCAGCAGAGACTTGACAATATGGGACACGCCATATTATGTCTCCTCCATCTTTCTATGACGGCCAACTTTTCACTTTCTGATTTCCAACGTGGGTGGACGGTTCAGTTCTTATTGAGCATAAACCAATCCTCAAGTTCACCCATCCATTGTCTACTCATCCTCACTATCTAACATGCTGTTTTCCCCTCCTTTTCATTAACCATTCATCGTGTGTATTTGCAGCTGAGCAGCAGGAGACACTGTATCGTTCAGCTTCCATATTAAACACTTGGCCGGTTTGTTTTGCTCTAACATTCATTTCTCCCTCACGAATCTTTCTCTCTACTAAGTCGTAGTGGTTGAGGTCAGGACCTTGATCGCAGGCTGACAGGAAGAGAGATAGATTCTCCTTCTTTAAAGATGGAGGGAATAGATTGAAGCAGATTTGGCCTCTGAGTCTCTGTGGAAATCACTTGCAGACAGACGCACACAGACACACTGACTCACCCGTGTGAAACAAATTGGTATGCTGGCATGCACGGACACACAAGCCCTCCGCACGAGTGGAGACACACATGTAGACAGATATTGATTATTTTGTCCGTCACTTGACAAGATGTGGGGCCGTCAGAGATGAGCCCTGGTGTTATTAGGATGTCAGGAGACACAGGACACCGAACGTTTCCAAGCACATACCAGCATCATCTCACTCCCTCACATACACACAATCCCTCTTCATTTACTTTAATTGACACCTCATCCTGCTCTGTGCCGCTGTAACACAGAGAGAAACTGTCAAGATCCAGTATTGCTTCATAACCGATTTCCAAACTATGTGGGCTAATGCTAATTAACCCCACTCTCTTAACCTTATCACTTTTGTCAATGAATGCATCTGCTCCTCCATTAACCCCAGAAGGCTTTATGTGCAGGATTAAAGATCTACTACCTTGACATAAGACTATGCTGATCAATACCTTCTATTCAAGACTTTGTGATATTTGTGTCAATGTTTTCTAATCTTATTTCTTCCTCAGGTGATTGTTTGGGGAAACTATGGACGGATGGACCGCAAATGCTTCATGGGCGTAGCTCGAATCCTCTTGGAGGAGCTGGACCTGAGCACGATGGTGATTGGCTGGTACAAGCTCTTCCCTACCTCCTCCATGGTGGACCCAACGATGGCACCACTCATCCGCCACTCCTCCCAAATGTCCCTGGAGAGCACCATCGGGCCCTGCTGTGAGCGATCCTAAGACTCATGGCTTTAATACTTGTACCGTCTCAACCGAATCACAACATGTTTTTATATTTCTGCCCCTGGAGCAGGTAGGTCTTCAGTATTTTACTCGAGGGCACTATGACAGGTCCAACCACTCATCTGATCGGGAAATGACATTGTGGCACTCACTGGAAATATACTGTAATCCTTTTGATATTGTATCAGATCTCCTTCCCAAGACTCATGGGAAGCACATTTCTTTTGTTGTTGCAACCCGAACGCCTCTCAGACTCGCAGGAAAAGTTTGCTCTCCTCAGATCTCTTTGATGAAAAAAAACAAAAACCTACTTAATGAGGATACTTCAAAAGGAGGGCTCGGTTGCCGACATTGATCGCATCCTACTGGGACCACGATACACTGCGAGCTCGGCTTTGCTTCAGCTACGCGCCTTCTCCACAGCCTACATTCGATTCTCATTCCCAGGACTGCTTGTTGTGTTTCTATGTCCTCATTAAGGGTCTGGACAGCCTCTGAGCATTGTCTGTCTATCCACGAGTCCGGAGAGGAAGTGAGACTGTCCACAGATTGTTTGAGACACCAGCCTCCCATCTTGCTTGAGCATGGGGACAGCAGGTTGAGGGTGAACCTATGCGCAGCAAACCTAAAGAAGAATTTCAACTTATATTATATAAGACATATTGGTTTGAACACTTGACTTGAGCTGATTTTTGTTTTTTGTGTCACACATTTGGCCCTTCAATGTTTAATTCATTGGGTACTAAGTGTATTGTATGTATGTGTGTGGTTACGTTAGTTACGACTGCAGGTGCCAGGTGTTAATCAGTTCCTGGGTGGGTTTATATGGCCTAAAAGAACTAGCAGGTTCTGAGTTCCCAAAGACCATGTGCCACCATGACCTTATTACTATCAATCACTACATTAGCTGATTTTACAGAGTATTTTGAGTAAAGTAGTTATCAGTTAAATCAGCTTGTGTTGTGTTTGGTAGGAATGAAAACATGCAGCTTTTGCATTTTTTTGACCCCGTTTTAGCTGGTTGTTTCTTGAGTCTGTAGCAACTGGATTTACATCCAAATAGAAAATATACATCAAGGAAAATACTGAAGTCTGATTGGCTGAACCACTTCAGGAAGTGATACTGTTTCAGCCAAATGAGTGTAAAAGCATTTATCTCTCAAATTAAGTGTGTGAACCAGAAGCAAGCATAACATTTTGACATATCAGAGACTGGAAGTGGATGCATATATCAAACAAAATTGGATTTAACGCATGAAACTTAAAGAGTGGCCAAGGTTAGATGCATGTCACACGTCCAAATGCAATGTGCTAAAGGGTTTATCAGGATAAAATCTAGATACAACTGGTATGAAACAGCCAGGTATAAATGGGGTCTGAAATGTGTCCTCATTTGGTTCAATTCTGTTACGTGTTCTCTATTTTCACTTTTCACCTGGTAGCGCAGGTTGCATCAAGTGCAGGGAGAGGTATCACCTGTTCATAGAAAAAAGCAAAGGATAGCTCATTCTGGCTGACAGCATGAGGCTGAAAACGTACCCAGTATCCCAATTTAACTGATTGCTCTTTAGCTAATACTCAAGAAGTAGATTTGTACGATTCCTCCTCTCTTTTTTTTAAAGCTTTGGCTAAAAGTTGTCTGATAACAGTTTCTACTGTGCCAATTTTTACCAGCAAGTGTCTTCTCCTTCCACTTCTTCAATTACCTTGTGGCATGTGTCATTGTGAGGGAGGGAACAGAAGCTAGCGCTCACAACATCGGACAGCAGTGTTCAGGCTGTGCAGAGAAGCGTCCCTTTTATCCTAAATTACAGCCCTAATCCACAAACCGCCAAGGCACCTGGTGATTAGCCATGCTACGACTCAGTATGGAGGGAGGAAGAGAGGGAGGAGAAGGAAAGAGAGAGGAAGGAAGCATGAAATGTACTTTGCATCATCCAAACAAAGGATCTGTCTGAACTGACGTCAGGTCTTACAGTTTTCAAAAACAAAAAAAAAAAGGACACAAAAATAGGATGAATTTAAAGGGAACACAATGTGCACACTGTAGAGAAATTTATAGTTTATTAAAGAACAAAGGTATATGTATTTCATTTGGGCACTTTATGATTCTTAATGTCTTTGTATGTGTAAATATTATGGTTGTTAGTGTCTCCTGGAGTGAGCCAAAGTTCTGCTATAATGACTTAGTTGATTAATGTTAAAAGTCTGAGGGAGGGAAGGGATATCCTTCCTCGTTACTGTAAGATTGTAGCATTAGCTGGTAGCATCTGCATGACTGATTAAAACTTCTAATTAATTAGCAGACAACTTGATAAGACTAAGCATGAGCTATAAGCTACACAGAGAGAGGAGAACTGAAATAGAATATGTTCAATTGAGGAACACATACATATGTAGCAGTTTAATTCAGATTTTTACAAATGTGACTGAATTTGGGGATTTTTCTCTCTTTCACAAACAAGATTGATCAGCCAAGAATCAAATAATAAAAAAAACAAACAAAAAAAAACAAATTTTCAACCAATGAAATGTTTTTGTTTTTTTTTTACTTTGAGACAACCTCTCAGAATCACTAATCAACTAATATTTTGATTAAAACACACAATTTAGAGTAATTGTACTACAAAACCTTGCAAAAGTGGCCTCTGTTTTGCCAGTAGCAGTGTTGCAGGGATATTATCTTTTTTCCAAACAAATTAGCTACATTCTATAAAGCAATAATCAGGAACATTGTGCCATGCCAGATTTTCAGTTTCTCAGCACACACTGTGGAAAATGACAAGTTCAGTCAGTGATTTTCACCTCAGTCAAATGTATCCATTATAATATTCGGCAAGACAAAGAAAGTTTTTGTTCTTGTGGCGTATATTTTGTATATATTAGGACTAAGGCAACAGTAGTATTATTATTATGACTTGAAAACATACATAAAATAGCTTGAATAATCTGATTATAGAAACTCATAATCACTTGATAAAAATTGTCATTTTTCCACAACACATTTATGTTGTTTCCATTATCGTTATAACAACCTCTGGCCATAACGTTTTCCAGGGAGAGCGTCTTGAAACTCTGTAAAACAATGTTCAGAAGGAGCTAAATAAGTGACACCCAAATGTAACATGAAAATGTTGAATTTGAAAAAAAAAAAAAATGCAGGATCATTTTTCACAACCTAAAAATGACATTGAATAGCATGGGTTTTTATCTGTTGATAACGTCGACTGCCTGGTAGTTAGAAAAAACAAAAGTTTTTTTTTTTTTAAAGAATAAAAAATATTAGAACTATTGTACAAATCAAATATATACTATATAATTATATATATATATATAAATTAACTCCTCTTACTGTGACCCAAGGAATGTGTTTTTGTCAGTGTTCTTCTGTGCCAAAATTTATGAGGGCTGATTTCCCAATTTAGGACCAATAAAAGAGAAAAGTTTACACACTTAACATTAAAAGTAAATTCTGATGTAAAGAAATGGCTTTGCGTCCAAGTACAGCAACTATGTGGCTGAAACAAAAGTAGCATCGCATGATAATGATCCAGATTTAGTGCAGATAAACCACAATGAGAGTCGGGCACATAAAGTTCAGCGGTAACCATCATAGAAGTTTCCCATCTATCTACATCTAATGTAGATGTAGATAGATGTTCAACACAAGACATTTTATAAAGCTGCTCGTTGTACCACCAACAGTTGCTTTTTGGAGCAGCAGGAAATGATGGGTTTTTCCATGATGGCTAAAGGTGTGGACTGTGGTTAAAGTGTTAATTTGGTGAACACATGTATACCACTGACCCTTGCTAGAAATTGTCATCTCTAACTGTTTGAATGAGTGACAAAGTACATGCCGACAGAGTAATTAATGTTTGTTTACTGACGTTGATTGTGTAATTTCACTCATCAAACGCTTCTTGTTCACGAGTCTGAAATTGATTGTGACATTTTGTAACTCTAAAGGCAAACATATGAGTTAATGAACTGTGTATTGTTCATTAGCTTATAATCAGCAGCGAAAATGTATTGTTTTTTTTTGCTTTTTTTTTGCATTTGCCCCACATTTTGATTGAGTCCGTCACACAGAAGTTAATAAACGATTAATTGTAATGTAAGTAGAGGCCTTAAACACACTGATATACATTTTGTCAGGGCTAAGGACTAAGAATTGTCACATAAAGTAATCAAAAATGACGCAAAAAATGTTTTACAGCCCATTACTTAAAGTAATTTAAGTGTCATCTATTAATATCTTTATCTTTGCGTATGTTCTTAATGAATTTCTGATATGCTGATATTTGAACTATTTGTGTATCCTCCCCACTTCTTGGCGTGGGCTTAATTGAACAAACTTAACAAAAAAAACAACAACAAAAAAACAAACAAAAAAAAAGAAAATTTTTTTTGCAGCGTAGATATTCAAACAGTCTGATCTGTTTCTTAATGAGAACTTATTTTCTAAACTTAGAAAAATAACGCTATTGTTTGTTTATTGATGTTTGAATGCACATAATGGAGTAGATTAAAATATAAAAAAACAAAACAAAACCAATCATTCGCAGTCTACTGTGGCCATCTGTGGGAATTGTACTGTTCGGGGTCCTTTCTACCCAAACTACCTTTCAGGTTGTCATTCTGCAACATCGTTAGCACCACTCACCTCTAAATCACCACACTGCCAAATACAGAAAGACACAATCTAGACACAGTTGTGCTTCATAATATATTAAGCAGCATTTGTGTTCAGCTAATAACTGTTAGATGCAAAACAAAGGTAACAAAATCTTCATCTTTTTCTTGATATCTATAACCATGAGTCATTTAATGCCGTGTTCAAAGATGGCGTCCCAATTAAGCCAATCAGAGTCTTTCAAGGCTTCCATAAATCTTTTCACGTTTGCTCTCCGAACACATAAGAAGCATTAAAATAAACAACTAAATCGAGTCTTTGGGAGTTTGGGTGTTGAGTCACAGTGGATGGCACCAGGATGTTACTCTGAAGTTCATTTCAATGTCCTCCAGTGTTTGCGTACATATGTGTGTGTAAAAAAAGGGATTCATAAGTTTACATGCCTCCTACAGTATATCATCCACATTACTTTCCTTTTACACCGAAATCTAAGATAACCTGCATACAAAATGACAGAAAGTTTCTTGTTGTTTTTGCAGATAATCAACCTAAAAGTGAATCTGGGTAGAAACCGATCTTTAAGTTCTTCATAAACCCTTCTGTTACCTGAGCTTAAATTGTCCATATCTTTTTCCTCTTAAGTACACATATTTTATTTTTTAATTCAGAGTGACAGTGTGTACGTTTCAAGACACATATCATGTTCTCTGGTGTAGGAGTGGGAGGATGAAAGAGTAGATGCAGCTCTTCTGCGACTGTTACGAAACGGCGACTGGCGGATCCCAAAAACAACACATCTCCAGTCTGCTGTGGTGCAGAGGCAGAGGTTCTTTTTTTGTCCCCCTTTGAGGCTTTCTCCAACCCATCCCCTCATAGAAAGTTTCCCCACATGCCATCTGGTAGATCCTCTCATCCAAAGCGTCCCACATTACCCTGAGTGATTACATTTTTAGGTTGGGTGGCCCCAGTAAGAATCAAAGTGCCATGATGTTTCAGAACTTTTCTTTTTGAACACTGTTCCTGGTGAAATTACCATTTCACATTTCTCTCTGAGTTTGTATTTATTTTAAAAAACCCTCCAATCCTCATTTTATTCCTCCAGTTATGGTTGATGATATAAAGCCATTATATCTTTAGCATTCACAGCCTTAAAAGATCATCTCTAAACCATTGTTGGAGGCCTTCTGATGGACATTTGAGAACATTTCCTTAAGGCCCTTAAATACTGTATGAAGATGACGTTTTGGTTTATCGGGATATTGGATAAAACACTTTCACAGGCCTTCTCATGCTATCAGGAACATGTGATATGGGCAACTTTTGGAATCAATGCTGATGGAAAATGGAAAAGCATTTATCCAGGTAAAATTTGCCAAACATAGTGTATATTCTTTTTGTCAGTTTCAGATCCATTAGGTTGAACATATTAAAACATAAAAGATAAAAAAAAAAAAAAGTGGAAGTATCTGTCTCAAATCCACATTTAGAGAATCACCATTTAAGTATTTCACATGACTATGGTAATTTTAAGACATTTTTCATTAGCATAAACTAATGTTAGCAAAACACTAAGCAGCAAAAGCCCGTCTGCATTGCTTTCCATTTGTTGCTCATGTATTGCTGCCTAGAGGGCCTGAATGTTATCACAAGAGTTACAAAATGGTGTAACTTCACTGTTTATTTCACTGCACTGTCATTTAAAACACAAGTATATTTGCAGATTCTTTGGCAAACTGTTATATTGTTGAGTAAATGCACAATTTGGTGTATTGTTAATCTATTCCAGCTGTCAATAAAATTAGTTTAACTCAATCATTGGTGTTTTAATGTTTGTTTGTATTAATTTAATTTGTCATGAAGAGACATCATAACAGGTTGGTTTCAAGGCTGAAGTGTAAAAGTGGCTGTTTTGTTCATAGACGCTGCTATATAGCAGTCTTTCTAATGACAGAAGCTCCGATGCAGCTTTGACAGCGACAAGATTAATTGGAAATTGACCTTGAATGATGACAAAATGACATTATTAATGTGATTATATCTTGGGCTAAAACTTTACCTCAAGTACAGTAAAAAATACAGAAAATCCCGGGAAAATTCCAGCTTTTAGGAAAGACTGATAAAAAAAGAGCAGGAGCTAGCTGGGAATGGTGGCAGTACTTGGTGCTTCATAACCACATAATATGGTCATAATATGCTTTGGGTTACTGTAGAAAACTTTCCAGATCAAGTGGACTCTTTTGACTCATTTCTCTCTCTTGTGTTTGCATGTCAGCCTGATTTAGATGTAATATTTTCAGTCTCTAGAGAGATGTTCCTTATATGGCAGATGCTGTTACATTTACGGTGCATCCCTAGCTTGTTATGCTATGTATCACACATTCTTTCTGAAATTTACAATGCAGCAAAAAGTCTGTGTAAGGAAACACATCCCTGCACATGCTCAGTGGCATCTACCCTACACAGAACTACTCAATGGAGACTAAAAATGGGATTACTGTTATTGCTCTTTGGAGCCATTTCTAAACAAACTACCATAACTTGTGAAGGAACATGTCAACAGTGTGGCAACACATAAGTAGATCAATTCATCGATGGTTTGGCTCCACACATGAGATTTGTTGACGATAAAAAAAATAGAGAAAATCGCCAACCTTTAACATCATGGCAGAAAAAGCAGCAGACTCAACTTTATTAACTGTAGCGTTCATTTTTGAGAATGCGTGCGACCAATCATCAGAAGAAATGAAGGTGTATCAATCATATGCATGTGAACCTGTAGTTAAAATATAATAATGTATATCAGGGCTCTAATTCATCAGTTTTATCTGAAGACATAAGACGTAAAAACTTTTCTGAACTTCAATAACCTGCAAACCTCTTGCGGGCAAAAAAAAAACCAACACAGGGGAGGAGAAGGAAAAACGTAATAATACGAAAGATGAGAACGAGATGGGGAGCTGAGGAGAGAAGCAGAGGAGAGGAGGGATTCATTTTGTTTGACAGTCAGCAGCTAAGGATGACCAAGTATGATGCTTTAGCCTGTCTCCCTCCCTCTCTCTCTCTCTGTCTGTCTATCCATTCCTCAGGTTTTACCTCTTTCTACTTTCCCGTTCAGCTCTCCTCTCTTCTTTTCTCCATTCCTTTCTCTTCCTTTCTATCTTTCTCCCCCAGTCACTCAGTATTTCTCCCTCCCTCTGTTTCTCTCGCTGACAAACGTTCAGACTCCCTGGTGACCAAACTGATCAGCTTGTATTAAGGTCTCTCTCTCTCTATCTCTCTCTATTTCACACACAGACACACATGCGCACTCACACTCACATAGCAATTGCGTGACAGCCAGGCAGGTCACACTAAGCACACACACACACGCGCGCACACACACACGCACAGACAAAGGCATGACTTGCATGCACATGCGCAGACTGACAGACAGAGAAGACACCACATCACACACATAAACACACACACACAAGTGCTAGCGTGACTTGCATACACAAAGACAGAAATACAGATTCACACATTAAAATTGAAGCAGCAGGAGGCCGTCAGATGGTGCAAATGCAAATTGAGACATAAATCATTCTCTCCACGAGAAATTCGAAACAAAAATATGTCTTTTTACTTTACTAACACCGACTTCATGAAGGAAGGAGTTGTGCTTCGACACAGACGCGCCTCTGCTTCGACACACTGTCACTGTAGCGCCCCCTGCTGCATGGATGTTTAGTAGTGTGATATGTTCAGATTTACTTCTCTTCTTATCTTTTCCTCTCCATGTTTCTCTATTTCTCTGTTTCTCCTGTACATCTGCCTCCCCTCATTTACTACCTCATTCCTCTTCTTCTATCTTCCATCTTCATATCATCCTTTTCCTCCTCAAACATTTTCTTTTCTCCAGCACCCTCTTCCTCCTTTTGTTGTTCTCAGGGATATCTAAGTGATTTGTGCAGGGATTAAGTATACATCCAAACTAAAATAACCTTGTCTTCCAAATATGAACAGTAAGAACAGCTATCCAAAGTCTACTTTCCCTCGTCTCTTCCAGGTTACATCCTGGTAGCAGAGGAGGATGTAGTGATGGCAGAGGATGAGGAGGAAAAGTGAAAAAGCTCCATGATTTGCCAACAGCGTCTGGACGGACAGCCATAGAGTCCACATGGGTTTAAGACTGTCTCACTGCAGCATCAGCAAGTGCTTAAGGGCTCTGGCACGGACTTCTGCAGACTTCCCCAAGGATTTCTGGCAAGTGTGCAACCCTGTAGACTTTTCAGAGGGAATAGCCCATAATTCATTGCAACAACAGCGACATCAGTAAATGAGAACACTGGGGAATCATCCAAGGAACTAAAGCATATCAAGCTAACAAGGTGGAAACGTTAAGACTACTATTATTAAACCTGCCTTACATCTTTTATTGCTCCTGTGTACATAATAGTGTATTGTTAAACTCATGTGTTTATCTATGCTTTTCAGATCTGTTCTCATTTAAGAATAAGTGGTCTAATATGTCCGGTAGTATATAAAAACCTGAGTAGCATATAAAAAAAGTGAAAGTCAGCACAGGCCTGTTTGGTGCAGTTCAAATTAACTCTGGTGTCCACAGTTTAATAAATAAAGACATTATATCAGCTATTAAAATTCAATCTTTATTGACAAAACCTTTCCAGTGAAACTGTAAATTGATTTTCTAATGACTAAACCAGTACGCATATTTACAATACTCTGATTGCATTTCAGCAACCGGCACAGTTTTACAAAATTGTCCTTCTGTAAGAAGACTCACATGCTTTCACTTTGAAAGAGGAAAATTAATATATATCCATCATCTCTAAATTTCACAACACTAGTCTCTCCTAAATGTTAAAATAAAAATATATATACTTAAAAAATGTCCATACACTTAATAGACCAGAGTTTTTCCATTAATGTGCTCAAGCTTCTTGTTATTGCTGTTTTCCTGTACAGATAAAAAAATGTTTTTTCTCTTTAAAAAGTATGACCAAAAGGTGTTTTTTAATTTATTTGGTTAATGTTGTAAAAAAGATGCACATACAAACAAAATGTAAAAAAAATCCAATGGATTGTTTTTAGCATAACTACATTAGCATTTTGGCTACTTATTTATTTATTTTGTTACCTCTGTTGTTGCCGTCATTAATGTCGATATTGCAAACTGCGGTTCAGCTTTATTCAGTCAAATTCCTTTAATCTTTGCCAGCAAAATAACTTTGGTCACGTCACATCTTTTTGTCTTTTTTTTTTTGTCTATTTGCCTTTAAGTCTATCTAAATCTAAACTCAAACACCAAAACGTCATCATATTCATGCATCCCTTGTCAACGTAATTATCTTAAGCAAACAAAACCTTGAGAGTTTATCAAGTCAGTTAATTATGAGATGAAATCACCTGTAAGTTTCTTCAGACAGAGTCTGAGTGAAGCTTTCTAGCATGTCATATTGGATTCTCAAGGCTTCTAGCATGTAGCATAATTATCATGGCAAACATATTCAGCATGCTTAAGATAGCTTCCCTTCACCGGATGGCCTGTCAGGTATATGAGAAGAACTAATGAGTCTGGTGCGTGTGTGTGTGTGTGTGTGTTATCTTACATGTGAATGCTGTCTTCTAATAACTTATGTAGGCTACATTGAAGTTTTGAGATTTTTTCTTTATTCCCATTTTTCATTGATCAAGCCAATGTGTATCTTAAGCTTGTGTGTTTGCATTACTCTGAAAATGATATAATTCACATAATTCTTTTCATCTCTTTCAAATGTCCCTCCATTTTTCTTATTTTTGTGGTTAGCATGGTTGGCATTGTTCCTCTAGAACAGGCTGTGCAGGTGTGTCTGCAGGTGTGTCTGCAGGTGTGTGTGTATGTCCTCAGTCCCTCAGTGTAATGATGACATCATCGTCTTGTCCTTTCCACAGCATCTCCCCCTCAAAGTCCAACATTTTGTGTTTGCGGCAGCGCAGCAGAATGCCCACCACCTTATCTGAGATCTTTACATAGCGGTCGAAGAGCCGGCCGAAGGTAATTATGGTCCTATTCTCTTTATCCTTAATGCCCATGTCTCTGATGATCCACACCATCTCTTCCATCTCCCTGTGGATGTGTTTATGGGCCCTGTCGCCCCTCTCGGCCGTCTTGGAGCCGTCTTTGGGTCGACCGTAGCCGCTGTCGCCTTTGCGGAGACGCTGGTTCATGGCGAACTCGTAGTCAAACTCCTCGCTGAAGGGGTTGAGCTTCTGGCCCTCCATATGTTGATTAGACCAGTGCTGCCAGCGGCTTTTGATGTCGCTCATACCGGCAATCTGAATCTGGAGATAAATGAGGACAGGTTAGGTTAAATTAAGGGCCTCCACACAGGTAAAGTAGCCTGTGAAAACAGTTGTAAAATATCTCATGTGGCTTGAAATGCAAAACAAAATTGCTGCGAAACCTTTGGCTGTTTATCAATTTTTATTCCTGTGAACATTTAGACCACCGTTCCTATAAACACTGCTATTACCCGTTTTGTTTCAAAGAGCTTGTTTCTCTCTGCCATTTGCTGTTTTATACCTTTATGCCTATATATTAATGTTGGTTAATGCCTCAACCTTTAAATGAACTGATTGATCTCCTCCTTCCCACCTTCTCTTCTCTCCTTCCCCTCTACCCCGTCATCACTCCTCCCTTGGTATTTTCCTGGGCTTGCGAGACCTTCAGATCAGTGTCATGAGATCTGTTTGGTATTTAGCCTATGAAAAGTGAAGACTTGTCACCGAGGGACCTTCCACGAAACTCTGTGAACCGTTAAAGCGATAATGCTCCTGGTCCTCCTTTTGCTTTTTATTTTGCCTCCTTTTTTAGTGCTTGACATTCGTTGCTGCAGAGTTTCTGCTTTGCATTTCATTTTCAAGTGACCAGTTTTGAGTATTTCAATTATATTGTTACTTTATATTTCTACAACCAATAGCCTCATCTGTAATGGTTTGTGCTAATTTGATAGCTATGTGTATGTATGTAGCTATGTTAGCATGCCAACAACGGTTTGTTTTAATAGGACATGTTGGTTCGGCCTCACTCTCATCAACCTTGTTCCAGCAACAGTCTTTCAGTTTCCAGTAGGAACATCTTCTGATGACTTAAATACCGATAACCAACAATACATTTATAAATCAGTTTGATCCAGAAGACTTTTACCAGCATGACTTTCACATGACCAGCAGTGGCAACCCGTCCAGATTAAACTGATCAAAGAAAATGTCTTTCTCGCCATCTCTGTCTCAGATTACCTCACTCACTTGCGTCCCCCACTGCCCTCTCTCCTTTCACCCGGTTTTTCCTCTAATCAGCTGTTCCACCTGAAGGTCAGGTCGGAGAACACGCCGCAGAGCATGACTATATTTATGGACATATATTCCATTGCGCAACTTGTAATTTTACGAGTTGGACTCGCTCTCTGTCGCAACCCGCCCCTGACAAGTTTTGGGGGCCACCGGTCTGTCCTTTTGCCTTTTATAGAGAGAGTCATGCAACTGTTTATGCTGTTCGGTGTCAATGAAGGGAGTTGGATTACTTCAGGTGACATCAAAGGGATCTTCTGCTTACACTTATTCACGCTGTGTGACTTGTGTAGGAATATTTATGTTGTTTGTCCTCCTCTGTGAGTTAATTCGGGGACAGGAGAAACATTTGTCTCGACAAGCGTCTAGTCAGACATGTGTATACTCCACTGTCTCATATTCAGAATTTACAATTAAAGGGATTTTATACAAGATTCTACTTTTGTAACTCTAATCTGATATTAGTTATCCTGTAATCCTGTTACCAACGACACTCAATCTGCAAAGGATTTATTTTCTAAGGACGTCTATCACAAAATAAGCAGTTTGGAAGTTGGTCAGAAATACTGAAAAGTGTTTGGACTTTTCGGTGATTTCATTTGTCTTTCTGTACATTGTAAAGTATCTGCCGGCGGTTTCCTCCCTCTATATGACTTTAGTTATTTTGGTTTCGGGAAAGGACTTTCCCCACAGAGGTGCGGATAGGTCTGTAGACTTATCTGGTATGAGCAGCATGCAGAGAAACATGTATTACATGAAGGTCTGCCAAGACCTGAACCCAGTTCAATAATTGTGCTTGTCCTGCCAACATGATGACAACATGATTTTATCACAACCTGCAGAGTAGACGGTTGTGGCCGACTGACCACACCCAGCTGTGATGTTGTGTTTCTGACTTTCTGACGAATATTCACTCTCCTTTTAACTCTGGTTTGGTGTTTAACAGCTACACTCTTCTCTATGGTCCCTGGATAGTTGCTAACCTCGGTACTGGGCAGGTAGCAGACATTTGGTTTAGTGTATAAACTGTTTTCTGGCTAAAAACAGCTGTCTCCTGCTGCTAAACACTATCCCAATAACAGCTCAGAGACTGAACCAAACAATATATTTGCTGTAAAACCAAAACAATGAGATAATCTGCTAAAAATGGGTGATAGGTCATTTGCAAATATAAAAATACTGATATCTGTAGAACCAAAATGTATGTGAAGTCATTTTAAAACACTGTACCTTGGGCCTATTAGTCTGTTTCTTGGGCTGGATGTCACTCTGCTCAGTTTTTGATTCGCTGTTATCGTTAAGCCCCACCTCCTCTCCTAATCCACTGTCTTCCGTGTCCGAACTGTTGCTCCTCGAGCCCAGCTTCTTCTCCTGAAGCATCACCTTCTTGTCTTGGATAACTCCTCCTCCACTCTGTAGCGCCCTCATGTGGCGCCGCCGTGTCGGCGACTCATTGCCCAGGAATGGCTTGCTCTCCTCGGGAGCTGACTCCATCTTGTCTCGGATAGTGTTGACCAAATCACTGCTGCTGCACTCACTACGTTTTGGCTGGACTGTCTTGGTCACAGAAACAGTCCGGATCTTATTCCCGCTTGTGTCGGCAGCATCTGCTGTGATTACACGCGGGTTGACGGTAAGTTTGACCGCATGGTGGCGGCCTTCTTCAACAGATGAAGGCATCCAGCCAGTCGGGATGCTGTCCTGCTTGTCTGTGCGATCATTGGCCCAGCCCTGCCAGCTCTTAGCTAAGTTAGCCACCATAGCGGCACATTTTATCTTCCTTACCGCCCGTTTGAAAGCCTGAGGCTCTTGTGGTGAAATTGTGGTGGTCCCACCGCTACTCATTGTGACTGGATACTAGAGGGGATGTTTCTCTTCTGTTGTTTTGATCCTTTAAAAATCTACTCAGGTACGCAAGCACAATCTCAGAGCTTGCTGAGTTTTTGTTGATTGTTTAATAGAGTCAAAACGTTGACAATTTTGCTCAGTGCAGAAAGTAGGAAACGTAATCAATATCTTCAAAAGTCAATCACTTGTTCAGTTTCCCAAGAAAAAAACCTTTAATTACCTTCAGGTAATTTCTGAAATAAAAATAAAAATTTGAATCTTTTGCTTTTCCAGTTGATTGTGCGCAGAAATCTTTTCACGTCAGCCTTTCCAGATCGTCAGTCGGTCAGTGGGTGAGCTGCTGGTGTGAAGAGTCCGAGGTCTTTGGCTTTAATCCCCTGCTGAAGCCTCTTTGGCTCCACACCGGCCTTTAAATAGTAAAGGGTCGTAAAGGAAGTGATGTCGCATGGGGTCCATGTGAGACAGCAAAGTCCAGTGTCAACATTCTTGTTACTGCGACACAGGTTCATGCACACACACACACACACACACACACACACACACACACACGCACACACACATTGGACAAGAGTGGAATTTCTCCTCAGAGATCCAGGGAACAGGTGTCCAGTGTTTTTAGCGACTCGGAAGTTTCTGTCCGAACACACAAATACAAACAAGCCTTTGCTCTGAGTCAGCCTGCTATACACGGGGGAACACAACATATGTATTCATTGTGTATATATATATATATATATATATATATATATATATATATATGTTTACATAGATGTTTTCATCCAAATACACAATTTTCCTTCATTACACAACAGGTTTGGATTACTTGAATGTGCATAGTTGTGTGAGTGTGAATTCCTAAATTGTCTGGAGCATCTGGAGTGAGTCTAACTTTAACTATTTGTGAATGAGTGAGTGTGAATATCTGGATTATGATTCATATATGAGAGCTGGATTTAATTAAAGTGACTCCACAGTGTCTTGAAATAAACAGACTGCATATAAAGATGGAAGTAGCAGGGTGACATCACCTATTGTTTTGCACTGAAGCCAATTCGAAGCGCAGAGTTGCTGCTTATTCTCGGCACCTTTTTCCCGCTTGGAGCCAGGACCGTCCAGATAATGAATGTGGGGTGCTGTCTTTTACGTGAAGCTAGCCGAAGCTAGCGCTGCACCCTTGGGTTAATGCTATTAGGTTGTAAGGTTGTAAGGTATCAGGTGATGTAATCAAGTAACATCAAACAAACGCAATATTGCAACAAAAGTCAGACGCAGCACGAGTCCCGGAGCCGGGGAGAGCAGCAGGCGAGGGAACTGTCTATCCCAGCTGTTAGCCAGTGCCCACACGGCAGACATCAAAGCTGCTATACAGCTTCAATGGGAGTCAGTCGCTCCATATTTGGAAAGTCCTGGCTCCAACCATTTATTTCTCTTTCCAATTTTCTATATTTTTCTTACTGTCAACAAATCTCATGTGCAGAGTCAAACCAACAATGAATTGATCCCAGATGTTTGAGTCAAGAGGTTGTGATATATACCACAACAAGCTAGTTAGGTGCATTCCTGTGCGTACGCAGTGCCGTCTGCCTTACACAGAACTACACAAACGAGACTGAAAATGCGATTGCTGTTATCACTCTTCAAAAAAAGTGCACGCTTCAAACAAGTCACCCAGCATACGGTGGTCTTGATGTGTTTTTAATAGCTTTCAGGCAACAACAGATTCAATATGCTTGTATACATCTTTGAAAATAAACTCAATTTAGGACGCAAGTTGATATATTTTCAAAAGCCTAAACACACCATGTAGAAACTTTAGCTAGCTTTAGTTTAATTAGTTGAACTTTATTGCAACATTGATACACACACAAAACACAATATAAAGAAAACCCACTCAGGTGTTATTGATTTACTCATTTAACCAATTGTAATTAATTAGCAAATGTTCAGTATGATGCATGTCATGAGACTTAGGAATATATTTAAAGTCCTGCTAAAACATTTCTATCTGTATATGACATGCAGCCAGACAAAGCCCAGCGCGTCTTCTAAATGTGTGTGAGGACTAAAATAACCAACCGGGGACCAAGCCGTCACTAGCTCAGGTTTCGGCGTATGTGTGTGTGTGTGTGTGCTTCAGCTTCCAAGCACCATGCCAGCAGCTGCCTCACGTGCACGCTCCTGCCGCCCGTTTTGCACGGCAGGGTTTCACAGAAATAGACATGCCTGGCACTAGAAAGCTTTGAGAAAGGTGTTAGAGTGGTGTGTAATGATATGAGTATTTATACATGACTTAATCAAAGGAAAAGTCGTATATGTGCACCGTGAGTCACCGGCTATATAATTATGTTGTATACTTTGTGGAGCCCTGTACAGTAGGATAAACTCTTAGTGTTTGCTCACCTGCAGCAGGTTTAGCTACAGAGCAGTAAAATGGCAGGAAGTCTGCGTCTTGCTGAAGGGCTTTTAGGAAGCTTTCTGAAATGAGCACTTTGTTGTGTTTTTTACTTTATTCGTATTGAATTTTACATTGTAGCCACATAATGATATTAAATAAATTGGTAAAAATAAAAATGAGATCAAGGTTGTGCAAACATTTCCAGTTCCTAATAGTTTTACTCAAGAAGCTGAATTAGTTCATTCATCAGTTTAGAACATTATACGCTGATGATGTGATCTTTTCCGTTAATTTAACCGTTGTGAATGCGTCAGGATATCTTCTATCATCCACGTATCGATAGAACACAGTTAAAAACATCCAAACCAGTGTAGCACTTCACTTTATATTATGTTATACTTCACTCGATGCTGTCTGTGATGTTGCCACATGAGAGGCTGCTGGTGGTCTTATTATGCATGTGAGTACAATAACCCACTCACTAATGGTTGCAACTTCTCTGCATTAAGACATAGAGTTATGTACATGCAGTACAGTGTGCAAAAACTGTGCAGATTCTCAGTTGCTTTAATATGTGTGTTTGCAGATTGAGCATTATCCACTTTCTGCATCTGTGTGTTGCCACAATATAGCTGTATGATTAAAGACAGGCTAAAGTTAAGTGTTTCTTTTGAGCCAGGTCTCCCCTAATCTCACATAGTCAGGCGACCTTTCAGTCCGACTCATGCCGATAAGAAAACTTTAAATGTATCAATCAATATGAGAAATTTCAGAAATCGGTTTATTGATGTGTTGCGATTGGGTTCGCTCAACATTAATGACAAAATGTTATGAAAATGTTGAGAGAGTCAGAAAGAGAAGGGAAATATGGACTCACACCCTCTGTGATAAAAAAAAGTACAAGCTTAATCCTTCTGCAATCTCTCTCTGCAGACGGTGAAATTGTATTGTTTATTCATTCGGTAAAAACGGTGCTTTGAAGTAGTAAAGTAACTGCCCAAACGTATCCCTATGACACCAAGTAGAAAGCACATGCAGAAGGTTTATTCTCATGCTGATTCCATTAACATTATTATACTCAGTGTATTTATTTGTTAATAAATAATCAAATATTGATAATAAATGTAAAATAAAAAGTTTTTATTGATGTCTGATAATATGAAAATCCTGATTATGACCATAAAAGTCTTGTTTATTCCACCAATAACATACAGTATAACACAATAACATACAGTCCGTATCCAACCTCATGGCAGCTCTCATTACCCATGATCATAAAAGAAAGAGGGACGATTTTACAAAACGCGACATTTCAACTGAGATCAATTATCCCAAAGTATTTTTAACTGACACAACAGCTACTTGTTTGTTTTTTCATGCCATATTTGCGCACAGATTGCAGTTTCTATATATTTTGCCGTGCGTGTTTCTCTCTTGCATAATGATTATATTTGTGTCTAATTGGAGGATATCTTTTTCTGTAGCTGCTGACGCCATCGCTGCAGGAAGCCGAGCCAGCAGTGAGATCTCGTTACTGGTTGGTTCCTCTGGCCGAGCCGTGTGCCAATCCTGGCAGTGTGAGAAACATACTGCGACCGCTCAGACTGTGACACGCACATTTGCACTTTTCTTCTTGTAAGGGCTCTGAGTAATATAAAACACTCCCATCTCAATCAATCCCAATCATAAACCTAAATAATAAAACTAGTCATCACCCTCATCATAACAGTCATTTACAGAATAAAGACAAAATGACTGAGAATTATCTACACTCAAATTTGTCCTCACAGAGATAGATTCGGACGAATGTAAACATACACACACACACACACACACACACATTCGGATGTGTTGTCAAGTCTTGCTGTGAGAGGACAGATTGCAGTCACAGTGAGAAGAGAACATTTCCTTGGCTGCCCATGACAACAATGACATCATCGGTGCTGTCATGGCGATGAACAATGTGTTCTGATCCATCTCTGTTGAAAAGAGCAACTGTTCCTGGATCAGCAGAGCAACAGTTTCAGCGCTGACGAAACGGTCTCTCGCTTCAGGATCCATTTAGTAGCTATTCAACACAGCACATGAGTGTGAAATGAATCCAAGTTGCTGTTTCTAATGACGTTCATGTTAAGAAAATGGAAATTATAAAAAAACAAAAAAAAAACGTCTATGACCGCATGATGCTTGATGTCAACAACAAGATGTCAACATTATGTTACCATCATCTCATACAATATGAACCTTCAGTCACCTGCTCACATCTGGAACAAACTACCTGAAGATCTCAGACTACCACGAGGCTGACTGCTTTTAAATCTGCCTTTTAGTTTGCCTTTAAATGTTAAAGGTGCATTTCATATTTCATAAGACATGGCAGAGCTAGGCTAGCTGTTTCTAGTCTTTATGCCAAGCTAAGCTAACAGGCTGCTGTCATATTTACCGTACAGACAATTCTCATTTAACAAATAAATAAATGTTTAATTTTATACATTTGTGGCCTTTTTTGTTGTTGTTTTATTTGGACAGATTTTACCTTATTTACTCGTCTTGGTAACTTCCTGAAACAACATTATCTATCATATTATAATATCCTAATATACCTACCCTCTGACATGCAGACGGTTGGTCCCACGCCATAGTGTAATGCAGCATCAGCACACAGTGACAGCCGACTGTTTGCATGATTGGGAGTTTTTGCTGGAGGAATCATCTCGTCAGGTGTCTTTAGTTTTTGAAAGTTTTCGTCGTGTTTTTTTTTTTTCATGAGAGCAGATAGAGGGGACAGAGAAGTGGGACAGCAGCACATCAGAGCATGAAGCCCGTCGCCCAGAGGAAGGCCATAAACCTCACAGGCCTCCGTTAGTTCTGCACTCCTGTGAATATGACACAGCCAAGTCACACACACACACACGCACACACACACACACACACACACACACACACACACACACACAAAGTTGGCTAATTTATTTGTATATATGAAAGTGTGTATGTGTGTGTGTGTGTGTGTGTGTGTGAAGCTGCTTCAGGTGTGTGTTCACCTTAATAGGATCAGTCAACTTCAATCTTCTGTCTTGACAAAACACCAACGCACACATGAACTTCTCTTTGAAGTGTGTGTGTGTGTGTGTGTGTGTGTGTGTGTGGTCCAGGTATTCCTCACATTGTGGGGACATAAATCTGTTTACACAGTTGTGGAGACTCTCCCCCCCTTATAGGGACAAAAGATCAAGTCCCCTCAACTTAAATCATTGATTATAGGGTGAAAACTTGGCTTAGAGTTAAGGTAAGTTCAGGGTTAAGGTTAGGATAAGTCATGTCTGTTAAACTCAGTTTTACCTTTTTGTTTTTTAAGCGCCTACACATTTTATTGCTTATTTTTACACTCTACAACTATATACTTTTATATAGTGAATGACAAGACATTTAAACATAAAGTTGTGTGTTGATTTTTAATTGTTTATTAACTAACTTTAAAAAAAACATCAACTTTCCGTCTTGGGTTGCAGCTACATACAGATACATGAAAAAACAGTAACAAACAGTAGAAACGTACATGTGGTTGGACAACTGTGCTGCGTTTTCTCGGAGTTTAGTTAGTAAAGTGAAATTCACAACAGCGTGCCAACAAGCATTAATTATCTTCCATTTCCTCTCTCTTGTCGCTCTCCGTCCATTTCTCTCACCACCACCGTTTTTTTTCCTTCTTGCTGATAACAAGGAAAATGGGTCCAAACTCTTATAATAAAGACGAATAAAGTGATATTAGAAACAGTGTCTTCTCTCTCTTGTTTCTTTATCTTCTTCCGTTGTAATATTCAAACCCATCGAGTAAATCTGTAACGGTGGAGAATATTTGATGACACACAGTTACTGTAAGTGCAGCAGTGCAGTCATATCCAAACCCATTAGATAATGGAGCTAATAATGTGGCGGAGTAGATAATGCCGTCCTCAGCTCAACTTTCTTTACACAATGTTGAATATATAGATCTGATACATTTCCTGAACAGCAGCACTTAGTTTTAATTGAAACCATCAACAATATGTCAATGTTAAAACAGCTATTACCGCTGCTTATTGTTCAAAATAATGGAAATTAAGCAAGAAAGAGTGCCAACTAAGCATCTTCACATGGCTGTGCTCCACACATTTCCTCTGATTTATAATGAGATTGTGTTTTCAATGCAGAACTGACGCAGGGCCAAAGCACAAGGGAGGATGTCTGCAGTGGCTCACACCACACAGTCCAGTATACAAGCACTAATGCACCTTCTGTATGAATGCAGATTACATGCCAGATAGTACGAACAGCACGCTAACAAGCTGGGTAATAAATGATCCCCTCGTTCTGCAACAACAGAAAAAAAAATATGGCTGCTGTCAAATAAGATTTTAATATATTCATCATGTGCAGCAAAACGCAGTCGTGTGTAACCTCTTCTTCTTCTTTGGTGCCTATTGGTCACCGTCTCTTAGTTTTAATGAGGAGTTTGTGTCACAGTTGCAAAGAGTGTGTTTTATCGAATAAGCTCTGAGATAAATGACGCTTCAGTTTCTACATAGATGGAGAAATGTAGCTGCTGTCATGTGTGTATTTGATATATTGCTGTTGTCACATGAATGAGTGGATACCCGCCAGAAGTATGTTTTAGCTGGTCTATTGGAAAAGTGTAGTGTATATATATACTTTGCTTATGTGATGCGTGTATAATTACACCTGTTCAATGTCGTTATTATTATTATTGGATGGATTGTCATTAGATTTAGCGTCACCAACGTTTTTAAAGTCTATTCTTAAAATGTTGGCACACAGCTCTGTACACCGATGATCCAGTGTCAGTCTTAACTTTGCTTTAAGGCTCCACGCATGTGCTTTTTTAGTAACTCTGTCTAATTAGACCACAGCTCAGGTTAGAGTTGGTGGAAGCATGCTGGGAATTTAACAAACAAACTAACCTGGAGACTCGAGGAGGAGTCAATTAAGTCTGTTCAGCCGTGGCTTTAACATCAACTGTAACATCCTAGAAGTCATTTAAAAAAAAAAAAAAATAAATAAAAAGAAACAATGCCTTGATTTCAGTGTTACTATACAGCACGACGGTTCATAAATAATGGTTCTTTATTACAACACACACGCCTGGCTGGAGCTCGGTGATGAATGAACGTGTTAGCGGCGGAGTCGTTGCTCCATGGAGACACACTGCCGCTGTCCAATATTTCACTGTGTCATCGTCCTGGACAAAAAGAAATATGATCAGCTCTCCACTGTGAGGAGTCGCTCCGCCAGCGCTGACATACTGATATATTAATTAGTCTGGATAACAAGCTGCTTGTTGTTACCTCATATTTTCCTGGTGTGTGTGCGTACTGGTGTGTGTATATCAGGTTTTCTTGTGTATTTTCTGTGTTCTCTGACTCTCTACTCTTGTACTTCTACCTCTGTAAGCACTAATTCTAGTTTTAGACCTTTAAAGTTGGGAAATGGGGACATGTTGTGCGGCCTCTTTCCTCTTCAAAGGACAGACATGAGAATTTAACCTTTTTAGGAAAGAACCAAAACCTAATAAGCCCAGCGGGGACACACGTGGAAGGAGGAAGGATCAATTATCACCCCGTCTAAGTCATGCAACGACACAGTCACAAATATTATCACCCTGCTGTCCAACAACCTGCTTTGTGTTCATTGTATGTCACTTGTCTTAGATTAAATGTTACCATATTCACTCAGGCCTCTGATATAACTGCTCTCCTCTCACCTGCTCAGGTGTGCTTCTGTTCTCCTCTCATCCCTGATAAAGGAACTATTTGAACATCTTCATCCTCCTCTTTTAACCTCTTCTTTCATTTCCTTTTACTCCTCTCCTTGTCTCTTCTCAGTAGTATCGGAGATGATAGCGGTCTAGCTTCATGTCATCTCTGCCTGCTCTAATTCACATTGCTCCAAATAGCCAGCAGTGGGTCGCAGCCTATATTGCTGCTAACCTTCTTTTTCCGAAATGAGTTTTCTGTCACAGAAAGTGAACGAACGCAGTTATTCTGGTGCAGGAAACTTCAGTGACACCACTTACTGCAATGATGACGGTTGTTTAACTCTTCTTCTGTTCCTGTTAAAACTTAAACTACATAATAGGTTTTAATGAGGCCTCGGAACTGTTTTAAAATGAGATTACGGATGAATAAATAAAAAGAATGAAATAAAATTGATATAAATATCAAACTATATCATGCTGGACTTTGATTCAGACTCTGATTATGTCTTGAAATGAATAATGATAGATATGAATGGATCATGTGTGTTTCTTTCCTCTGCAGGCCTGATATTCCTCCGCCTGTGTTTTAAATAGATCCTGATAGGAGACTTTTGTTTGGTTTTTTTCCATATGGGTTTGTGCATGCGTATAATTCATTTGTATCTCCGTCTGCTCCGCTGACTTTGGCTTCATCCATAATTAAATCCATATAAATCAGGCTGTCAGTCATTGCTGTAATATGAGGGGATGAATGACATTTTAATGACTGCAGGGCTATTTTGGGGTCAGGCCGACCTAACAGGTATGCACTTTCATCACTCATATTCAACAATTAGTTATTCCCCTTCTACACCCTTCCCTCTATTTTTTGACTTTCATCTCTTGGTTCTTCCTCTTCTTGACTGAGTGTATTTTTAGATGCTTGCATAGAATAGAAATCTTTTTTTTAATTTTATTAAAGAAGGAAATATGATTTTATAAGCGAGGTCACTATTGTGCATTAGCAGCAGTAAGATGTGGTGTAAACACTTCCTGCTTGATTAGGTTTGTGGAAACTGATGGAAATATTCAGTTCTCAATAACCATCATATCGATTCTCACTAAGAGCATTTTAAAGAGGAAATGAAGCAAGAAGTTTTTATTTTTCTGAAAACGAAACACAAAGTTTTGTATCGATTGTCGAAAAACCAAAACCAGATCAATGTGTGCAGAAGACAGAATAATCAATGTTTTATGAAAACTCGTGTATGTAGAGTCAGCAGGTGGACAGAAACACAACTCCAAATGAATGATAATGTTGCTCCATAACTGACGGATGCAGAAATGTCATCTGGGTATTTTTCTTCTTCTCTCATGACCAAAACAAATTGCTTTAATGAAATTAAAAACAAAGAAAATCATAACTAGAATCTGTCAGCTGGTGAAACAGTGACTGGTTAGTTCGGAGATGACGCAGGACGACAGATTACGGCTGTGAGTGTTCGGACTGAGCAGAAACAAGGACGCCAGTCCAACAAGCGAACGTCGGCCTTGTTGCTGTTTATTTTTGGATCTGAGGCAACCTGCCAACAGGAGGCCGCCATGTTTTCAGCGACATGTTGTTATGTCATTCGTCTCTGGACTGAAATCTTCCACCATCAGGCTCTGATGCTCAGACTAAAGATTTATTAGTTATATATTATATAATAGCATAACTGACCATAAAGCATCAAACCGGCAACATTTAAGCCACAAACTCACTTTTCACAGCTGCTGTAATGTTGTCTATCTGGCCCATCTGCTTTAATGAAATTATGACTTGGAAAATCTCCACAGATATGAAGAATGTAAAGTGCCTCATAAACAGAGTATATTGAGTGTTACCAGGATGAGAAGTTGCTTAGTGCAGCTGAAAAATGACCTACGCTAATGTCCTAAAAAAAAAAAAAGTCATAATGTTTAATTATGTCCCATCAATCATTTTGTCAGGCGTAAATGTTGGTTTTTTTAAGACGGGAACCTTTCATTCGACCTCCCTGCAGCACACACGGACACAAACAAGACAAATTAAAAAATTAAAAAATTAAAAAATTAAAAAATAAATAAATAAAGTTGTGTGTTTGAGTCAGATTTGTTAACCAGAAACATCACGATAAGCAGAAATATTGGCTGAGCGAGGGTAAATATTACCTTCATATTTGTGTATTGTGCCTTGTTTGACTGGATAAACATTTGGCTGTGAGAACAGCAGCAGGTAATATGAAATATGATTTAAAATGATTTAAAGCAGCAATATAACAATATGAAATATGAACTTTATTCCATCCTTGACAGAAAAACCAGAAAATGATTTGTGTTTATGGTATTTCATGAGTGTCGTTGTAACTGGGTCAATGTTAAAACAGCCCATATGGTCAAAAGTATGTGGACACCCCTGTGAGGCTGTTCAAACTCAATGCTACTGATTAAAATCATATTTTCTGCTTCCAACTTTGTGGCAAAAGTTTGAGAAAGTTGTCCAAACATTTTTTTATTCTGTATTTTGCCTTTTGGGTCTTAACCCAGCGTGTTTTAGATTGCTGTTGTGGTACAATCTTAATCTTTTTCTGTATATATTTTGATATTTTCTCTGTTAGATTGTGTTTTTTGGGTTTTTCTTACCTCTAATAACATTTTGCTGAGACAGGTCCATGATTAATATGTTGTGTATATATTTCTTTTCTCTCCCAGACAGACCATTATATGATGTGTACAGAGACCTGATTAAAGATCGTACCTGTGGATTGATATGATTTTTTTTGCTCTGTGTTTGTCAGTTGCTGCTATATTAATGTTTTTCATTTTCCGGTGTTTTAATACTGTGATCGCCATCTTGTGGTGTTTATATTTTTGTTGACCAGCATGTGATGGTGATCTGAGCTTGATTGCTGCCTGTATTTTCTCTCTCCAACTAGCTCGAGGATTGAAATGTTGCTTTGATTAGAAAATAAAACGATTCGTCTGGAGCCATGTGCAGAATTCTCTTCTTTGTGCCACACAGTTAAATATATTTTTTAATATTTTTACCTGGAAATCCTGTTTTAAACATGACTTTAAGTGTATTTTCATCCACCTTTTTTATACACATTTGCAGTTTGCACACAACATATTATATATATAAATTTTTAAGGGAACAACAGTTTGCTGCCTGATCAGTGTGGTTCAACACTGACCTGCTGTGGCTGTGGAGGAGATTACAATCCCTGGTCTCCATCAGTCAACCTGTCTCCATGTTAGCTTGATGTTTCAGTTGTAAATTTAATAATAATATTAAAACCGCAAGCGGTGATGTAGGTCCCTCGCTTATGGCGCCCGCCGCTGCCCGACATGCTTTCATGGATTTCAATAGGTTTTCAATGGGCAAAAATGCCATTGCTTTTCAATGGGGAAAGTTCCATTGCTTTTCAACGGGAAAAATTCCCAATGATTTTCAATGGGGAAAATGAAAATGAAAATGGCCGACTCCCTGTTGGGAAGAGTGAATTAGTGCAATAGACTTTTTTGTTCATATCCATGAGTTCCACATGTTTACCGATTTTCATGTTCCAACTCCTTAAAAACCCCTATGGGGAGGGGTTTTTGAAAATTTCAAGGGGGCGCTGTGGAGCCATTTTTTGCCGCACATTGCCGGGGCCCTAGCACATGTTAGAAGGTGTGACTCTTGATGTGTGTAGGAAATTTAATGTTACTACGAGTTTGTTAAAGGCACCAAAAAGGCAGCCGAAATTGTTTGCTGAGTGATGGTAAGCGGCCGCTCCGGGACAATTTCAATGTAAAATGGCCGGCTTCCTGTTGGGAATAGACCATTGGTGCAAGAGACTTTTTTGTTCATCTGGTGATGCTACACATGTGTACCAATTTTCATCTTCCAACTCCATAAAAACCCCTATGGGGAGGGGTTTGTAAAGATTTAAAGGGGGCGCAGTTGAGCCATTGTTTGCCTTACAGGGGCGTGGCTCAACGGGATGTTAGAAGGTGTGAGCCTTGGCCACGTTGGCAAATGTGGTGTTTCTACGTGTTTCTTAAAGCCGCCAAAAAGGCAAACATATTTTTTGGCGAAAAAATCTAGAGAAACGGCGCACCGCCACGCGGACGCCATTGGACGTAGCTGAGTGGCGTTCATAATGGAGGTTCAGCAAGTGGTTCTGGGTGTTTTAGAAGTAGAATGAAATTGATGGCTTGAAACATGTGGCGTCAGTATGGGGCAACGTAAAGGGTGGCAGCGTGGAGACATTAAGCCCCGCCCATGGCCGTGGCTGGTATCAAACGACACAGGGTGTCAGCCTTCACCTGTGTATGAAGTTTGAAGACGATAGGATTATTTGAAAGGCGTCAAAAAGGCAAACGTAAATTGTTTCTTCAGCTAGCTTAGCTTCACCGACTTGTTTTCTGTTTTTTAGAAGTGAAACGAAGGTGACAGAGTAAACGGTGCGCGCGCTGTATACGTGAGTGTAAATAGTTACCATTTCCTGTTACCACGGGGGGCGCCATGAGCGACGCGGGCCGTTGCTACATAGGAACATTCAGGGCCGGAGACCCGTTCTAAGTTCCGAATTTGAAGCGGCTCAGAATTTTTTTGTGGCCGTGAGAGGCGTTGTTATTTTTATGGCAAATGGCGATTGGCGTATGACGCGCAAAACTTTAGGCCTCCCTACGAGCTACGCCCTCTGGCGAAACGATGCGCAGAGCACAACTTAAGCTCAGCTAGGTCCGAAGATGATTTGTGCCGAGTTTGAAGTCTGTGGTGGGAAAACCCTAGGACCAGTTGGTTTAGGCTAAAAAACGCCATATTCATAATGGCTGACTTCCTGTTAGAATTTGTGCTTCGGCCCAAGAGGCAACTGCACTTTAATTTTTATGCTTGACATGTTTCCCGAGTTTCATGGGGCTACTTGAAAGTCGTCGACTTCGCCTATGGCTTTTTGGAAAGTTTGTGGGGGGCGCTACAGAGCCATTTTGCACTGGGGGGCGCTCGCACGCCCCCCTCAAGCTGTATGTGCTCAAGTTGCATATGGCCGTCACGTCAAACCAACTTTTAGACCATGGCAAAGGCCCGCTTTTGGGCATTTAAATGTGTTAGAATAATAACGCGGAAGAATAATAATTAAAACCGCAAGCGGTGTTGTAGTCCCTCGCTCATGCCGCCCGCCGCTGCCCGATGTGTTACAGAGGTGCTGCAACGCTTGAAAAATAAATGCGGCTGTGAGAAATGCAGGAATCTGTAGGATTTCAATAGGTTTTCAATAGAGATAAAGAGAATGACAATAGAATAAAAGAGAATGACAATAGAGATAAAGAGAACGGCAATAGAGATAAAGAGAATGACAATAGAATAAAAGAGAATGACAATAGAATAAAAGAGAATGACAATAGAGATAAAGAGAACGACAATAGAGATAAAGAGAATGACAATAGAATAAAAGAGAATGACAATAGAGATAAAGAGAACGGCAATAGAGATAAAGAGAATGACAATAGAATAAAAGAGAATGACAATAGAATAAAAGAGAATGACAATAGAGATAAAGAGAATGACAATAGAGATAAAGACAATAGAGATAACAGGAATGACAATAGAGATAAAGAGAATGACAATAGACATAACAGGAATAACAATAGAGATAAAGACAATAGAGATAAAGAGAATGACAATAGACATAACAGGAATGACAATAGAGATAAAGAGAATGACAATAGAGATAAAGACAATAGAGATAAAGAGAATGACCATAGACATAACATGAATGACAATAGAGATAAAGACAATAGAGATAAAGAGAATGACAATAGAGATAAAGAGTGACAATAGAGATAAAGACAATAGAGATAAAGAGAATGACAATAGACATAACAGGAATGACAATAGAGATAAAGACAATAGAGATAAAGAGAATGACAATAGACATAACAGGAATGACAATAGAGATAAAGACAATAGAGATAAAGAGAACAACAATAGAATAAAAGAGAATGACAATTGAGATAAAGACAATAGAGATAAAGAGAACAACAATAGAATAAAAGAGAATGACAATAGAGATAAAGAGAATGACAATAGAGATAAAGACAATAGAGATAAAGAGAATGACAATAGAAATAAAGACAATAGAGATAAAGAGAATGACAATAGAGATAAAGACAATAGAGATAAAGAGAATGACAGTAGACATAACAAGAATGACAATAGAGATAAAGACAATAGAGATAAAGAGAATGACCATTGACATAACAGGAATGACAATAGAGATAAAGACAATAAAGATAAAGAGAATGACAATAGAGATAAAGACAATAGAGATAAAGAGAATGACAATAGAGATAAAGACAATAGAGATAAAGAGAACAACAATAGAATAAAAGAGAATGACAATTGAGATAAAGACAATAGAGATAAAGAGAACAACAATAGAATAAAAGAGAATGACAATAGAGATAAAGAGAATGACAATAGAGATAAAGACAATAGAGATAAAGAGAATGACAATAGAAATAAAGACAATAGAGATAAAGAGAATGACAATAGAGATAAAGACAATAGAGATAAAGAGAATGACAGTAGACATAACAAGAATGACAATAGAGATAAAGACAATAGAGATAAAGAGAATGACCATTGACATAACAGGAATGACAATAGAGATAAAGACAATAAAGATAAAGAGAATGACAATAGAGATAAAGAGAATGACAATAGAGATAAAGACAATAGAGATAACAGGAATTACAATAGAGATAAAGAGAATGACAATAGACATAACAGGAATGACAATAGAGATAAAGACAATAGAGATAAAGAGAATGACAATAGAGATAAAGAGAATGACAATAGAGATAAAGACAATAGAGATAAAGAGAATGACAATAGAGATAAAGAGAATGACAATCGAGATAAAGACAATAGAGATAAAGAGAATGACAATAGAGATAAAGACAATATAGATAACAGGAATGACAATAGAGATAAAGAGAATGACAATAGACATAACAGGAATGACAATAGAGATAAAGACAATAGAGATAAAGAGAATGACAATAGACATAACAGGAATGACAATAGAGATAAAGACAATAGAGATAAAGAGAACGGCAATAGAATAAAAGAGAATGACAATAGAGATAAAGACAATAGAGATAAAGAGAATGACAATAGAGATAAAGACAATAGAGATAAAGAGAATGACAATAGAGATAAAGACAATAGAGATAACAGGAATGACAATAGAGATAAAGAGAATGACAATAGACATAACAGGAATGACAATAGAGATAAAGACAATAGAGATAAAGAGAATGACCATAGACATAACAGGAATGACAATAGAGATAAAGACAATAGAGATAAAGTGAATGACAATAGAGATAAAGACAATAGAGATAAAGAGAATGACAATAGAGATAAAGACAATAGAGATAACAGGAATGACAATAGAGATAAAGAGAATGACAATAGACACAACAGGAATGACAATAGAGATAAAGACAATAGAGATAAAGAGAATGACCATAGACATAACAGGAATGACAATAGAGATAAAGACAATAGAGATAAAGAGAATGACAATAGAGATAAAGAGAATGACAATAGAGATAAAGAGAATGACAATAGAGATAAAGACAATAGAGATAAAGACAATAGAGATAAAGAGAATGGCAATAGAGATAAAGAGAATGACAATAGAGATAAAGACAATAGAGATAAAGAGAATGACAATAGACATAACAGGAATGACAATAGAGATAAAGACAATAGAGACAAAGAGAATGACAATAGAGATAAAGACAATAGAGATAAAGAGAATGACAAAAGACATAACAGGAATGACAATAGAGATAAAGACAATAGAGATAAAGAGAATGACAATAGAGATAAAGAGAACGGCAATAGAGATAAAGAGAATGACAATAGAGATAAAGACAATAGAGATAAAGAGAATGACAATAGAGATAAAGACAATAGAGATAACAGGAATGACAATAGAGATAAAGAGAATGACAATAGACATAACAGGAATGACAATAGAGATAAAGACAATGACAATAGACATAACAGGAATGACAATAGAGATACAGACAATAGAGATAAAGAGAATGATAATAGAGATAAAGACAATAGAGATAAAGAGAATGACAATAGAGATAAAGACAATAGAGTTAACAGGAATTACAATAGAGATAAAGAGAATGACAATAGACATAACAGGAATGACAATAGAGATAAAGACAATAGAGATAAAGAGAATGACAATAGAGATAAAGACAATATAGATAACAGGAATGACAATAGAGATAAAGAGAATGACAATAGAGATAAAGAGAATGACAATAGACATAACAGGAATGACAATAGAGATAAAGACAATAGAGATAAAGAGAATGGCAATAGACATAACAGGAATGACAATAGAGATAAAGACAATAGAGATAAAGAGAATGACAATAGAGATAAAGAGAATGACAATAGAAATAAAGACAATAGAGATAAAGAGAATGACAATAGAGATAAAGACAATAGAGATAAAGAGAATGACAATAGAGATAAAGACAATAGAGATAACAGGAATGACAATAGAGATAAAGAGAATGGCAATAGACATAACAGGAATGACAATAGAGATAAAGACAATAGAGATAAAGAGAATGACCATAGACATAACAGGAATGACAATAGAGATAAAGACAATAGAGATAAAGAGAATGACAATAGAGATAAAGACAATAGAGATAACAGGAATGACAATAGAGATAAAGACAATAGAGATAAACAGAATGACCATAGACATAACAGGAATGACAATAGAGATAAAGACAATAGAGATAAAGAGAATGACAATAGAGATAAAGACAATAGAGATAAAGACAATAGAGATAAAGACAATAGAGATAAAGACAATGACAATAGAGATAAAGAGAATGACAATAGAGATAAAGACAATAGAGATAAAGAGAATGACAATAGAGATAAAGAGAATGACAATCGAGATAAAGACAATAGAGATAAAGAGAATGACAATAGAGATAAAGACAATATAGATAACAGGAATGACAATAAAGAGAATGACAATAGACATAACAGGAATGACAATAGAGATAAAGACAATAGAGATAAAGAGAATGACAATAGAGATAAAGAGAATGACAATAGAATAAGAGAGAATGACAATAGAGATAAAGAGAACGGCAATTGAGATAAAGAGAATGACAATAGAATAAAAGAGAATGACAATAGAGATAAAGACAATAGAGATAACAGGAATGACAATAGAGATAAAGAGAATGACAATAGAGATAAAGACAATAGAGATAAAGAGAATGACAATAGAGATAAAGACAATAGAGATAACAGGAATGACAATAGAGATAAAGAGAATGACAATAGACATAACAGGAATGACAATAGAGATAAAGAAAATGACAATAGACATAACAGGAATGACAATAGAGATAAAGACAATAGAGATAAAGAGAATGACAATACAGATAAAGACAATAGAGATAAAGATAATGACAATAGAGATAAAGACAATAGAGATAAAGAGAATGACCATAGACATAAAAGGAATGACAATAGAGATAAATACAATAGAGATAAAGAGAATGACAATAGAGATAAAGACAATAGAGATAAAGAGAATGACAATAGACATAACAGTAATGACAATAGAGATAAAGACAATAGAGATAAAGAGAATGACCATAGACATAACAGGAATGACAATAGAGATAAAGACAATAGAGATAAAGAGAATGACAATAGAGATAAAGAGAATGACAATAGACATAACAAGAATGACAATAGAGATAAAGACAATAGAGATAAAGAGAATGACAATAGACATAACAGGAATGACAATAGAGATAAAGACAATAGAGATAAAGAGAATGACAATAGAGACAAAGAGAATGACAATAGAGATAGAGACTAGACCATTGGTGCAAAAGACTTTTTTGTTCATCTGGTGATGCTACACATGTGTACCGATTTTCATCTTCCAACTCCATAAAAACCCCTATGGGGAGGGGTTTGTAAAGAATTAAAGGGGGCGCAGTTGAGACATTTTTTGCCTTACAGGGGCGTGGCTCAACGGGATGTTAGAAGGTGCAAGCCTTGGCCACGCTGGCAAATTTGGTGTTTCTACGTGTTTCCTAAAGCCGCCAAAAAGGCTAACGTATTTGTAGGCGAAAAAATCTAGAGACGGTGCGCCGCCACGCGGACGCCATTGGACGTAGCTGCGTGGCGTTCATAATGGAGGTTCAGCAAGTGGTTCTGGGTGTTTTAGAAGTGGAATGAAATTGATGGCTTGAAACATGTGGCGTCAGTATGGGGCAACGTAAAGGGTGGTGGCGTGGAGGCATTAAGCCCCGCCCATGGCCGTGGCCGGTATCAAACGACACAGGGCGTCAGCCTTCACCTGTGTATGAAGATTGAAGACCATAGGATTATTTGAAGGGCGTCAAAAAGGCAAACGTAAATTGTTTGCGAATGAGCCAAAATGGCCGCGCTGCCAAGCAAAGGTGGTTACTGGTAGCGGCACGCCGTGTGTCGTGCAGCTTCACCGACTTGTTTTCTGTGTTTTAGAAGTGAAACGAAGGTGACAGAGTAAAAGGTGCATGCGCCGTATACGTGAGTGTAAATAGCGACCATTTCCTGTTACCACGGGGGGGCACCATGAGCGACGCGGGTCGTTGCTACATAGGAACATTCAGGGCCGGAGACCCGTTGTAAGTTCCGAATTTGAAGCGGCTACGATTTTTTTTGTGGGCATGACAGGCGTTCTTATTTTTATGGCGAATGGCGTATGACGCGCAAAACTTTAGGCCTCCCTACGAGCTACGCCCTCTGGCGAAACGATGCGCAGAGCACATCTTAAGCAGCTTGATAAATTTATTAAATTCACTATGTTTACATATCATCAGGTGCATGTGTGCAGACATTCATATTTCTTATTCATCTTATGTTAGTAGAAACTGCTCTTAAACACAAATTATATTATTATTATTATTAATCACTGACACTGACATATTCAGTTCAGACATGTCAAAGTGATAAATTGTGACTTTATTAAATTCATGTTTACAGTGTGAATGAAATTCAGACATTTTTCAAGAGATTTCACAGACAAATCTGAAGCTATTCTGCTGATCCAACATTTTACATTTTCTCAAAATGTTAACATTAAAGGTTTTTTTTAACATTATAATATCTGTCAAAACACTTGATTTTGGGTGGATCATTTTTCACTTGCATGTTGTTTATATGTTCTCCTTTTTTTCTTCATGTCATTGTTTCTCAGTTTAATTTACAAAATAAAAATAAAAAACCCACATGTAATTGAGTTAATTTGTTATTCTGTACAAGTAGAAACTGATTCAGTCTGTAATAAGACCGACTTCACTACAAAACTCTGATATGACACAAGGTTTCAACACTAAACTCTGTTCATGGATACTTTTACATTTGATAAATAAATCACATTTTTACCATCAAATCCTCTCATAGACTGATAATATAAATTCTGGTGTTTTTTACAGAAACAGTTTGTCTTCTTGTTGCTTGGCGCCATCCTGTGGCTGTTCCTGATACACGCTGGATCCTGCAGGATGGAGGAAAAAAAAACAGTGAAAAGAGGGAAAGAAGATGGATGAGAAGATGGATGCAAATGTTAATGTCTACCGGTTATCAACCACAACCCTCCTGAGTCAATGATTAATGCTTTTGTGCTGCATGTTAACATCACGGCCTGTCAGTCGCTCAACCATGTTGGTCCATACTGAAACATCAACAACTATTAGATGGATTATCATCATCAGATCAAATTTCTATTTGCTCAATATTTTGGTTTATGACCAGATACCTGCACATCTACATCTACTAGTACTAAGTACCAGTACTGTGTATTTGATGATAAATAAATGTTAAGATATGAGCATGATAAACAGAGCTGCAGGCTTCAGCTGATGAATCATTAACTCTTGTTTTTAGCTTAATAATCATAATCAACAGTTGCAGCCCTAATGTAAACATCAGCATGTTAGCATGTTCAAATATGACACATTAACTGAATCCAGCATGCAAATAAAATGACTTTCAGTTGATTCTTTAAATGTTTTTCACTTGGAAACAAATGCATACACACACACACACACACACACACATAATATATTATATGGGCCACATGCTGCTGTTGTATTTAGTTTGTAGCAGGGTTTTCTTCCACCACACAGCGACCTGCAGCTGAGGGTGGAATGGGTAACACCGCTGCTGGGCTCTGCTCTGCCTCCTCAGTCTGCATCCAGAACCAGGCAGACCCAGTATGGAGCACTGGGCTGGACTGGGAGGGGAGGCACACACACACACACACACACACACACACACACTTAAAAACAGAATTCATTGTACATTAATAAATAAATAATTCACACAATTTATAACAGTATATAAGCTACAGTCAGTTGCAGACTTCACACACACACACACATTACAAATCACGTGACACTATTAAGTTTCACCTCTTATAATAAAAACTTTAATGATTACGTCACCATTGTCAACCCCCCCCCAACTTGGCAACCTGCTGAAGGCATAATTTGCACTTGTCATGTACAGTAGGCTGCAACATTATATAAGAGATCTGCTTTTATTTGAACTATTCACACTTGTTTTAACCTGAACTTGAGACGCCGATGACCTTGTAACTCGATACTCTGTAAATCTGCACAGTTGTTAACAGTTGCTGCTCTGCAGTCGCTCTAACTGTGACTTTAACTGTGTAAAAAAAATATCTATAGTCCGTGATGGAGTCTGTAAGTAAATAATATATTATTATTTTATTATTAAATTAGGCTTACCTGTTTGATTTTCTGTCCGTGGTATGAGCAGTCGTGGAAGATGGAAAAATCTAGAAAGAGGAAGACAGTGGTACAAGCTTATATGTAGCGGGTTGCCAGGTTTGCGCTTTATCCTCTAGCGCGCATGCGTAGTGCGGAGAACTAAGAGTACAACAGCATAGCACAACAATAGCATATAAACCATACAAGTCCTGCTCTTGTTTTCCGCTGATAAATGCACATTGTGTACAATTGTGTATTGTGTGGTGTATTAAAATGCCTCTTTCAGTGCTCATTTTTAGCATCTGACTGTTATTTTCAGACAGCTAATAGTTCATGTTCGTGCTCAGCAGTTCTATGAAAACGCGTGTTTTCATCGGATCTGGCGGCTTCCGTACCGGCCAGACGCCACCACGCAGACTCAAAAATCATGGCGGATGAAGTGGAGCAGGTTGGTGCTTCTGCGTTCAATTCTGCTGTTACTCTCTATCGCAACATGCACTCAGTTTATCTCGAAAGAAAGATAAAAAGGCAGTTTCACTTGTACACGTATTTTAACGCGCGTATCGTGTGACTTTGTTTGTTGTATCCTGTGAACAGCGCGGATGGGGCCTGTCAAACAAGCTAGCTAAGTTAGCCTTTTAGCTTGTAATGCTAATTTACCGTTAAAAACACGATGGATTGTTTGCTGTTTAACTGAGCCGTTAGAAGTCAGGTTCACCTTAAAAACAGGGTCGTTAATTTACTTACTTTACTGGTTTGTGTCGTTTAAAAAGTGACTGAACTTGAACCGGATAAAGTTACACATGTAAATACTCAAAGATTAAATGTTTATTAAACTTATTCTGATTCACTGTGCGCCACATTTTCATCTCAGTCTGTCTTCAAAGTGTTTTTTTTTCAGTTTTAATCAGTTCATTTTGAGAACTGAACTTTAGCTGTTTTAGTTTTGTATTTAAGTTGTTCAGACTTATCTCCAAAATACCAAAAAATTAAAGGATAGTTTCACATTTTTCCAAGTCTGTATAAAAACAAAACTATTAAACTATTTGTTTATGTTTTCCTTTATCATTAAACCTTTCACAGAGTTGGAAACTGTAACATTATACCACAAATATTCAGCTGTTTTTCTCATCTCCTCCGTGTGTGTCCATCATACTGTATTTCTGCAGCAATGCAGTGATGTCATGCAAACAGCAGTCCATTGAAATGTCATTTTTTTATCTTTTAAAGTTGTTAAACTCTACATCAGCCATGTGTCTTAACTAATGTCCCCCTCGTGTGCTGCAGCAACCCACTACCAACACTGTCGAGGAGCCGCTCGATCTGATCAGACTCAGTCTAGATGAGAGGATCTACGTCAAGATGAGGAACGACCGTGAACTTCGCGGCCGCCTGCATGTAAGCGACTTTTTCTGCTCTTTTTGTTTTAAGCCTTTGTGCGTGTACCTCTCTCTCAGTTCATCTTATTGGGTTTTGTTTTTTCCCAGGCCTACGACCAGCACCTGAACATGATCCTGGGTGACGTGGAGGAGACGGTGACGACGGTGGAGATTGATGAGGAGACCTATGAGGAACTCTATAAGGTACAACATAGATTTTTTTCACTTCGCTCTTACAGTTGAGGCTTTTCTCCACAAACAACCACAGTTTTTACATAAATAACAAGAACATGAAACGGGTCCATTATAAGATGGAATATTTTGAGAATGTTAGTTAACGACGTTGTTTTGTTGCTTCACAGTCGACCAAGAGGAACATCCCCATGCTGTTTGTCAGAGGGGACGGCGTCGTCCTCGTAGCTCCGCCTCTCAGGGTGGGCTAACCCGGAGCACTTCCTGGTGTGAAGGGGCGTTTGTGACAGCTGGCACGTTTCTAACTGTGAGGGAGAGTCCGGTGCTGTCATGACAGGATAAAGCCAGAGGAAGATTGAAGCATCTTCAGCCTCCTCGGGTCAGACTCTCTTGTCAACACCTTCCTCTTATTTTGTTCATGACTTGAACGTCAGGAACTTAACAAATTCTCAACTTCCTTTTGTGGGGTTGCAAAGATCCATGTTTTACATGTTTTGAGTAAATGGAAAAAGAAAGAAGACTTGTTTTGAACTGAAAAGATCTGTTTTTTTGTTTTTAATTTTGGGAAATTGGTATTTGATATTGTTTTTTTGGATTGTGGGTGATTTCAGGCCACCGTTTTAAGGATATTCCTTTTGATTTCTCTCAGTACTGCATTTAATAAATCCCCACAGTTTTAGTTAAGCCAGAAAAAAAATCCTAAAAATGTAATCACCTCTAGCGGATTTACTTACCTCTTAATCCCAGTGTCTGTTTGCACCGGACCGTGCTATAAAATGCTTCATGGTTCAGATCTGTGATGTAAACTTGTTTTGGCCTGAATTAAATGTAGTACTAGAAAAAAAACCTTTTGAAATTTCTAAGCAAAAGTCTTGCAGTTACTCCAAACCAGTGATCTGTGAATATTTGGGGAGTTGTCTAAGTTTCTGTTGGAAGGTTTTAATTTTTTTTTTTTTATACATATTTTTGTAGTGTTAATAGTGAGATTATGTTATACTCGGATATGTAAATGTTTGTTTCCATTTGGTTTTCGTAAACTTTAATAAATAAAAAAAAAGAGTAATTTGAGTTTTGTTTGAAATTTGAACTCTCTACAGTTTGTTCTTCATCACTGAATCATTATTAATGTTGAAAATATTCAGTTCTGCTTTATGCATTAATACAAAAGGGAACCCGACACCACCGACTGCAAATTAATTTAGAAAGTGGCGAAGACAAGTTGACAACAGTCAACTTTAATGTTCTATAATACAAGTTAATGTACCATTTTAAAATATACTAAGAGTATAAAAAAGTAAAAATACTTATATAAATGTGATATATTTATTACAAATGCATATGACACATTTAAATTTAATTTTGCAGTCCCCCGACAGTTTAAGATATATTTCTGGGCATTTTAATGTAAAACAATGCACTGAAATTAAGTAATTTACCTTTTTTTCTGGGGTAGAAAGTAAACTGTTTCTAGTGAAGTTCCTCAAATCTGTACAGAAGTAGAGCACCAGAGTAAATGTACTAAGTACTTTAACTGATCTGAGGACTCACTTGAACTGTGTTGTGTAAAGGGCCATTGCTGCATTATGTTGTTGTAGCCACTTGATGGCAGCATGTATCTAATAAACCGTTTACATGTTGCCTGAACAGGCTGTTACCAAACCCAACCTGCACCCTGGTGGCTGTAATTTTAGTCAGTGTGGTTTAGTAACATTTTGTGTACAGGACATAATAGTACGGTACACTGTAGTACATTGTAGTACGTTGTTCTGGAGTGACTGAGTCAGTAGCTTCTCTCTGTGTCTGACTCCTGCCATGAACAGAAAATAAATACATAGAAAAATATGGTGATGCCGAGGAGCTAGTTTTCAACCTTAAACATTAACATCCCTCCGAAGCAGAGGAAGCATTTCACTACAAGGTTACTAGTTGCTAATTTGGATTGAATTGAACTTTTAAATCAGTCAATCTAACTTTTCACAGATGTTTTCTATCCATGTTATGAGATAAAATAGTAGTTTAAGTTATAGGACTGACAGCGGCCGTTGACTGTAAATATAACAGAGCTTCATTCTTTCACCAGTTTGTGAAGTTCCAGCCGCAGTTTGAAGCGCTGACAGACAAGAACACAAACTGTCCGCAAACATTATGTCATCAAATTCTTCGTAGCGGTCAACAAATAAATACTTAATGGCTTCATGCTTCACGTGTATTTACACTTGTGTCAGAGATTTATTTTTGGGCTCTAATCACATTGCTCAGTATTCACACTCAGGCTGAGAATGTCTATGAAGTTATTTAAATCTCCTCCTGTCACTTTTCCATCAACACTGCCAGGTGAGCTTGTGATTGGAATTAACAACGCTTTTACTGTCGTATTAATAAAGACGAATACCAAACTTTTTTTGGTTGAAGTTGTATTTACTTGTTTGGGGGGAAGCATGAGTGTTTCTGAAATAATGAGGTTGTGGATTATGTTTTTATGGAGCTGTGTTACCATTTGTATCCATACAGGGTGTAAATTCAGCTTTTCAGAACCATCATTGAACATAAAGTCTTTTTTTACCATCTATCACACTTGGATATAAGTTGACTTTATGGATGAAAGATGAGAAGGTTCCACCGAGATTTGAACTCGGATCACTGGATTCAAAGTCCAGAGTGCTAACCATTACACCATGGAACCAGCCTTCAGGCCTTTATTCACGACCTTAAACATTTAAATTATACCCAGTAACTATAAGTAAAGCAGCAAAAACTATTACTTAGTGTTAGAAGCTGTAGTCTTGAGATGCACTGATATTGATAGTGATATCAGATATTGGATATTGGTACAAAACGGACTCGGATAGCTGGATCAGGGGCAATAGTTGTAAATGCATCACAATAATAAGGTTCCACCGAGATTTGAACTCGGATCACTGGATTCAAAGTCCAGAGTGCTAACCATTACACCATGGAACCAGGACAAATGACCTTCATGAGACGGGTACAAGGTCGTCTGGTTCGAAACTGAATATGTGTGTTTCTCATATTAGGATGATGCATCTGGGTTTGAAATGTTTCGAAGTGTGTGAGATATGGAAAAGATAAGCAGTGGTAAAGTTGTAAAAGGTGATGAGTTTAATCAGTGCTGCACTATATGCACTCACACAAAGGTGAAATAAAGCAGGTTTTCCTCAGGGACTTTTAGCTCACTTAAACTCAACTTTAGATACTTAAACTCAACTTTAGATACATACATAATGAACCTTTTGTTCATGTAGCATCAACTTCATCCCACATGAAGTTTTTTTTTGTTACATATAAAACTTCTCATTATTATTCTCAAAGGTTCCACCGAGATTTGAACTCAGATCACTGGATTCAAAGTCCAGAGTGCTAACCATTACACCATGGAACCAGCCTTGAGGGACAACATCTTCCTTTATTCACGACCCTAAACATTTAAATTATACCCAGTATCTATAAGTAAAACAGCAAAAACTATTACTTAGTGTTAGAAGCTGTAGTCTTGAGATGCACTGATATTGATAGTGATATCAGATATTGGAACAAAAGGGGCTCGGATAGCTGGATCAGGGACAATAGTTGTAAATGCATCACAACAATAAGGTTCCACCGAGATTTGAACTCGGATCACTGGATTCAAAGTCCAGAGTGCTAACCATTACACCATGGAACCGGTACAAGTGACCTTCATGAGACGGGTACAAGGTCATCTGCTTCGAAAGTGAATATGTGTATTTCTCATATTAGGATGATGCATCTGGGTTTGAAATGTGTATAAATGTGTGAGATATGGAAAAGATAAGCAGTGGTAAAGTTGTAAAAGGTGATGCACTATATGCACTCACACAAAGGTGAAATACAACAGGTTTTCCTCAGGGACTTTTAGCTCACTTAAACTCAACTTTAGATACTTAAACTCAACTTTAGATACTTAAACTCAACTTTAAATACTTAAACTCAACTTTAGATACTTAAACTCAACTTTAGATACTTAAACTCAACTTTTAATACTTAAACTCAACTTTAGATACATACATAATGAACCTTTTGTTCATGTAGCATCAACTTCATCCCACATGAAGTTTTTTTTTGTTACATATAAAACTTGTCATTATTATTCTTCTCAAAGGTTCCACCGAGATTTGAACTCGGATCACTGGATTCAAAGTCCAGAGTGCTAACCATTACACCATGGAACCTGCAGGCTATGGTTGCCTTACACCATGGAACCTACAGGCTATTGTTGCCTTAGACAGGTAGTAAGACTTAAATAAGGCTGTAAATGTGCCATAAAACCAAAATCAGCTAAAAGAGGCTAAAAAAGCTCAAGTTGCAGCATTAGATACAGTTTAATTCATCATTAAGATGAGTTTTTTTCTACCCTGCCTGTTACTACATAATCACTGACGTTAATAAGAAGAACAGAAACAGTGTTGGTTTCCCCAGACGAGGGAAGCATCGTGAACATCGTGAATGACTGCGGACAGAAAGACACGTAGCACACGAAGGCGCTCAGACACACACACACACACAGACACAAGCATGTGAGCCACGTGCACAAAAATAAACCAAATCAAAGCTTATGCGGCCTTGCAGCAATGTGTCCTTGAATGAATATAATAAACACACACACACACACACACACACATTTCTCTCCTGGAGACGTCAGAAATATCACTGTCCTCCTACTGTCTACCACCTATTTCTGTACTTAACACTCAGCAGTGTAACAAAACTTGTGTTTGTGTGTTTAACTTAATACTCAGCTGTTAATCCATGATAAAACATATTATTTCTGCTGTGGGTGTAACATCAATATCTATAATATTCCTCGAAAAAAAACCCCCACATTGAAATAAATCCTTATGTGGGTTGTTTTTACTAAATGACCCACGAGTGTCCTTGAATGCAGCTGCGTCTCCAACTGTTGCTTGTATGAGTTTTAAAAAAGGTAAAATGTCCGAATTTTCTTCATTGGAGTTTATTAAAATACATAATTCAGTCAGTTCAGGATCCTCATCGGTTTGTAATTCTCACTCATTCCCCTGAGTCTGCATGTTTGACAGTTTAACAGAGTTCATGTGTGTGTGTGTGTGTGTGTGTGTGTTCCTCATATGTTACATAACATCATGTCACGGCTGCTTGGCACAACACGTGTGTGATCTCATCGCTAAATCCTGACTATGCTCTTTCTGTCTGAGTGTACGTTGTGCATGCAGCTGACTTGTGGGGTCATTGTGTGTGCAAGCATGTGTGTGAAGTGTTAGTTTTGTGCGCACGCACACGGAAAAAAAACGTGAAAGTGCTTCGACGTGTGTCCTAGTGTTTAAAAATCTTTTATTTTGCAGTTTTATAAGTTTAAATGTTTGATTTATTTACGCTTTTATTGTCTGAATCTGGGAGTTCAGTGCAAAATAAGAGAATTAGTTGAGTCTCTGCACCATCTGCTTATAGACTCTATAAAACACCATTCTTATCTTTTTAAAGACGTCACCTTACTTTCCAAAGTTGGGGTATTTTTCCACAGTTAGATGTTAACTTAAAGATTAGTTTTGTTATTTAACTGTCAACCTTTAATCATCACAGGATCGACTGCTAAACCATAGATGACCTTTACATTTTCACTGATCTTTGGCCTTTTAAACTTCTGCTTTCTCACAGTTGACTCTAAACACTTCTGCTTTCACTCGATCACCCCTTGATTGTTACAAGAAGATGATGATTCATTACTGGAGATTTTCTTTACTGTAAAACAACATTTCCGTATGTCCATACTGCGTGCAGGCTGAAGGCTGAAAAGCCACTCACTTCTCAGATTTGTGGTTTATAATTTAAAGCCCTGTTTAAACAACCTGGATCATCATTAACAGCCTGCTGCACAACAAGGTATACAGTCAAACTTGCAGAACATGGAAATAATGAGTAAAATGTGGCCTTGCAGGGGCCAAACATGCTTTTTTTTCTCTCTCTCCATTTTTATTACCCAGTGAGGTTTCAGCCAATCAAGATTTCTGTCTCTGAGGCCTGAACGCTCCGATTGTAAATCAGACAGCAGCAGCAGCAAAGCAAACCTCAGGAACCACAAGGCTGCACACTGTTTGTCATCAACAGCTCGTTAGTGACTTTACTGAAACAATCACACGAAACACAAAATCACTGAGTGCATTATTTTACCTGGAGGTTATAATATCCCATGAATGTCAGACATTTCACCTAAAGCCACAAACGTGACACTCGTGGTAACACGAGAGAACGAGTCTGAAGTCACATTCAGTACACGATTCTGTGCCGATCTGTGCAGTAGATGTTGAGATTTTTGACAGGATAAGATAAAACTTTGGCTTGCTGGTAAAAAAAAAAGTCCTCTGGGCAACATGAAGATCAGATCAGGAAGAAAAGATCAGAGCACACATATTGGTTTGTGAGTCTTTCTCTCAAACAAACGGGCCGATAGAGACATCCCTAGAGCCGTGGTCGTCTCCGCTAATCAATCGAATGGGCCTAAATGGAAAATAAACATCCAGAGTTCACTTTCCTCTGTGATGATGCCACTAACCTGCAACTATAAATCTGTCTTGAGGAATCAGAGGGAGAAAACACATTTTTTTGCGGGCGTTCCCTTTAAATGCTTTATGTTTTTTGGACGTTGTGATCCTTCATTGCTGCTGTTTATGTGGTAATAGTCTGCCAGGGAGCCAGAAGTCCTCTGTTATTTACCACCAAACTGATGATGACTGCTCAGCACGTTCAAGCATAAACAGAGTGCAGACATACACCCGCATGGACAACTTATTTGTTGTTGCAATTTGACTACGATATAAAGCCAAGAATTTAAAATTATCATGCAAAAAAAACAACAAAACAAACCAAACCCCAAACCATTGCCCTGTGTCTTCTCCAATACGTGACCCATTGCAGTTAAGTTGAAAATAAAAGCCCAGAGGGATCCGTTATACAAGAAAGCAGGACAGACGGCCAGAAAATACCAAGATGCCACAATCGTTTTATGATGCCAAAGCAGATCTGGCTGCTGAGCTGAAGAGCAGAGACTGCTGTGTGTGTGTGTGTGTGTGTGTGTGTGTGTGTGTGAACTGGAGGTGCCACTTTGTCTTAAATTTTAGATGAAAATAATACAAAATAAGCTTCTTTTTTTTTGCCATTATATAATCCAGATTCTTTGTTACAATGTCTCTTAAATGCATGTCTGTTTTCTGCACACGTCTCACGCTACAAACACTGAAATGAACCACTGACCAAAACCTTGTTTCAGTTATTGCCAAAACCAAACTGTTAGCGAACCTTTTCATGTAACAAACACGTGAAAATAGACTGCGTAATTTGTGGTTCTGTCTCATAATCTTCTCTTTTTTTTTTTTTCAAGGAATGGGGAATATTTTATATTATGTAATTTTATGAGTAATAATAAATGGATTTTTCTTCATAAAATATGCTCATTTCCCAACATTATATGAGACTTATCCAGAACCAAAGAGAGTCTTTTGGATCCAGACATTCATACCTGGGAGCTGCCCAGTGTCGCCTCTGCAGTAGGAGCCTGAACAGATATGAGTTACATGTTTTTTTCCCCATTTCCCAGACAGATTTCCCTCCGCAGGCCTCAGGATTTAAACCAACAACCTTTTTGGTCAGTCACCAGCTTCTCCAGCTTCTTAAGCTTCTGCCACCGCTGTTTCTCTTCTCTGTTATTTTCAGTAATAAAGGCTTCAGAGGCTAATGAGTCTAAATTCCTCTGAAATTGACTACTGGCACAGTCAGCAGGAAGCAGAGGACACGCCAGCACGCTTTTATATTGTTTTCCTCCAAGATTCACCGATCAAATGGAGCTTCCTGCAGCTCCTGTTTTTTTTTGAAAGGTTAACCTGTAGGTTTAGTATTGATAGCTCCCATTGTACTCTGAGTCTGGTACATCCACATTCTTCACTCTGACACAAACACATTCCTTTTTTGCTCTTGAAAGCTCAAGGTTACTGTTGACATTTTGTGTGAAAACGATGCCAAGAAAAGTATTTCTTTAACCAGAGTGTCTGCAGGTTTTCATGCGACAGAGAAAAGGAGCCTTTCTGTTTTACATGCGCCTCCATTCGGCTGTGAGAGCGTGTTTAATTTGATGTCCTCTCATTCAGCTGAGAAGCAGCAGTGACTCATGGGAGACCTAAAAATTGCCTCAGTCATGCCCTGAACCTGTGTGTGTGTATATATGTATGTGTACCGTTGAAATCATGATGCACGTGTCTTCTATATGAGAAATCCCATATTTAATAAACCACTCATTTCATCCTTATGTTGCTTTAGTGTTTGTTTTTACTGAATGGCAGATTATTAGTTTGATATTTCCTTCTTGATTGGTTGTTTTCTGTGGAAGGAAGATGTGATTTTGCCCTATAACCATATAGTGACTGATCCGATGCCATTTTTATGGTTTAAACTACATTTGCATTTATCTGGAGAGATAAATGCAAATGTAAATGCAGAGTTACAGATAACAACAGCAACAGCAGACACTGAAGCAGCAGCATGTGGTGTGGTTAGCATGTCCAAGCTTATTAGCATAAACAGCTCTTGGTTGTTATGAACACGGCAACAATACTGTACATGTCTGGAGGCGTTAGTTTCACGCTACCGGCTTCCCACCAGACTCTTTGTCTCACTCATAACAGGGTTTTTGTGAGTTTGTTACAGGACAATGCCAGCGATAATGTCACATATGCGGGAATTATCAGGGACCAGTGGACAGGAGTTATTTCAGTCTGGAAAAATGGGAAAAAACATGTTTTGGTGGACTGATGCTTAATTATATGAGACACAACCCAAAGGATGGACATTTTAAAATACCACAACGTGTGTGAGCACATCAAAACAATACCGAAAAACAATACAGATATATAGAGTATTATCTCTAAGCCCTGTTAATATGTCTAAATGTGCACATTGAACATACTTATGACATATGATGGTGCCTTCGGGTGTTTGTGGTTCATGAAAAAAAAACAAAAAACTACCAGCCATCACCGCAAAGATACAATAATTTCATGCTCTCGCTCTTTTTTTTTTTTTTTTTTTTTTCTAAATTGACCATAATTGACTTCATTTTGGTCAATTTAGACAAAGCAAGAACGCGGATGCAGCGTCACGAGACTTTCAGACTTACGAGACTTACAGTAAAGTTTGGTTAACCAACGAAGGCCAGTGAACATAAAAATAGTTTGGAGATATATGAATTACAGCCAGAAACTTAAAGCAAAAGTTTGTTTTTGTTTTTTTTCCTGACTCAGTGATTCCGCAGCGCACGTGCAAACTCTTTAAACCTTTTAAACACATGTTTTGTTTAAATATATGAGCATTTTAATACACTAAGCCATAACAAAACTGCTTATGAATGAGCAATTACAATCATTATTTTCTGGCAGCTTATCCAGTTTTCTTACTTTCTCTTTAAAGAAACTTTTGCCATTTTACCAGAACAATCTGGACTTTCTACCACGTATATCTCATTGTTAAATATTTCTATGGTGTGAACGTTGAAGGAAAGTTGTGGTGGAAGACTCAACCTCTCTTATGTAGGATTATGGTCGTGTTTTCTTTTAAATTGTCCGATTAATCCTGAACTATAAAAGCGGTGACAGAGTATTCTGCTGCTGGTTGATGGAGCTGTTTTGATTGTGGAGTCTTGTGGCAACTGGCCGCCCAGGGTGCCACTGTGCCGCCACGAGGTCTATGGGAAACAGGCGTTAAGGGTTGGACCGCAGTTAACCATGTGGTTCACCACACAGACTAGACGGAGGAGGAACGATGGAGAGAGGGAAAAGAGAAAGCAAAAAACGAGTGGATGCAAAATAAGCTATAAAAATGTTCATCTATTATCTTTTCTTTTCTTTCTTGACCTCAAAATGTATCTTGGTGCCTCCTTGTCATTATTAAAGGTGGCATCGGTGATGATGGACTGTAATTAGAGTGGATGGAAAGGGATGTAAAGAACAAAGGGGACCAGCGATAGCCACTAAGAGACAATGACGGATGGAAATGTGAAGGTCAAGGAGGAAGGAATTTGTGGAGAGATATGAGGGATAGAAAAAGGAAAGAGGCATTGCATGCTTGAGGAAATAAGGGAAAGGTGAAAGAGATTGGTAGAAGGAGACGTGCAGGGAAAAGAGGGAGAGAAGAGGAAATATGAAGAAAGGAAAAGATGAGATGAAGAAGGGAAGGATGGAAGGTAAATGATAGAGACAACAGAATAAAGGGATAAAAGGATGGGAATGGTGAGAGAGGATACCAAATGGTGGCCCATTTTGTTGCGTGACATCTTGAATCTGAGCAGATTTCCCTCTAAGCAAAATCACCCAACAAAATTTGCAACCACCGATTTGGCTGAGGTTAGTATGTCAGCTGCATGTTCCAGGTTTTCTGCATTAAAAGGCCCAATGTGCTTCTGTCCTATTTCCCAGAATCAATCGGCATTAATGAGAAACATTTTATTGCATTCGCTCTGCAGATTGTCACATACAGGTCATGCGAAAGTGATGACAAATCCAGCGACGGCTTTTTGTTGAGTAATATAAACAATCACCATTTCAGGCCCTCACTTGATTTTTCTTTTTTTTTTACTGGAATCCAGGTTTGCGTCATACAGATGGTGTAACCCTTTTATCACCTGCAGTTAACAGGAAAGATTGTGCAATTAAAAGTTTTTCCTCATAATTAGCTTTGCATGAAAAGTTTTGGCTAATCTTCAGAACTGTAAGTCTCAACCATCATCAGTCCTTTTCATTATTTTCGCATCCAGTTGCTGAAATGAGTCCAGTCTGAACACAGAGTGATGTGTGTCTGTTTCTGTGACACCTCGATGCGATGTTTACTGTCCATCCATCTCCATTCACTGACTCTGAGCTGTTTTTAAACTCTAACAAGCTTGTGTGACTTGGCGACATCACCATCATTTCTAACCAAGACGAGGCCTACTCATATGGTTATGTGGTTATGTGTTACACGGCCATGAGAGGAACTTCATGCCCTCTCAAACAATGCAAGAAGCTTTTAAAATTAGTTTTCATAAGCAAACACATACCTCTTACTGACTGAACATTTGGTTTTTGGAGGCACTCTTGTGATTGGTCAGCTGTATATCCTACCACGGTAACATCCATCAATGAGCACAACTATAAATCACGCTAGTAAGTCGGCTTCTTCTATAGCAATGACCCATTTACCCGCCACAGTTGATGTAATCACACAACCCTTGAGATGGTTCGCTGTCAGTGGAGATGCACGATAGAAGAAATGATTGATGAACGCGTGCAAAGGAAAAATTAGCCTTCGAACAAGACGTATTAATCGCCAGCAGTCCGGTTTACTATCCCGAAACTAACTTTGTTGACGTGTGATTTGTTTATTTTAAGTGGTTTTTTTAATCCAAATCTAACACAACTCAACAACAACGTGTGTGTAAAAACTTTTCTGATATCATCTAAAGACAGAAAATGTACACGTATACATGTTAGCATTTATCCCAGGGCTTCTCTACTGGGTTGTATTATAATAATATACACGTGTTGCTGTATTTAACACCCGGATAGAACAGAAAAAGCCAATATTGTAGGCTGTATGCAATACAGAGTGGTATTAAAATATATTGAAGCTGGAGAGCTTGAATCTTGTTTCAGTGTTGTGTTGCACGCTCATTGACGTCATGAATCAAACTAACGTGACTTTCACTCTTGTGTTTTCTTCATCCTGGACGTCACACACTCATTTACACAAGAGTGAGAAGCAAACAACAAAACGAAATATTTAAAGAAATGCCAGAAAAGCTAGTGAGCCATGGAATTTTTTTTTATTATGTAATAGAAAGCCATAATGAGCTCTTGGGTCGCCTCAGGCATTTGTTTACTTGAGATTCTGGCAGGAGTCACATGTTGATTGAGAATTGATCCAGCTACACTGCATACAATTAGCACTGACTGATGGTTGGCTTGGGTCTAAAGCTCCAGCCCTTTAAAAGCCTAATTTAATCAATCTCATGCAAAGCCAAACCGACTATGAGTTGATTTACTTATTTTACTTATCCCTCTGTGTGCCGTAGAGCTCTGTTGTTGTGCAAAGACTATTAAAAACACATCAATGAGCCGCACTGTTACACTGGGTGACATCTTTCATTGCCAATTTTGGGTCCGTTAATTTAAAAAGGACTCCAAAGACTCATAAAAGCGATCGAATTTCGGTGTCAGTGAGAGTAGTCCTGTGTACAGCAGACCCCACCGAACATCTGTGGAAACACTCTTCTCCTTTCAGAGCTTCACGAACTTCTTAACTGTGTTATTTGTTCTTTACAATGTCTATTTCTATTCAACCAGTGCAACAGTGTGGCTCATTGACATGCTTTTAATGGAAGTATATGAAGAATATGATGTATCAGGCTTTGGATACACACACACACACACACACACACACAGAATAATTGTGCTCAGGGTCGGTTTATCATTTGCACGTGAGATTTGTTGACTATAGGAATAAATAAAAATAAATAAAACGGAGCACAGAAAAGAGTTCATGAAAGACCAAAATAACAACAAAAAAAACCTCAAGGAGTCTAAAAACCAAAACACGACTAATTAATATTTAAATTCACATATGATAGATGTTTACTATAAAGAAATTAAATGTATAATAACCTGCAGGTAATGTGAGAGTCTGTTTAAACCAACTGTAGCTGGTTATATGTAAGAACGTCATGATGCTCAAACCTTTAATCTGTAAATCATCTTTAAAAAACTCGACTGGTATTATCTTTCATTCACGGGCAGATCGTTCACTCAGAGTCCTCCTGAGAGTCCGCAGCTCAACATGCTCTGTGTGTGCAGCTCGTTATAATACTGTCAAACTAAGATATCAGATTCACAAGCTGTGGTTAATATACCTTATAAATGATGTTCATGTCATAACGACCCATTCAATAACAAGTGGGATTTGACTCAAAGATGCTTTCACATTGGCTTCGAACTCAAGTCTTAACCTATGTGCAGTTTTACACACACACATATATATATATACACGCATTTAAGGTTAGGTTGCACAGCTCTGTAAGGCAACCACAAACAAATCTGTTACGCAATAACAGCTTGCATGTGAAAGTGGAATTTGGATGGGGCGTGTGTAATCGTGGTTTGGAAGAGTCGTACCCCAACACCCCCACCTCCCCCCACCCCCACCTCCACCCCCACGCACCCGATCTGATATAAAACCAATCAAAAGCAGAGTAAACAGGAAATCAACAGATCAGGCATGTTGTTTTTATCTTCTGACAGCAATAAAATGTGTGTTCCACTGTGGGAAAGTAACCTGACATGTGAGCGGTTGGAATTGGAAGCTGTCGGTGTTTTTTGTACAACTAATATGACCACAAACACTAAGACAAACAAACTGTTGACTAAAAAGATGGTTTGGCTTCGGTTTCTGGATTGGCACTCAAACGGAGCCGGTTTTCAAATTCTTTCCAAGACAAGTTTTGACATGACATTTATTATCCAGAAGTTCGTTATGACGACAGACGTCACGTTTAGCTGCTGCTCACACTGTTAGTAGCTTATATGAAAACTGAACGTCAAGTGGTCTGAAAACAATAGAACAGTTGTTTTTCTTCTTTATGATGTTTATGATCAACAATGTGTTATAAATAATGAGTGAAGCCAGTTGGAGCTTTTGGTCCGGCCCGTGTTATGATGTATGATTGTATTTAGTCTATGTTTAGCAGACTTGACTGGAAGCCTCTCTACACACTTGCGGTGACTTTGGCTTGGCTGTGTTGTTTTCTGTCAGTGTCGGGTCAGGATCTGTAATTGGCTTCATGTGCGAGAGCGCTCTCTGTATTATACAACTCTCTAACCACTGTATTTATTGCTTTCTAAGGCTGCATAACTGAAATACTAAAAATAAATAAATAAATAAATAAATAAAACAAACAGCGTAGGCCTGTTATGCTGACGGCCAGATTTTTGCATGCACTGTAAAAATGAAAAAGTTGGAAAAGAAAACAATGTAATAAAACTTTTAATGACAGTTCAACTTAATTACATTTTATTTTTTTAGGTTTGTCTTTCACTTCTGTTAACTTACCCCGACCCTTATTGTTGGGCTGACAATGGACAGAACCAGACATGCTTTCTTTCTTTCTTTCTTTCTTTCTTTCTTTCTTTCTTTCTTTCTTTCTTTCTTTCTTTCTTTCTTTTCCTCCTAACAGGTGAGCGGGTTGGATCAGTCATCATGTACCCTCCGTGTGGTCTGATTACAGGTGACCCACATCCAGCCTCTGTGAATGTGAATCCGTGTGTTGATGAGCGTCTCTCTCTCTGTCTCTCTCTCTCTCTCACTCTCACTCTCTCTCTCTCTCTCTGTCTCTGTCTCTGTCTCTCTCTCTCTCTCTCTCTCACTCTCTCTCTCTCTGTCTGTCTCTCTCTCTCTCTCTCTCTGTTTTTCATTACCGCTCTGCTCTTGTTGTCTCTTTTCCCTTCATCTTTTTCTTTCTTTCTTTTTCTTGTTTCATAAGCAGAGATCCACAAGTCTACATACATATCCATGTACACACACACACACACACACACACACACAAACGTGCCTACCCTGCAGAGCTCTTTGTGGATCTAACCCCTTCAGCCTGCCTCCTATAATATTTAAACCAATGATTTAATATCATCGGATATCTGGTCCCCAGCAGGGAGGGAGCAGAGGAACGAAGTTTAGGGATAATTCATCCTGAAGAGTTTACATATGGGATTATGTATCCCAGAACATTTGATTATTCTTGATATAATCATACATATGGTATATTTTTGTTATTTTTTTTCTCCTCTTCTTGCAGTTGCAGTCTGTCTGATCTTCCAAGAATACACACTGAGACACCGTGCCTCTTTTTTAAAGGTTTAGTTCACTCAAATTACAAAAGAAACCACAGATATATTATCATAGTTATATCATGCAGATAGTTCTGGTTTATTTGGTCAGCTTTTGGGAAATATGTCGCTGAGGTTTCTGCCTGCACCTCAATACAAGGGAGAAGAGTGGACGTTAATGTCGGGAGCTCAGAGCTAAATATTCAATAGCATGTTGGTGCTAAAAGAGATTTTACACTCTAAATGTTTTTTCTCCTTATAAATAAAAATCCATCGTAAATATCAGAGACAGAAACAAACAAGTTATTATTATAAGATGATAAACATTAACATAATAGTGATTTTTTTTTAATTTAACACAACTTTCCCACACCACGCAGCATTTTGCTGTTCAGTTTGAAGGTCTTGTTGCTGCTACAGTACTCTGTCTGTAGACCAGCCCTGCAGGTATAACTTTACACTTAACTGACTGACTGATGACAAAGTGAAAGTACCCATTCACTGCTTTCCTCTCTTCTCTTATTCATGTAGTTACACTGAGGCGAGGCGGCGGATCACTTTTCCTCAGCACGCTCTCCTGTCCTGTACCGCCCCGTCAGCTTCTGCTAAAAGGATAACAGGTAACTGAAGACCTTGGCTGACAAAGTGACAACACTGTTACACACTGGAGCCTCTGTTTGTAAGAAATGTTGAGTAATGACCTTCAGATTATGTTTATATGTTTCCACCTGGATGAACTGAACATGTTGTCGTTGTTATTTTGTTGTATTGTCATTTACATAAAGTACAATACTGTGATGTATAAATAAATAGTGAAAATGTCACTTAAATAATAGCGAAATGTATGTAAAGTATTAAAGTAATGCTGAACATTGCCTCTATATTGTATTATTATTATTATTGATGCATTAATGTGGTATTTTACTGTTGCAATTGGATCTATTGATGAGTATTTATTATTATAAGATGACGTTGTTGAGTCTTAACAGTGCATCTCATCATATTTATTATATGTAAAATGAACCTGAAGCTATGAGTACAACAGTAAGCGTCTTTGTTATCTAATTTTGTTAATATCTTGCAGCATCAAATCACTGAGTAGTTATGAAGTCGGAGGTTCGGGGCTCTGGTGTGTCTCTCCTGTGGTTCGTATGGTTTCATATTGCAGTGTAGAGCTGTTTATATAAGATTGTGTATCGTACTTTATTCTTCGTCTATAAAGTCGCCTGCAGCATTTGTTCACACTCTCTTTCTCACATGTATTAGTAGCCTGCTGCTATTCATCGAAGCTTTGTGTTTCGCTGCTTCGGGGGTATCATACAGTATTTAAACTGAAACTAATTGTACCGCTGTGGAATTGATACCTTTGAGACACAATTTTGCTTTCAAAACTCAATTAGTCTTTGCTTTTTTTTTTTTTCTTTTTTTTCTGCAGCTACTAAACATATATTGGGTCAGACATGTTTGTAAAATGAAAGTGTTCAGGGATCTACTTTTCCTAACAGCTGCGTCTACACCTGTCCTAAATACACAGGTGAGCAAACATATTTTAGAGATGTTAATGTCTGACAGTAAAATGGATAATAGCGTGTAAGATAATGTGCTGCTCAATGATCAAACCTCACCAGAGATTCTGCATATGTATTATTTTAATGCATCTTCTATTGACTTCTTATTGGCTTTATGAGAAACAACAGACCTGCAGATGCATGTAAGAGGCTCTTAAAATCGCGCCATGGGCCTCGTTTTCTTTTTTGACTTCTGCTCCTCTCCGATCTTGTTGCATCTTTGTAGGTTACGGTGTTAAACTTTCTCTGCCTTCAGGCTCTGATCTCTTAAAGGAAATGTGTAATGTCGAGTGAGCTGTAATGTCACGTCCTTGAGTGTTTCTCTCTCTTTATAAATGAGGTTACGTTATTGAGTTGAAGTAATGGCATCATGTTAGCACGTTGTGTGACTCGGCAGCTTCGGATAGATTCAGAACACAGTGACCTGACAGTCGAGAGTGAATTGTGTGTTTTGTATGTGTGTGTGTGTGTGTGTCTGTCTGTGTGGGTGCGTGTAGAAAAAGTGCACATACCAGGATGTTGATTTTAATACTGAGGAGGATTATTTATGTGTGTGTGTGTGTGTGTGTGTGTGTGTTTTATGGCTCAACACACAACATATCAAACAGATTAATCCCAGGTGATAGATTACAATCCATTTTATTTTGACCTATAAAAAATCGTCTTATTTCCAGTCATCCTCTACATTGTCTAATATAGAGTTCAAAAAATCTGAAATAAATTATAACGACTATTTTGATCCAATAAATCATATTTTGTTCTTCAGTATATCAGATAATAAAAGCCTTTAGGTTAATGAAACCTTTGCTGTAATCGAGAAAGATGTCACATGATTTCCTTGTTGAAATGTTTTCTTCATTCAGAGGGGCAGCATCTTTGTCCTTTTTTTAATATACGAGACATGTTGTGATATATGATGTTAATATGCCATATTAAAAAAAAAGGCCGGTAAATGACCCCGATCAAAGACATGTTGGTGCATATTTGTTAGCGGTCTTACATTGTCTAATAAAACAAACTATATCCACGCCTGCCTTCATTGAATTAATACCCTCTGCAACTTCTGTCTCTATAATAGGCCTGCAGATGTTCTCCATATGGTCCCCAGAGATAGTGGGAGGGTCAGCTTTCCAGGAAAATATTCACTGCTTCATCTGAAGCAATAATAATAAAAAAAATCTTGAAAAAAAGAAAAAAGGATAAGATTTCTGAATGAATATGGGATCCTGGTTTCCCTCCAAGATCAATATTTGACCCAGATAGGCCAGTAGGGGTCCAGCGAGCACATGCACACAACTCAAAACCTTCAAAACTGTGGCTCCGTAGTTAAAATGAAAAGTTTTCATTCTCTGGATCCAGATACATTTTTACCTTTTAGTTCTGTTCCAAAAACCAACAATGTCTGATGATCGCAAACAGCTTTACGATATAATGGTCACCATTAAGATATGGACAAATACCATGAATGCAGCAGACTAATGATTACAGGAATATGTCAAATCTATAACCCAAAGTACCTTATTCTTATTCCTGCATTATTGCGCAATTAGTGTGACAAATCATGTCACAATTAAAAGTTAAGTCGTGCTACAGACAGAAAGAAGCGTCACCATTGCTGCTTTTGAATCAAACATTTATATGTATAATGTAGCTTTAAAGTTGTAGTAGTATATTGTAGAAAAAACAGACATGCTGTATATTAATATACAAAGCATGTATTTGTACTTTTTCTTATACAGCATTTGGTCTGAGGACCTGATTTCTTCTTAATCTGATCGTCCACATTATGGGAAATTTATTGAGACAATTTCCTCCTCAGCAGGGACGAATCACACATGCAGCTCTTCCACGTCTGCACGTGACACATTTGTTCTTATCAGACCATGTCGCATGTGTAATGAGTCAAGCAGGAAATAACAGCAACAAAAACAACAAAATTTTTGTGGTTAATATTTGTTAGTACACGCGTGTGACGCTACTGTAGCTTTACATGTGCACAGCCACACAGCTCTGAGCTTAGAGGTAACAGATCACATACCTGAGCTTTTAAAGCTTTACTGGAGCCAACACGAAACCGAACAGAGAAACATCATCAGACCCTGGAAACATAAAAACTGTATGTCCAACTGCAATGTTAAATATAGTGTTTAAGACAATACAATAGAGAATAACAACAATTATTCAACAATTATAAGATTAAAGTTAAAAATACAGCAGAAGCTCTGTTGGGATGTAGTTAGAAACGTGCAGCAAATACCTGTTCCTATTAGAAAATGTGAATATGTATGAATATGTAATATCACCTACTACCAGTGATCAATAGCCAATAGGAAACCTCACCCAGAAATATGTTACACAACCACTTCAGCACATGCATACGAATGGAAATGAGTATCGCTGAAGCATCAAAATGCATGATGCCAAATAGCAACGAGAGGACAAATGTGCTCAGCCACTGCAAGAAATGAATTTGCAATGCAAATATCTGGACACACAATAGACAGTAGCAGTCTGATAAGAGCGAAAACACACACATGTATGCATCTGATGAACTGGCAACCCACGGTGTACACGGTACCTGACATATATATTTAATAAAATAAAATATAAATGATTAGTTTGACGTGTTCTGCTGGTTTCAGTCTCCACTGTGGGTTAGATCACTGAAAGATCTCTGAACACACAGGGTCCAAATGTTAAGCTGCTGTTAATTTCTCTTGGGTTGCACCAGGAGCCTGAGGGCATTAGGTTGGACACCCTGTCAGGTTTTGGATGAAAGGTTACTCTGTTGTTGGTCCAAGATTTAGATTAATGGTCTCCCTCAGCGGGATCTACCGTAATTATTCCTCCTCAGCAAGAGCCAGAGCCGTCCTTATTCCCTTCATGCTTTCAAAGTGGAAAAACACAGCAGCTCTTCTGGAAATGGCTGATTCCTCCTATAGCCACAAAAAAAAAATCAGTTTCTCAATAAATATAATATGCATCAAACGGGCCGTGCACGCTGCAGAACGATGTTTAGTTTCAGTAAATGTGTATAACGTTCAAGAAACGAGATCGTGATGAATCAGCCTTTAGTTCAAATTTAGAAATATTGCTGCTTTGTTGTCATTATCTAAAGAGACTGCTCATAAAAAAACAAAAAAACTGCAGCATTGTTTACTTGAAAACTTAAAACTAACCATGCTGTTCTGGCCAGCATCATCTTGTGGTTTTATGAACAATGATTTCTCTGTCTCGGAAAAGGACAGCATCGGTTGTTTATTGAAATAACATTTTCCAACTTTCAATCACATCAAACATTCCTCTTTAGTGATTCTCGGATGTTTTCTTCAGTTTTCGAGGAGATGGATCCGCTTTGTCATGCAAGCTCAGGCGCTTTTTTCAGATTAAGTGGTTCAAATCACTTTTAGTTCAAACTCAAGGTACATTTCTGATGCTTCCTTTAAGCACAGAAGACCAGTGAAATACAATCCTGAAGGAGGTATCACTGTCCAAAATAAAATAAAAATGCAAAGTGCACCTGACTATGGGGGATGTTACGGTCGGATCACGTTCCTGAACCGCTCCAGTGTTCGCCGGTGACACCAACGAGTCTTACGGCCCAACTACGGCTGCTGTGTTCAGACCTGCTCAAATGAATCACACCAAGAGGAAAAAACGAATACGATTCCAGGTTTGAAAACGCCCTAAAAGTACACAGAAGTACAAGATAAGCTTGTACATACAGTACTATAGTATGATGACAAGCATATAAAACAATCTAATACCTTGTTGGTATCCTTGTTGGTATGTATCTATCTGACTGTCACTGAACCCATTTTCTGACCCATTTTATGTGACTATGAGAGCTGTAAGCTGATTTCTAAATATAGTCCTGTGCATTACTGTGTAACATTACATTGTATTAGCCAGCAGCATGGGGCAAATATAGACAAACATACACCAACATGTGGTGAACAGATGTAAGTTCATAGAGGACATAGCAGGAATTCATGTTTCCCATTGCTTGTGCTTTGTCTAATTTTGGACTGGAAATGAAATAAATTACTGCATATGTGAACAATTTCATAAAATGCTGTAAATGTCATGTATGAAGAATACAATGTTAAGAGTTTAAATCTTTCAATCTTTAAAGTGAATACTCAGCAGGACTTTACTCACTGGGATATTTACTGATGTGGTGAAGATATGTAACCCAAATAATACAAAAAAAACTGACTGACTACTGGGAAATCAGCCGCAGTCTCTAGAGCATCACATGATCTAAAGTCACATGACAACTGAAAGAAGTATTTCTGTTCTCTCTGAGGATCAAGAGAAGATTGGATGAGAGCGTCACAGTCTATTATCTTTACCAACATGTGCTTTCATTGTTGAGCTATTCTAGTCTAATAGACTTTTTTTGGCCAAATAATATTCCCAGGAGCTAAACTGAGAAAAAGCTCAGTAACTACAAGTCCTGTCAACACATGAAAACAGATATCATGCTGAAAAGCAACGTTTTGCATATGCAGCACTATGCAGGAAACGATGGAGGAGATTGAAGTCTTCGTGTCTTTTGACCGTTTTGTGACTGCAAGGTGTAAGAAACAGTGTTTACACCTCAGTAACAGACCGTGACGTCACTGCAGATACATCGATCATATAGTAGTTGATTTAGCAGTTCTTATTTGAGCCAATACGTAAGATTTAGGCTGCTTGTGTTCAGGTAGCATCATCGGAGAACTTCATCTTCTTGTGTTAAATGTGTATGTTTCAAAGCAATACAGCAGGTGAATAATTATAAACGTTGGTGTCACATTGATATCTGAACATTTCAAACACTAACCAGCCCGTATTTCTTTAATTCAGTCGAAAAAAACATTAAGGCTCCATATATGATCCATACACGTTATTATTGGTTATTACTTTGACTGCAGTTTTCAATACATGAAAACCTTTCTGTTCCTGAAACCTGCTTCATTTACCCAAAAGAACCGACACCATCCAAACAACATGACTATGCAACAAGCAGACCACACTCTGACTAACCCTACTGCGTGCAGTGCAAACGGCAAAGTTCAATCTCGCATGCAAGTGATACATCAATCCTTCCCAGACAAGGGAAGTGATCTATATAACATACAACAACAAAGGAGAGCGCTGTTCAAGACTGCTAACAGGACATTTTAACCATCAAGTGTTTTTTTTTCATGCCTAAACCCAACTAACGGCTCCAAATGCAGCCTGAACTGCTGTAAAGTGATGGTATTTGGATGCATCTGCTCTCCATAGACGTTAATGGGAAAGGTTGGCATGACACATACACATGTCAAAGTCTAAATTTGTACTTTGGTGCTACCAAACCTTTTTTTAAACTTTACGTTCCCAATAATTTAAAGGCCTGTTTCTTCTGGTTCACCTTTAAAGGCTTGTTGTGCTGTGCAGATTTTTACTGTATTTTCCCAGCAGGAGGTGAAGATGAAGCGGAGCGGGAAACGGTTGCTGTTGAGTATTTAACTCTGAATACCAATATACATGTATGGTGAGGAAGAGAGGAGAGGGCACAGGGTTGGGGGTGATGGGGGTGATGGGGGTGATGGGGGTGATGGAGGTCAGGGGGTGAGGTATTCCTGCTTTTTTACTGCTAGATGTCTAAACTTGGAAAAGGAGCATAAAAGAAGTAAAAATGAGACTCTGAATCCTTATCAAGCAGGTTTTCTTTTTAATCTAAAGGCTAAAATAACTTAAAAAAATGTCATTTTATTCATATAATATGTTAATATTATATTTACAGTGAAACTATTACATTTACCCAACATTCATCCTGACATATTTAGTATCTTTGGAAACGTTGGGATCACCAGTTTTGGCTTCACAGCACAACTTCTGGCTAATGCTGACGACTCATAGATTTATATCAATTACATTTCATGAGAGGAGAGAGAAATGATGAAGCCAAACACAATAAGAATAAAAACGTTGATTATTGGAGGTATTATTTTCACAGGTTTCCTCGGGTCACAGAAATGTGACTCCACCATTAATAATCCGTGTTGTAGTTGGACGCTGTTGAGCGGCTGTAGCTCTGAAGCATGTCAGCGGTTGGTGTAACGTCTGCTGATCCTCCTGCCTGCTGCTGCAAATCCTCCGCAGAAAGCTGTGATGACAGACGGCAGCATGTGTTCAACGAGCAGAAACATGCAATCTATCCATTTTTACATTTTATCTATCAGCATTTAACATGTTTTTTTTTCATTACAATGATGTCGAGGTAAACTTTAAAATGTTTGACATGTTTTAACTTTTCTTCGGCTTGAGACACTTATTCATCAGTTGGCTCATCGTAATCCATAAGAGAGATCAAGCCTCATAATACACAATGATTTATCTAATCTAATATACGTAATCCCTTATTCTAATAGACTAATAAGTCATGTGTTGTTTATTTAATGAGATCAAGGACAGACAGACCTATTTATGACAGAGGACAAACGGAACAATGACTCCAACGTTGGCTCTGCCAGGATTTGAGGTTCAGTTACTAAAAACATTCACACTCATGTGGGTAACTGCTATCATTGCAATCTGAAATAGTCTTAAAAAGTGGCTCCAAATCCATAAACATAGTTTGCATATGTCCGTATTTTAACTTTGAGAATTTTAACCAATTCAATCAATCAATTTCAGGGCATAAAATGTGTTTTTCTTCCTCTATAGAGGATGTTCGTACCTTACAAGCTACAACAAGTCTCAATCTCTTCATTCATTCAGCAACTGGGAGAAACCCTAGACATAAAGACAGACGTAGCGGAGTGTGACGTCGTCCATTGGTTTCCATTGGAGTCAGTTTGAAGCCCCGATTTTTTTCTGTTTCGACCCAGGATTTTCAAAATAAGCCTGACTTTTATTCTCCAGAAACTACCTCGGACCAAAACACTGGTTTTCTATAAACACCAACTGGTGCACACATTTAGGCTAACATTAGCTATATACCATATAGCTTTAGCTTTAGCTATATTGTGCCAACAGGTATCTGAGTCTTCAAACATTATTAATGAAGCAATCATTAACAAACTGATCACCAGCACATTTATTTAAAGGCCTAAATATGGAGATTGAGACCAAAATAAAATAAATAAATAAAAAAAGATGACTTTCTAGAGAGAATATTTTTATTTTTATTTTATTTTTTGAATGGGAGTCATTTGGAGCATCTAGTGGCTGTTGGTGGCGTTACACTTTAAGGTACATGTTGACTTCAGCCTCCAGATGTGGTAGCTGGCTGTAACCTTGGTTACGGCAATGTAAAAAAAACAAAACTAAACGTGTTGAATTTCATATTAATGATCCTCTATATGACTTAAATAACAGCTTTAAAACAACAATAAAAACCCGTTATGAAAACAAGCACTATGAGAACACAGCATCATGCTACCTGAGACACACCTGTGTGAGTTATTATATTATGGCAGGTCTGCTTTATTATCTAACTTAATAGAAATGTGATCATGAGATTTTAGGGAGTGTTTTCTCAGAAAAAGTTAAAGAATAACTTTATTGTGGGAACAGCAGCAAACCCAATAAAGGAACGTGGTCTTAAAATGATGTAAAGCTGCTGCACAGTAAATAGATGACCTCCACACACACCTGTCTCTGTCTCTACAGCAGCATGGTTGCATTTTAACCAACAAACCATCCTTCAAAAAGCCTCCAAGTTGTGCATTTTTTATCAATTTTTGATCACATTGCAGTAATGATCATTACTTCCCAAACTGGCCCTAAAATCTCCTTAAAAATTCTTCAGATACTCACAAAAAGGGAATTACATATATATTTTTTACATAAAAGGGGACCTATTATGTTTTTTTGGTGTTTTTTAGTTATTTATATACTGTTATGATGTTGGATATCTATGTTAAACATGGTCAGACCTCCATTCACCTCCTTCATTTTGCTTTTTCTCACACCTTGCCGAAACGTTGACATCCGATCACCCTTCAGCAGCCAACATGCCTTATCTGAAACAAGTCTTGAGTCATTCCTGATCTACAGAAATCTTAACGCTACATGTTGTTTGTCTCCCGTCTGGCTGTTGCTACACAGGTTGGCAGGAAAGCGCTCTGATTTGTGACTTTATAAGGTCATCAGGGTCTGCAGTCAGTAGTCACAATGGCTGGAATGTGTCTGCTACCAGCGCAGCGATGACAGCTTGAACGCGCTCACACACGCGCACACCGGTGACGTCAGCAACACCTGATGAACGTGTGTGTGTGTGAATGTGTGTGAATGTGTGTGAGAGAGTCACACACAATAAGATCCCTAAATATTCTGGTAATTTTCCATGTCAGTCAGGTTCTCAGTGACTACTTTCACTTCTTTGAAATGTTTTATTTGAGAACCATTAAAGCTTAAAGACAAAGAAAATGATCACATGCATTGATTGAGAGGAGTTTCAGCTCATTTTGATCAGCCTCACTCGGCTCTAACCAGACTTGATTTGAAACTCTTGTCGGTATTTGAGTTTTAAAACAAAGTTGGCACAAAAAAATGCAGCCTGATCTCACAGAAATACGTGAAATACACAGAAACGATCCCAGCGGGAAGCGAATTAGGACCATTTGTTGTGGTACACACACGGCCGCAGAGGCGTCAATGTAAGGTGAGATCTTTCTTTGTCAGGCTGCAGTTTGGGTGGATAGCAACGACTGCGATCTTTACTGTTTCCATGACGAAGATTGAAGGTTTAAGGAAGACAATGCAAACCCGATCTGTCTCTGAACCTACCCACGTGGCTTTGACCACGGTGTTATCGCAGCATAAAACATCACTGTGTTCAAACGGTGATTTGTGACGGTTTTGGAGAACACGGACGGCTGCAGCCTGATCTCACAGAAATATGTGAAATGACCACGACCTCTAAACGCCGCATTACGTGGTGGTGTCACGTAATTTAACACATACGTGACGCCACCACGTAATGCGGCGTTAAGAGGTCGTGGTCATTTCACGTATCTCTGTGAGATCAGGATGAAAAACGACGCAGCTCAGGCTGATTTCTCCTCTGTCTTGTCTTTCGTTGTAGGTTCGTAACCGCTGGAAAACCGTGACGGTAGACACCAATCTGTCCCACCAGGAGACTTAATCAAACTGTGACCTGTAGAAGTAAGAAATGTAAACGTGTGAATCTCACCATCCCCCCCCTTTTCTTCCTGCTTTTCCTCTTTCGCTCTGAAACGTCTGAATTTAAAAAACCATAATGGCTAAAACTTTTCATGTGAAACCCGGTGAGTTTCCTTTTACAGTAGCTGGCTTATTAGAAAGATATGAATTTATCTGCCAGTGTTGTATTGTGCCATAAATAGATTAGGCCTTTATAGCCCTGCTTCCTCCTCTCGTTGTTTTCACGATGACTCAGTACTGAAGGTTTGACCTTTGTGTGTTTTTTTCCTGCTGGCTGTTTTTGAGTTTTTAACGTTTTTAGTTTCATTTTGCTTTTTTTTTTTTTGTCTGATGTGCTGCTTTATGTCAGAAAACAGGAAGAGGGCACTATTCCCAACCAAAACAGAGTTAAATTATCACCATTATCTCAGATGTTACCATATCACGTGCTGTTATTAGCGCTTATCTTTCGTTCTCTTCAACACAAACAGAGCAATATAATCCCAAACTGTGGGATTCCCCACCACTGACACTGAGGCTTTTACACAATAAATACTTTCTTCTGGATGCTGTTGTCCTTTATTAGAGGGCGAGTCCCCAAAATGACTGCAAGCAAAACGGCAGATAAACTGAAATTCACTTCCAAATCTGTTAAACAAGGCAGCATTTCCCCGTTTTTTTTTTTTTTTTTTTTTTTAATAAGAGTGGAAAGCCCTGAGGAGATATGTGAGCCAGTGGAAACATACAGATGTTGAACACAATAGATCCTTGTGCAACTCCGTGTAATTACCTATAGACTCTGTTTCTATAGGTAATTACAGTGATCCCCGTCTTTTACGTGGAACTTAAACCAGTTTATTGCTGTGCAGTTTTCTAGCTGGTCTTGTTTCATGTTTCATAATTGACTGTGTTGAATATCTGAATATAATATCAGGAGCATTTTCATATTTTCAGCTCTGATTTGTGTTGATCTGAATTTTCTTTCCTTGCTGAGAGAAGAAAAAAACACATTGTTTGACTCTGAATGCATCTCAGGCCCCTTTTTAAACTCTATGGCTCATGACATGACACTTTAGACAGAGCGACGTAGGTTAAACAGTGACCTTTGACCCTGACTGGACTGGAATTTGACCCGGTCTCGACTCTGATTTGAACCAGGGTTGTTTTACCACGTTAGCCTACCCAGGGTGGAGCTATTCACAGTGACAGATGACCCCCTGTTTACTCCATAGTATCACATTGGCCAAGAAAATGTGTGACTGATAAACGAGATGCCAATACAGTGTTTTTAATAATTAGTTTAATTATTAAATACATGTAATTTGTGGTGTCTGTGCTGGCAGGTGAAATAATAGAGATATGAAGAGGATGATGACAAGAGAATAATCTGTTCAAACTACATCCGTGTGTTTACATTGTGGGTATATGTGCGTGATTATGTAACACTGCATGTCAGCTCTTGGGCTTAGTGTACCACTTAATGACACACACACACACACACACACACACACACACACACATATATACAGTACACTGATAATCTCAACATGATTACAGGAAGTGTATGCCATCAAGGGAGAGGCTGTTTGTTCACCAACGGAAAGAAAAAGAAAAAAATTGGATATAAAAGAACTTTAGAGTTCGACTGTGTTTTTAAAATGAGTCATAAATGATCCCCGCTGTGAGAAAATGATTGCACTCATAACTCTGGAAGTCAGTATGGAGGTAAAAGTAATCAGTGAGCTGACGTAACTTTAGCTACTACCTTTTCTTTATATATATATCATAGATTAATGTGATATCACACATTGGCTCTGTTATGAAATCCTTCATCGTCTGTTAAAATCAGAGACTTTCTGGTTCCAGTAAGAGGAGGTTAAAAATCCCCTCCAGACATGTTGGATATAACGTATGTAAAAGTTTCCTCTTTGTCCCTCAACAAAATCCACAATTAATAAATATGTATATTTACTGTCAGACACAAGATTTTTACTTCATTTCTCAGGCTTCAGGTTTCCACATCAACCTTGTTTACGTTTCAAACGGATCCATGATTGGCTCCAAACGAGTTGTGACGTCATGAATCATGCTCATAGTCAGATCTTCAATGAGCACAGAGAAACGCTGCTTCGTCAGCAGATACATGTGAGATCTCTGCACATACATCATATATGTGTATATCTGTGTGTGTGTATAATTCGCTGGTATACGACTGGGACATTGTGCAGAATCAAAAACGAATGAGTGAATTTTAAAGTGTCATCAGGTATCTAGTAAATGCATGTATGTTTCCTTTAATAATTTACATTAATAGCATAATAGTCTGATATATGTCACTGCCATGAATAGATGGGCTTGTACAGATTAGGGTTTTTATTGCCCACCTGTTACTTTTACAACCACCTGATCACCTTCACAGTTGCCCGCTAATTAACCTTTTACACTGTGACCCTGTTTTTTTGACTCCGCCCCTCCAACCTTGGAGTCCCTGAGAGCAATCTGACTGAAATAAACACCAACAGCGTTTTATCATCAGAGGAATCATTGAGAGTTTATGTCTATGTGCGACTGGCTGTTTGTCCTTCATGACGGAGTTTCACAACACCAAAGCAAACAGGGTGGGGACGACTTTTACGGCTTTGACCCTGAACTTCAAGGCAGGCTCATCTCTGAATGAATTTAAGTGTTTTAAGTTAAGTAAAAAAAAAAAAAGGCTGATCCAGCTCTGCATTTCTGTAGGGATTGATGATATATTATGAATAATATATTATTATCTTAGGTCCATAAATTCAGTTTGATGGATGCAGAAGTTCAAACTGTGAGTCGACTTCAGAGCGAAATCTGTGCTCGTGTTCACGTGCACATGTCATGATTTTTATTGTCAACAACAAATAAAAATAAAGAGCCAAAACATCTCTGTGATGCAGCGAGGTGAATGAGTATGTTTTCCCAAGACACACACACACACACACACACACACACACACACGAATACCTCTGCATAGCACTCATGTTGCATCATAGCTGTGAGCATGCCGGAAATTTTAATTAGTCAGTTCAAAGTTTGCCGTGCACAACGCCTGAGGTTCAATGAGCAATGACTTTCTCTAAACAATAAAATAAATAAATAAATAAATAGGCCGCAGCGCTTCTGGCCGTCCATGCGTGTTGATTCAAGTTATGATGTAGCATGAAATGTTAGTGTATTATGTAATTTGAAAGCGTGTTTGTGTTTTTATGTTCAGTCTTTGTTTTCCAGAGCACACGTGAACAGCTCGTGATGCACGGCTCCTCTGCAGCTCTGTAACTGGCTGCTTCATCCATTTGACATCCTCAAAAAAAAATTCCATCTTCTGTTCCTCACGTGGTAAAAACAAAAAAAAAAACCTCTCGCACCTCTGATCAGTTTTATTTCCTTATTTAACTTCTTGTTTTTTATTCCTGCTCCCTGCTTTTGTTCTCTTATTGTGTTTACTACGACATGCTGGCATGTTATAGAAAGATTAGCTTTAACTTAGCGTCTGTGTTGCTGTGTGCGTCTGCGATGCTGCTGAAGCTCTTTGAGGTCGAGGTGACATTGTTTTTGTGTCGTGTAGCATTTTTGTTTATGGCTCTTTTCTGGGCAGCTGAGAACACCACAACACATAGTGTGCACAGTGTTCATCAACGACGCGACAACAGAAATAAAAAATAAATAATAAAAAATAAATAAACAAAGAAAAACAACCTTGACAAAGATGTTGTATGAAAATAAAAGAAAAATGATGAAGAACATCATTGATAATTACAAACTAACTAACCCTAACATCAACTCGTACCCTCACATTACCTGCGCCATGCTCTTAACCAGCTGAGATTATCAGGTTACTGTAATCTGTGTTTCAATCATAAAATGCAAAAATAAAAAGTAAAAACTTCCAAACTCACCAACAGCCAGCAGGAAGAAGCACGAAGGAGGAGATTTTAACTTTATACTCACCAGCAGTTCTTCACACGCTTCACTTCTCATCGTTTGAACACCAAAGTTAAGTCTGAAGTTAATAGCAGACATGCTAATATACATATATATTTATATATATTTATATATATGGCGTCATCGGCATTGCCATCATCCCTTGAACTCCGTATCAGATTAGAAAAGTGTAGTATAAATATAAATATCTGCCTTTGACAGAGGACAACATGAGGTGACTAGATGCTATCTCGCAGCCACACTATAATATTTACACTACAGTGAGTAATAAGATAAGATGCCAGACGGCTTCTGATCTGCTGATTCCTAAAATAAGCCCAAAACAGCACGTACAGGACAGCAAGTGTCAGAGAAAAGGAAGTGTTCGGGTTAGAGGTTCGATTCCCACAAAGGACACAAACAATGAGTATGTGTCCAACATGCCAGTCTCTTTCTTTCTGCCTTTATTTCTCTAGATGGATTTTTAATTTAAGTCAAATTCGAATACAGAAAGATAGAAAAGTTTAATTCAAATGGCATCGTTTATTAAAGAGGACATGTCTTAAATATTTACAGGTCTATAATTTTAATATGTGGCTTTAATGGGATATTTATGCATGATTTATAGTTTAAAAAAATAAAACTTTAATATTGAACTTGCAGCCCTGCAGTCCAGCCTCTGTCTGAAATGAAACAGGCTGCTTTAGCTTTAAGGCCCTCCTCCCAATGAGCCAACTGTCTTCTGATTGGTCAGCTCTTATAAGCTGCTCCTCAGGAGACTACCTGCAGCTCCGGAGGCGACGATGGCGACAAAACCTGCAAGATACTAAAAGGATTTTTCTTTCTTTACTAGAAATGTCACATTCTCAACTACACGCATGTTGGAGCTGGAATACAACCTCAGTAATAAAGATAACAGAAGCCGCTGTTAGCTGCTGTTAGCTGCTATCAGCTCGTCATCACAAACCAAGCAGGGAGCATGTCTGCACACATTAACCTTTTTGAACTTTGACCATGTTCAGCATATCTAACATCACATCAAAAAACTGTGAAGTAGATCATTTCATTTCATATATCTGCCAAATAAGTTGCTTAAGATGTTCTGAACTGTTGTCTATGAAACATTTATTGGCCAATGTATAGATTTCAAAATGGTTATTACAAAGTGTTTTATGTATTTCATTTGCTTTTGTGTGTTCACGATGCACCAAACCAGCCGTTTGAATAAAGGAGTGAATATCTACTGTCTTCACTCGTGTTGTATTACAGAGACGTCTTATCTCTTATCTGCGAAACAGAAGGTTGGATAGTGATCCAAAGGCTGTGAATTACAATAATAATAATAATAATAAAATAATAATAAAAAGAAATGTCACCTCTGCTTTATGAGTCACATGCTATCTGTGGTGGTCATGTGGTTGTGTTGATCTATATATCAGGATGTAAACTTGCAAAAAGCAAAATCACTGAGAAATCACTGAGCGGAGATGAGCCACATGCTGACATTTCAAGCCAAATATAAACAATCTAAAAATAGAAAAGATTTTATTTCACTGACAAGAAACAGTTCAGTAACAGACATCAAACTTAATCTGTCACAGCCCCTCTGCAGGGACAGATTAAGTTAGATTTAATCTTTAATGCATCGCAATTTGTTTTCCAGTGCTCATCAGCGCTGCACACATCAGCATTCGTTGACTAAAGCCTCGTTCGGACGAGATCACGATGTCAGTGGGAGGTGGGCAATTAAATGTATGAGGAAAATCCACTGTTGCATCAAACAGTTGAAGAAACGTTGAATTTTGCACCCTGGAAATTCTGAGATTGAATTAAAACACATGATCTCTGTCAGGATGGACCAGTTCTTCCAAATGATTGGCTCATTTATTTATTAGTTTTGTTTTATTGTTGTGCAAAAATGACAAGTATGCCTTTTGAACAAGGACTCCAATATTTTGGGAATGCTAAAAATAAGCAGCGATTGTCCCTGAACCTTTTGACCCAGAGGTCAGGACACCCACGGGGGGTTATGAGATAAATAAAGGGGTCTTTGTGGACGTGGGGGGGTAAAAGCTGTGAATACGTCTCTGCCCTGAGCTGAACACATCAAAGTTGTTCAAAATGTTCCCAGGATCAGAGGTCTCTTTGAACCAGACTTTGGCAGATGATTGCAGAGTCTCATATGGTGTTTGGTTGTGTGTCCAGGATTTGGCAGCACTGCTGTAACATCTCCAACATGCCTCGATATCGAGTTTGTTCATCAATAAGTGATATCTGAGAAGTTGTCAACAGGATAAAATCTTCATTAGTTTATTTCTCAGTGTGAATGTCAGTATGTCTGCAGCACACTTTCCATGACTGCAGCCGTGAAGGCAGCTTTCTAGCATTGCTCAGAGGATTGTGTGCACGGAAAATAATGCCGTGCTGGAATTGCACCCCCACGGCACAACGGCATTTTCAGCTAGATTTGTCTGAGGCACCACGTGGAGAGCACGACAAGCATCCGGCATGCATTGACACACAGTGGGGAGTGGCTGGGGTGGATTTATGGCCCGGGATTACTGCACAATGGCATAGAACAAATGCTTCAGGAATGGTAATAAACTTAAGATAAGATATCATATTATTAGAAAGATATCACATCATACTGTTATAAATGTAACATGTGGGCAGTCTGTCAGCTGTGGATATTTAAACCAGATATTTTTCTTCTTCTCACTTTTTGTTTCACTTAAGAGTCAAAACTATCCAGTATTTCACAAGAAAGAGACAGGTCACACCATCATATAAAAATGAAACTATGTCTTTTTTTTTTTTTATCAGGTTCAACTCTGGTGAACGAATTAGTGCGATATCTAAATAGTGCTGACGTTTGAGAGCCGTAGAGTCCAGCGGTCGTCTGTCTTTCCTGCAAAACAGAACTGTTCCATGACCTTGAAAAACACGGCGAGTCACACTTTTTGTTTTCTTTATTTGAGTTTCACTATGACTGCCAGCCTCAACATCACCCGAATCCTCTCCTGGAACTTTATCTCCCCATCACACTGGTTTCCTTACAATAATTTTCACTCCCTTCTTTCAACACTTTCGTCTAACCACACCCGTCTGAACTACCCTGAGTGTTTCCCTCCTTCCTCCCTTCTTTCCTTTCCTTCCTGTCTCCTCCCTCCCCATCTGGCTCCCTAAGACCTTCTCCCCTTTCGTCCTTCCTAACCTTCTTCTCCATCTTCTGATCCCGTTCTGTCTCCACCTTCACCATCCTTCTCTCCTTCCTTCTGTCCGTCTCCTACTCTTCCCTGTACTCCTTCTTTCTCCTGGAACAATGACTAGTAAAATGCTGCAATCCATCACATGATGCAGAAATTAAACCATTTCCTCTGCATTTCAACATATTGGAAGATAAGATTAAGATAAGACTCAACAAGCATACAGAGCCAATTACTATTGGATATTGGAGCTATTAACTGGCTCATGACAACACTGCAGAAGTGTGTAGAAATACTCATGAATGCCATGTAAGCCTAAAAAAGATCACAATTTGAGTTGGAGCAGCATCGTTTGCCATCTGTGGTGTCCAACCCATAAAAGTATCAACTAAATGATAGCAACAGGGATACACTTAGACCGACAACAAGTTGATATTGAAACATCTTGCATGTATTACTGGTCAAGGTGTTGTCCTTAGAACAAGGAAGGCGAGGAGGGGGTATTTTCTGACAGTCAGCTGGTAAAAAAATCTGCATGAATGTAAAGTCAATTTAATGTTCGTGAATATAAAGATTTGTTAAGGTGAAGGCCATCGTTTAGCTAACTTCAAGCCAGACCAGAACTAAAGTCTAACAATGTGTTTTGGTAAGGACCAAAATCATCGAAGGTACAAATCGTAAACACTACAGTTGAATCATTTGTATTTATCAAAATCAGGATTAGTGAAATATAAGCAATTCATCAAACTTTCTATGCAGCCTCCTCCGCTCGTGTGTCACTACAGCAAAGCTTCACACACACACACACACACACAAACATCCAGAGTCTCTGTGTGCAGCTGCTCTCTCTATCTCTGACTATCCCTAATGTATCTATAGCTGGAGGTGATGCTGCAGGCGTTGACTCAGCCTCTATTAATGGGACAGTAGGATTGTGAGCTAGTTGCCTGGATGAATTAAGAGTTTACAGTTACAGTTAGACATACTGGCCATGTTGGTTCCCATCCACTGGGGAAGTGAAACTCAAACGCCAACTAACTGGATTAAGCTTCAAACAAAATGCATATTTTACTGAGTCTATCATTATTTACCATGCATGCTTACTCACTACATCTTTTCGATGGGCATATATTGTAATTTTCAGGATAAGATATGTCATCATTTAGCAGCTAAACACATCTTTGTATGCATGTTCAAAAAAGCAATGTTAAAGGGATGCACAGACTAGCAGTGTTGTTATATAGCATGTTGTGCTAAGCTTTAATTCATAGAAGACTGTTACATTTTATAGATCTTATATTATAGATGTTATACTATATTATATTACTTGATTTCTGAACAGATGTATGGATATTTATCCTGATGCACACTGGTGGTGCATTACACAGAACTACTCTCTGGAGAATGAAATATGATCACTGTTATTCGTCTTTGGAGCCGCTCCTAAATGAACTAATGTGACCAAACTCTTCATGATGAAGGAACGTCATCATGTGGCTCATTAATGCATGTTGACAAAAAGAAATATTATAGAAAATCATCAGTATTATCCTTTTAGAGTGATCATCATGGTGTTTTTATAGGGAGGAACACACAAAAGAAATTATCAAAATTATTGAGGGGAACATAAACAGAAGGAAATGGCTTGTAACTCAAAATTATACCGATTTTTAAACAATGGATCAATAGCCAGAACAGCATGGATATATACATACAGATGCGTCATTATCCAGGCTTGTCAGTCCAGACATCTTGTCTGGCAGGGGTAGGATGCAGAGTCTCACCAGGCTCTGAAGATGCCTTGTTTCCATGCCAACCATCTGTTAACTCATATCCTTCAGCTTGCTCTCACACTCCTCCTCCTCTGTGGAAAAATTGCATCTAATCTGATGGAGATGCCACGAGGAGCAGCGTAGCGCCGCTGTCTCCGAGGGCTGCCGTGACACGTACGTGTGACGTTGTTGTTGTTAATCAAAATTCAGTTCACAGTAACTCGCCACAGTTCGTGTCACTGAAAGTAACAGCTAGAATATTCTCGCTCATTGAGAAAGTCATCAGTGTTTTGGATGAGGGAAAACACTGATTTCCAGTATTTAAAGAAAGTCACAGCAGAGTGTAACAGGAAGCATACTGAATGGTCGATACAGTCTTGTAGTGAGATACAACAACTTGTAATTTGACCTCTGTAGCCGTGTAGACATTCAAGTGATAACAGCATAAAATACTCTACTTAGCCTGATGAACTCAGCCATTAGGAGGTGATTAAACATGAGCTGGATTCTTAATTTATTGATTTTCATTTTGAACTATTACAATATCTACGCATTGTGCTCCTGGCAATGCAATAAAAAAAAAGGTATATTTAAGCAGTGATATATGCAAGACAAGTAGGACTACAAGAAGAACCTTAAATCAAGTTCCCATCTGATAATAAACAGCATCAGTCACCATATCTGCCATCAGATTATGGGAACAGATGGCAAATTTGGCAGTTGCATGCAAACGCAAGAGAGAGAGAGAGAGAGAGAGAGAGAGAGAGAGAGAAGTGAAAAGGAGGCCAAGCCAAATGCTGCTGCTGAAGACGGAGCAGGAAAACATGCACTAACAGGAATCTTATGTAGCATTAATAGCATTAGCATGAATGAGTTTCAACTTGAGGTGCAGTCAGGGTTGCAAAAAAATCGAAAGCAAAAGCTCCAGCAGAATAACGTGGTGATATACAGCCTGATACAAAGTCTCCATCAACCTTCACCAATCATTTGCAAAGCTTTCAGTCACATTTTGTGGTCTTTTTTCTGCAGATGGAGCTCAGTTGTCATGGAGAATTAAAACTGTGCCTTTGTTTCAGTCAGTTCCATTAACATCAAAAACATGTATGTTAGGGCTAAACATTCAACTGGCACCTAGCGTATAGGAGGGGGTCAAATGCAGAGGTCAAAGGTCGTTTCTGAGTTCAGGGTTCACATCGCATGTGATCAACTCACTCTACATCAAAACGAACGAATGGATCCATCATCTGTTTGTTTGTTCTTGATAAAAATATCCACCAAATAGCTTTCAGAGTGGTATAAACGCTCCTGTGAAAGTGTGAGGAAAGCTTCCAGGAACATCAACAATGAAAACATTAGACAGCTAACTGTCCATCAGTACCAGGCGCGGCATGACGTCGCTTTAATTCAATACTGCAGCAACTGGAAGAAGAGCTCTCACTTTTTCAATCCATACAGTGTGTGTTGTGAAGTGTGCATGTGTGTGTATGTGCGTGCTCTCTTCTGTCTGTCCGTCAGCATCATTAGTGTGTCAGTGAGTGTGTTGTTTGTGTGGGTTTGCTTCTTGTTTATCTCTCTCTGTTACTCGGATGTACTGCACTACTTTATATTTCACCAGGCATCATCTTCATCTGTATTTGTTTATCTCACACTCGCCTTTGTTTCCAACTTCCAAATGTACTTTTTCCTTATTATCAAGTGCAAGTACACTTAAGCATCTAGTTTTGATAGGATTAACAAGCTGCTGCTTTCAACAACAGTCATGCCATTATCAGGGTGATAGCTTGGGCTCTGTGAAGCTTAGTGGCCTCCTCCAGTCTTCGGCCCCCTGGGTGGCTCATCCACTGTCTGCCATGAAGCTGAACCTTGGCCAGGAGTTGGCTTAATTGGTGCTGCATTGGCTGCCATCATTGTTCCCGGTGAGCTCTTTAATCCTGCTATCTTTGTGTCTGGATAAATGCTTTTACTGCCTCTGACAGCTCTGACACTGTGATCTTTGTGTCTTTTTGGGTCTCCGGTGTTTATTATATGATCTTACAGCAGATAGAAATCGACTCGGCTTTTGCATTGATATTCTTTAACAGCTTTAACTGCTCTTCATGTGATATCGATGACATTTTATCTTTCATCTTTCATCTCTGAGTCAGACATAACTACATTTAGGCAGTGAGCTTGATCCACTCCTCTCCTCCACATACTTGAAACTACAGCTCAGTTTACTCCCGGTCACAACACCTTGCACTCCCTGGTTTCCAGTTGTTGTTTTCTTCTGCATGATCATCAGTGTGTGAAGAAAAACAGTTCCTGGGAATGTTTATTCATGTTCTGCCAATATTTGAACAGTTTCAGTCACTTGATTTTTCTTCCTTTTATTTTGGTCGTTCGCTCACACTGTTGATCAAATCCGATCAACCGCACCTGTAAAGTCTTAGAGAAGGAAATCAGTGTTTGATTGTTAAAAAAAAATCATCAATATGCATTAGTAAATGAACAAACTGATATGGGGGTTAGGACAAAGAACAGATGCATGAATCAAACGTTTATGAGGTGACTGGTAACACACACTCGCCATATAAAACTGCACTTGACCTTTAGCTTGTGGTTCATGCTCAGCAGAATCTTATCATGACGCTTTCTGTATTTTTTACAGTTGAGTTTGTCACTCATCCTCCACTTTATGATGTAACAACCTGGGTGGAGGCCAACTACTTCTACAACTTGTATTATTCTGTATTTCTTACGCAATTTGTTTCCCACTTTTAAGCAACCCAAACATATCTGAAGGATTTAATCTCAATTCTGTCAGCACACGTTTGCAATCTTTTCAAAACATGTTAACACAGGATAATATGCTGGATAAGCACTAAATGTCTGCCCATAAAGCACCAGTGGCGCCTCTTTTCATAGAGGTCATGACACCCGCTCTTGCCCCCTCAGCAACCCATGACTGAAACTGTGTGGCGTTGGCTGCCAAGTTTAATTAGGAAATAAACCTTTAATCGTCTGTTTCCCGCCAGTCCGTGGCGTGTCTGCAGAATGGTGCAAAAACAGGTAGAAAAAAAAAAGAGAAAAGTAGGACATGGGAGGTGAGTGGAAGATTTAGAGAGGAAGAGAAAGAGGAAATAGGAGGGGTTTGAGGGGAAAAGGGGGGAAGTGTTGGGTCAAGGAGGAGAAGAAAACTACAAGAGGTAGTAGTGAAAAAGAGGGGGAAGAAATGAATGAGATGCAGTGAAATTACAGGAGAGTGTGAAGAGACAGATGGACGGATGCAGTGAGATGAGGAGGTGAGTAGTGGATAAGGAGAGGAAGGAAGGAGTGCAGTAAAGGTTGAGAGGAAAGGTTGGTGTAAATGAGACAAGGAGAGGAGGAGAGGATAAGGATAGAGAAGAGGAGAAGGAAATGAAGAAAAGGAGGCCCTCGAGTAAAGAAGAAGGAGAGTGTGAAGCATCAGAAACTCAACTGAGAAGAGATAAGAGGACAAGACCCAGGAGGAAGAGGAATAAAAAAAGTCAGTTTGACTCAAAAACAGCCATATAAAACTATATATAAAACTATATATAAAACTATATATAAAAGGTATTGTGGCGCAAGATTAATAGAATAATTCTCTTTACAATATTGAAGTCATCAGGAATGTGCATTGATTGGTAAACTCATTGATTGAGGCGAGATGTTGCATTTTACTGTGGTTGAACTACGTTGAACTTCTTTGTCCATTTTTTTTTTTGCAGGAACTCTTTGTCTCTGTGACCCCGAGTGAACACAGAAGTCTCATTGAAATGAATGAGAGGGCTTTTTCTGAGACACAATGTCAGTCTGGACATGGCCTTACGGTCAAGAAAGGGGAGAAGCCTGAGTAGCAGGAGGAGGAGGAGGAGGAGGAGGAGGAGGAGGAGGGGGAGGAGGAAGAGAGCAGTCAAGTGAAGTGACCCAACAACCAGGAGGTGAACTAGAGCCATGATCAGGGATAAACACATTCCTGAGGGAATGTGTTTATCCCTGAGAGAGACAGAGAGGTAAAATTGGAAAGAGAGATTGAGAGAATATTGAGGTTGAAAGAAAGCAAAAGAGGTACGTAGATGAGCGAGAGCAAGATAAGATGAAAGACAAACAAGGGATAGAAGCAAATTAGAAAGAGAAGGCATGGAGAATGATTCAGATTTTAAGCTTCGGATGAGAAGAGTTTGAATGAGAGAGAGAAACTAAACGCATTCGTTTGGTGAAGTGAAATTGTGTGTGTGTGTTAGAGAGAGACAGAGAGAGAGAGAGAATGTTTGAGAATTTCTTTATCCCTTAAATCGAGTGAAAAAAGGAGATTTGACGTCTGTTTCTAAGGAGAAAAAAATAAGTGACTTAGCCCGTTTAATGAGTGAATAGCAGAACAGGAGCTCAGCCGAGCGGATAATGCTTCGTTAAGGAGACGCTGATTGGCCTGTCGCGTAATCCCCCGCCAGCCGCACGGCAATAATGATGCCTTTTGTTGAGTAATGAGTGAGGACACATACACATGCAGATATAACATAACATTAATTTTTTCTAAGCGGATGGTTCCTCCTCTGTTTCACTACGACTTGAATTGATTTGGATTCATTTGCACAGTTGCAGAGTGAAGAACATGTTATTGTGAAAACAATAGGCCATAAACAGGTCTGGTTTTTTTATGGATTAAACAAACAAGATTCAACGTGTTAAATAATACGCATTACAAGATGTAGATAGGTATGTTTTTTAACTTTGGACCAAAACCAGACATGCCTCCTTCTGCTTCCAATTATGGCACAGACATGTAAACGTTGTCATTTAACTTGCAGTAAGATTTAAGCTGTCAAAATCATAAACACTTATAGTCTATATATATATATTTATATCCTGGGGCTCTACTATAGTATCTTCCCATGATATACAGTTAGTAAACTTACTAGATCTTATCCTGGTCCTTTATATTCAGCTTCTGTCTGAAACAGGCTGTTTTAGCTCCTGTCTCTTTAAGGCCCGCCTCCTGATGATCCTGCTCTGTTCTGATTGGTTCAGCTTCCAGAAAGCAGCAGCTAACAACCAATAATAATAGTAGGATTTCACTTTTTTTCCCCTCATTCTCATGACTCAAAATTTCAACTTCTCAAATACATTACGTATGTCTTTGAGCCAAAATCCGTTCCGAATACACAAGTTGAGAACAAAGACTACCGATTGGACGGCCAACAATCGGACAAGGAAGCACACCGAGTTTTCAGAGCAGGCTGAAGCCCTGGTTTATGACTTGCAGGAAGCATGTTTTGCATACGTTGACCTCAACTTATGCATCCTGCCACTCAGCTGCTGATGCGCCACACGAAGCTCTACGTGCGTGCGTATGGGAAGTATTGACATTGGCAGAAATTTGTAGCAGATAATTGTCCTGTATAATATGCAATTACGCTTTGCAGCTGTGTGTACTTTATAGGCTGTGGCTCTGTAAACTTTTCATCTTATCTGATGGATCCGTTGCTACATGTCAAGGAAATTATGAGTGTTTTATGCATGAACAGAGGAGCAGACTCACAAGAATACAAATCTCCCCCAGAATGCTCTGCAAAACGTAGCCTCTGCCATGGTAACAGATCGACTTTCTGTCTGACTCTCTGCATCAATGATTATTTCCATGGCAACATTATCGAAAGTTGCATGGCAACAATCATAAGGATGCCAGCCAGATTTGAACAGTCATGCCTTTCCTTATTTTCATCCCGTGCAAAGAGAATGGTAATACCATGATTTAACATCATATGTCCAACAGCTCTTTCTCATATAGTGTCTTTATTGTTATGGCAAAGGCCTATTTAACTGCAGGCTCTCATGAAAATCTAATATAAAACCTTGAATGATTCATTTATTTGCGTGTGAAAGTGAACAGCAACAGAGGAAACAGAACAACATCCAGAATTGAGGTTTTAATGAAACCATATTTATGCCTTTAATTTACTGCTTCGATTGAAATTTCATAACTACTCTCCAACAAAATAGAAAAGTGATGTGGCAGCATTAAACAATGGACACATTTACTGCAAGTTACCCTCTGCTGCTGTGTTGAATTTAGATCATAAAACAGCACAGTTTCGTGATAGGACATCCTTCTCTTTTTGTTTGAACAACCATAAAACTGTCTCAGGCAGATTTAACAAATGCGTTGCTTTCCACGCTTTCATTTTAGTGTCCAACAGTCTTTACAAGTTCACATGGCTGTTCTTGACGTTCATTTTATATACCAATCCTGAAAGTGTCTCAGTTTGAACTTTAAACCTACAATAAACAATATTTTAATGTATTATCTTTTTTTTTTTTTATATCAAATCAAATGTGAAACAGTTTGGTCTCGTTGAGTCTCTTGGTTCTCATCAACACCTCACGTAAAACAAAAAAGACGCCGTTTCAAGTGTCCAAACACTACTCCTTCCCTTACAGTCCTTTGCCTGTCAGATGGTTGAATCGCTTCAGAAACCTGTCGTCCATATTTCCGACCACCTAACCACCACCAGTTCTAATCAACCATGAATGGAGCTTAATGCTAATGTTGCTTCATGCCTGCTAAATGTGTAAACATTCAGTTGTTCGTTCACATGTTCGTCACAACAACACTTTCCATTGGGATCTTTAGGCCCCCTACAGGTCAGAAATGATTTCATGTTGTTTTAACTTTCCCTTGTGCAACGCTTTCTAAGACGTTGGTAACATAATGCACTTCTACGTGACCTGCTATGTAGCTGTTGGTTCATTTAAATTCAGGAAATATTTTGCAACGTTATTTTATTTCTTTATTCCATTTTTTGTTTGTCATGTTGTCATTGTGTGGTCACCACTGCAACATACAACATACTTCAACAGAAATATAGACAAGCTATCAGAAATGAACAAACGTGGATATAACCAACGTGCTTGTGTACTTTACGTGCAACAATATGCAGATGATAGACTAAACTAACTAAACGGTGAAAACAGTTTTCACAGTGATTGATGGTCTCTGCAAGTGTCACTTAAATCTAATAAGAAAAAATAGCTGTATGCTCCTTTAAATAATCCTGATGTCATGACCAGAGGTCTGACTTTTCAGAGCTGCGTGAATGAAGTCACGCATGGATGGAGACGGAGAAACAAGTTGACTAATGAGCTTGTGTGTTAAGTTGTAGGGAAAGAGATGGGCTTAGCTCCACGGGATAAAAGCTCCGACCTTTAAACGATATTAGGAGGTTTTACTAAGTGAAGTCCTGCTACTGTTTCTATTAAAGTCTATCAGTCTGTCTGTCTATGGAAGAAAATACTGTCACATCAGGTTTTTATTTTGTAAAATTTGAAATCTGGAACTTTTCTACCACATGTATGACTCTGCAGAAATGGTGTCCTTAAATTTCCCACAGAAAGCAGAAGAAAATAAAGGTCACTTGTCTAATTATAAAAAGATTTTACTGCTGAGAAACTAACCCAGTCCCCTCGCATGCTGGTGTTTACTAGAAAATGGTGCATTTATTTCGGTTTAATCCCCCTGCATGGCCGGCCGGGGCAGTCAGATGACAGGCGCTAATCTCTGGACTGCCTGCCTCACTGACTGCCTTCATACTAATATGGGATTAAAACCTAACACGGCTCCATCACGTAGCAGGCTCTCAACCCGACAAGTGGGGTGAGCGGAGATGAGGATGGCGATGAACCGGTCATCTCATTTTCTGTTTGTCTGTCCATTATTTATAATATAAGAACATCAGATTTTCAGCAAATGATTTATTTTATTCTACAATTTACACTCGATTAGGTGCAACAAATTCCCGTAAGAAAAACTGACCAACTGTGTACAAGTATAAGGAAAAAGGAAACAGTCACACTGATGAAAATAATAGAAATGAATAAAAGATGAACTGGAGAAGAGTTAGGTGTTTTAATTTTGATTTACTATAACTACATCTTATTTATCCTTCCTCTCTACAAAATATCATATTGGTAAACTTTACATGTTTTTTACGTAAACCTTCTTCCTTCAACGTTTTATTCCAACACTGTTTTAACAGGAAACTTGACATTGAGGAAGCAAGACGCTCTCGAAATGCAGCTTTATTAGACGCTAAAGGTCTCGGTTGGGCTTCCTCTTTCTCACTTTGCATCATCTGTCTCTCATACTCCACCTCTTGCTTCTCTCTGGGGATAAACACATTTCTTTTGTCCTTCAACGCGGTTTCGTCTTTTATCTCACCGTTATCAGAAATGACTTTATCACATGGAAACAACATGGAAACCAAAAGACGGTATACATTTTGTTCATAGTAAGATCCAGCTTTACAGGTCTCAAACAAAACACTACGCAATGATAAAACGGGTAAAACATGACAGGAAACAAACACATATCAGATTGTCTGCTGCGTTTACTCTTTCTCTCTCTGCCTCTTTCAGGAAGTTTATCATTGAGATGTTTGTCACTTTTCCTGTCACATGATCTCCCATCCATCTGACAGCAGTTATGCAAGCGTGGTGTTTGTCTGCGTTCTGCAGCTACAAGTTACTACAAGTTAGATTAATTGATGGCATTGCATTCCTTCATGAAAACATTGTAAATATACACAGTTATCTGAAAGATCGATGCTTTTTTCTCTTTAAATCTGGTCCTTAAATAACAGCTATTATGTCCATATTTATATATTATATATATATATCATATTTATGGACACTAGGGTTTTCCTCACTGTAATCATTCCTCCTGTTCATATTAAAAGTTCCTCTTCAAATGTGCTTTCAAAATCCACAGTGTGTCCACACAGTCATGTTGTGCAAGCATGCATTTATAAGTGGAGCTGAAGCTTCTATGAGTCTTCATCAGTGTGAGTTTAGTTATATCAAGTGGATATCTGACACATTTACAGTCTGTTTAGCATCAAATTCCCTCTTTGAGATTTATAATAACTTTCAGCTCATTGTTTAGCTGTCCGGTTTCTGTTTTCCAAGCAAAAAAAATCCCTGTACACTTCCTGCTCAGCACCAAACGGCAAACAGACACAGTTAACTCTAGACTAGCTTGTGAACATAGTGGAGAGCCAGATATTTCCCTCTGGAGTCAGTCGAGACCAAAAACGTTTGCAAAGAAGTTCAACATATTAGCTTAAAAAAAGGTGATGATAGCTCGGTGTTGTGTTCTGCTGCTCCTCAGTGGCCAACAACAAAAAAAAAGTTAATGCAATTTTAACACTGTAACACAACCCATGCATCTGCTATTCATCTGTATTCTCAGGTTATCCCAAATACTGAATATGGCTGAGCAGCTGCCATTTGTGGCTACAGAAGTTAGTTATTACCTTTGGTGCACGCAACTCTGCTTACCTGCAGTAGCCTGGCAGTCCTTGAATTTATCTATGCTGCAAAATAAAGCATTTCTCCAAGAAATTATATTCATAGTCTAATCTACAACAGCATGTTGTTTTGAGAGTAATATAATGTCGGATTCCAGGAATCAACGAGAAAACTGTGGAGAAAAAGCTTCCTGAGCGAATCAGTGATGGAGCCTTCAGATGTAGAAAAGTGGCAGAATTTAATATGCTCAATATGTGCGTGAGTAAAAGCACCAAATGGCATGAAGAACATAGAAAAGGTTTGGCTAATTCAAGCTTGGCACTCGTCCTCAGGCAGCATCCAGCAAGCGATTCAGCCTCAAGATGAATTGTAATAACTGACTTGATCCATGAATACCGAGAACAACATAATTATCAGACTGCTCGTGTTTCTTTCCCCATTTGACCTGTTTTTAACAATAAAGCTGCGTTCAGAGAAATGACTCCGGTGTGGAAAATGTTGACATATCTAATAGAATTAAAAGATTGTATAGTAAAAAATGCAGGCTAAACGTCACAAATTTAACATTAAACATGCTTCATGTTATTGTATATTTCTATTTTTTGTGTAATTATTCATTAAACCTTCAATTTATCGTTTAAAGTAAGCATACAAGTGAACCTCATTATACTTTGATTTACATAAAAGCATGTGAATAAAGAAGGCACAGTCTACACTGCATAAAAATAGTTTGCATACAAGTAAGCGACTCGGAAATTATTTTACTTAATTTGCATGTTTGAACAAAACGTGGCTGTACATCAGTCAGCAGGAAACAGCAGACTGTTTGTCCTGTGAATGGTGTGTCCTCTTCCATCAACATGTAGACAGAAACAACGTTGGAAGGGAACAATTATACTGTTTGGATTTCAAAATAAGATGAGCATTGCATCACACACGTTGTGATTTTAGTTATTTACCAGAACCCTGACAGTGCAGGTTTCCATTTAAGTTATCATAATAGAAACTATATTCTGGTGCATTCACTTGCATGCATGCACAAATGTAAACTGTCAGAGTCTTTTGTGTTAAAGACTTGAAACGTATCAAGGTGTGCCAACAGGATCTAATAAGTGTTTGCCATGCAGTCCTAAGCCAATCCTGAGCCAATGCGAGCGTGCATAGCAAGATTTCAAGGTAGAGAAGCTCATTGTGTTGTGACACAAACGGTGACCTGCGTATCTTTTTCAATATCGTAACAATCTGACAGATGTACGACAACGGTGTGTCCAAACAATCTGAATATGAGCACGTGTGTATAAAAAGAGTAGAAAAAAACAAGGCATGCATGCTGCAGCAGGCTGAAGCAAGTGATTCTTGTTCAAGTTTGGCAATCAGCCTCGATTTCTCTCAGTATTACTGTACTGCACTGCAGTGCGGTGAGCCAGTGGTTAGCTAGCCTGTTAGCCCAGGTTGATAGCAGCTAATGGTCCAGTGTCCATCATTTAGCTTCGTGAGCTCCAGCAGCAGAGCGACAGTCTGACCTGGTCACAGAACTGGGTTACTCTTAGAACCGGTTCTTGATTTCTATCCCTAAAAGGAAAACATGTTCAACCAACGGGCCTGACCTCGTGTTGTTAAAAGTCTGGCTGTGTTCGGCTTCCAGTGGTTTTGCAGTTTGTAACTGAATCTTTGTGGTTTGGAGTTCAGTTTCACCATGTTCCTTTGTAAACTTTCAGCCTCTCTGTTTACTCGTTGGCTTCCTACAGCCATTTCAAGGCTGTTTTCTGCTGCGTTAATTAACTGTTAATGTACAATATTCTGCTGCTGTTTCACATTAAAAGGTTTCCACTTGTGAACCCAGACTTTTATTATTAAACAGCCATAAAAAAAAAAAGTATGTCGGCTATGTATTTGAGTTCTGTTAGTGGTGCCACTATATGGACATATTTACATTTAGTTTGTAAGGCAAGAAACCACCACAGTGAGCTGGTAAGATGAAGAACGACAGTTTGTGCAAAACAGTGTACCTCCAAAATATCACCATTTACATTGCTTAAGCTTGAATGCTCATCAATAAAAGGTAATTCAGCTCAGTCTTCCCCTCCCTTCCCTTCATCAGCTACAATCAACATGGTCTCATTCGTTTACTCTTGCTGACGAATTTATAATTATTTGTGAAACATCTCCAAACAGAACCTTTATCAGGTACTGTGCAGACACACAAAACAAAACTACAGAGCTTCAAGTGCGACTGCATCACAGTGGAAAATGCAAATCTGCAACTTAATCATCTAGACCAGACCACTTCATTTGATAGGAAAGTAAGCAGGGAGTTTGTTTTCCCTGCAGCAGATTCGAGTGATCATTCATTCATTTGGTTGATGCAAAGTTGCATTTAGGAACAAGTGTGTGTATGTTTGTATGTGTGCGACTGTGCGTTGCTGTGTGTGTGTGTCCTCATGGAGATCCTAAACAAATACTGTATGTTCCCCCGTGTTTATATAATAAAGACAGAAACTTCTTCTTCTTCTTCTCCTTTTGGCTTTTCCCTTCAGGGGTCGCCACAGTTGCCTCCATCTAACCCTGCCTTCTGTATCCTCGTCTCTCACACCAACTACCTTCATGTCCTCTTTCACTACATCCATATATATCTTGTCTCCATAGCCACCTGTTATATCTTTATGTGTGTCTGTGTTGGACTCTGTCTTTTCTAACATTATTGTATTTTTAACTGCTTAAAGCAACTTATGAAAAGACATGTTAAAACATCATGTCTGCAGCATGGGTCATGGCAACGGTAAAAACCACCAAGTGCTTTTCTAGCTATCTAACAAATCCACCATTTCTCTTTATAATGCTGTTTTTTAATTACTTAAAACAGTAAAAATGTACACATAAGAAATTAGGTGGCACAAGTCGCACCTCATATGCTTAAAATATAGTGAAACAGGTCCAACAGGTCCACTCACCTTGGCTCAGATTACATAATTTACAACATTTAACCCTCGTGTGGTATTAGTATTTATGGGTCTGGTGGACCCGCTAGAGTTTTGGGCTTTCAAAACACCACAATCCAATAATTTTCTCTTAAAATACTAAACACATGTGTTTTGATTTATGTTCTTCACAGAAAATGAGCCAAAGCCAATGAATTTCAGGTTGAAAAAATAATTAATTAAACTGAAAACGGGTCCCACAGACCCGAATACCATACAAGGGTTAAGGCATTTAGACATAACATTTTCCAACCTGTGAACCAAACGTATATATATATTGTATATCAAAAGTTATATTTATATTTTAACACTGTGATTAATAAATTGCAAAAAGAATGGATTTCAGAATACAAATTAGCCAGATCACATTTGTTTGGACTCCTTTCTTCTATATGTCTCATCTATAAATGTGAATATCTGTCCGTCACTGACTGAGTGATGAAGTTACAGCATTTGCCCAGAACTATCCCAGAATGCATTGCAGTGGACTAGATTTAATGTATTTTCAGGTGAGAAAATAACCACGTGGATTCCCAATATGTGGTCAGTTTATTCAAATGATTGATGACTATTTGGAAACATGGAGGTGATTGGTCAACATATGTAATCGTGATACGATGAACTGATTTGTGCAGCTCTTTGTTGATATACAGCTAGTTCTAATGTCTCCATAACATTTTGATATATGATACAAAACAGTTTGAATTTTTATCATAACTACATTACAGACTGAATAACATAATTTACATAACATAACTAACTAAGTGTTAGTGGACTGTTAAGTAGACGTTATTATATGCAAACTTGTCTATTATTATTACGATACATTATATGCGTTTAGAACTACCCATGTTACTGAATTGTGCCGTGTTGTACACCATGTAATGTCTCTCGCTCCTCAAACTTTCTGTCTGCTTACAAAGTGGCCTCAGTGCAACGTATGCTGTTACATAATACCAAGAGACTGAAGGGAAGTGAATGACGGGAAGTCAGCGGCTTTGTCATCATATATCACCGCTTCCTATATTCTTTGTTTCAAATTAAAAGCCCTCTAGCCTTTTTCAACCATATACTAGGTTTTGACCTATAGTCTTATTCAGTTTTTCAGGTAATACACGTTCCCTAGCTGGCTTCCCACATGCTAGCATGACTAGTTAATTAACAGTACTGTACTTCACTTTTATGGAGGTCTCTCATGCCATCCCACCATTAATCATGACAACCAAATACCTTCCAACTAATTACTGACGCTAAGAGACAAAACATGTGACTGAAACATATTTCTGCCATGCTGTAGTATGAAAATTACTTCAGTAAAAAAATTAGGCCCACCTCCTTTTTTTCATCAAAGCGTGTTTGTGTCACCGACAGATATTTTCTGCTGTTCAGTGTCACCTGCATATGACAGAGTTGTTTATCTCAATTTGAACCTTCACAAGTCTCATGACCGATGTTAGCGTAGCATTGCAAATGCTAACTATTACGTTTGCTCGTCCAGTTAGCAAATAAAGGCTGATTAAAATTTAAACGTGTTTAGTGTTTGATGAGATTTCTTTTAAAAAAGCACCTATATAATAATAATAAAAAATAATAATAATGATGAATAAATAAATAAATAAATAAATAAATAAATAAATAAATAAATAAATAAATAAATAAATAAATAAATAAATAAATAAATAAAATGACTTAAGCTTTGTTGTTTTGTGAAATAATGAATACATGATATGATTTAAAAATAATATGAAATTAAATAAAACAATAGCACTATTTTTTTTTTAACTGTATAAAAATAAATATTAAGGAGGATTTCTCAGCATATGCGAGGTCAACAGGTTCATGGTCACATGGTGCAGTTTAACTGTTGTTGCCCTCCGAGCGAGAACAGCTGCCGTCCAATGACAGAGCTTGACACAGGAACGTACAGGATATCAAGATTTGATGACATGATTTCAACAAACGACATGTCATTTTAGCATAAAACTCCTTCACCGTACCAGTATTTTTTGTTTCTTTCTTTCTTTCCTGTTCCTGTGTATCATGAAATGTAACCGAACTTTTATTTTATAAAGTAAAACCTAAATTCATCCTTATCTCCAGCCCACTGCGTTGCCTTGTGAGCCGTGATGTACCAGTTTCTTGGTTAACTTTAGCAACACATTGACTCTGCACATTTGCTCTGGATTGATAAAGCATTATGGAGCTGCAACCCGGGTGTCCTCATCCACACTGTATGTTTTTCCCCCAGAGCGTGACCTGGTAGTGGTAATAAACATCACATATATGTTTGTTCATTTTATGTTCCTAAAGTTTTAACAGCAGGGAAAAAGACACAGAGAGAAAATTATTATTAATAAAATCCTTCCATTTAATTTCACAAAAGACTGTTGATTGTTTATCAGACTGTCTGAACAAAACATTTGCATGAATAATATTGTGTTATTTTTGTGCTATTGTTGTTATTTTCTATCATAGAGCTGTTGATCTATGGAACGAACTGGAGAACTTTCTTTCACTGCTTTCTTTATTTCTTTTTTTTTATTCCTTCTTTTCTTTCAAGAGGCGTTGACGGGGTCACAGGTCAGCTCAGGTCATACATACCCAAACAGGAACCAGCAACAGCTTTTCAATAGTTTTTTTGTTCATTCATTCATTCATCATCATCTATATGTTTTGTTTGTTTTGTTTTCCTTTTTTTTTTTTGATGATATCTGAAGAATTCATTCCACAAATGTTCTTTAAAACTGAATAAAACATGATTTCATTATATTTGAAAACAAGTTATTTAATATAAGTTTGCCTTTTTATTGCCTCTAACTTTCAAGTTTAATCCACAAGACTTCTACATGTTCTATTTGATGAAAAGCTTTGGCAAAAATCATCGTCATTTTTTCTATTAGAACAATAATTAATTGGTATTTTGAATAAAATAAGCATCTCGGTTGATTTCCTACTATTACATATTACATATAGTTTTAAATATTCCTTTTTTCATCAGCCAAAATTTACAGGTGGTTGCAGATTTATAAACTTGAGATTCTTAGTGCAGAATTTTTATAAGATTAGACTTTAATGTTTTTTGTTTTTTTTAATCTTTAGGCCTCTATAAAGTCTGTTTTTTTGGGGTTGTTTTTGTTTTTTTGAAGAATGTATCGGTCTAAGACATGGACATGGTAAGACATTAAGGTTTGCTTCCTCTCTCAATCATACTGCATTGTTGATTTTGTATATGCATTTGAATCTGTTGTCCTCACTCATCCTGGAACATGTACCTCGTTTGTGCCTCCTTAAACCACAACATTCATCTGGGAGGTTACAGCCAGCCATTACATGAAGCCAGTTTAAACAAAGTAGTAAGATAGTGTTTGAAAAACAATGGAGGGGTGACATTCACTACCAGTCAAGGGTTCAAGATAAGACTTTTGGGACAGAGGTTAACCCCAGCTGTCAACACGTTGTTATGAATAGAGACAAATGGCCAACAGAGGCTTTGATCACTACAGCATCATTTACTGTATGAGAACGAGGCTGTTTTCATATCAAATCAAATCAGATTTTATTTGTATATATATTTATTTATTTATTTTTGCAGTTTTGCAGACTCGATGACATTTTATAAACCAAACGATTGATGAAGAAATGAACAGACAGGTCAGGTGGTCGTTTGTTGCAGCCTTTGTATGAATGGAAACTATATCCTCATGTTAAAATATGACTTTATGGTGCTGAACTAGAGAAAGTTATATGCTCAACAAAATCATCTTCTATTTATTCTATTAATATTTATTCCAAATTACAATGTGCCTGCAATAAACTAACATCAGCCTGTGATAGGAAACAAACTGCTGCTGTTATTGCTCTGCATGGAGAATCTATTTCCCCTTATTTCCACAGCTGCGTGCGCAAACACACGCGCACACGCGCTGACGGGCACGCGCATATAGGAGGGGTTTGGGGGGGGGTGAAGGTCGCGCGCTTGTGAGAGTCGGTTTAGATATCAGCCTACCAACTCGTGAAATGGGTGGTGGTGGTGGGGGGGGGGACTGCCACTTTAATGCTCCTTAATGCTGCGTTCAGGTAACGCTGGTAAATATGAACTTCCTAGATTGAAAACTAAACTAATTTGCTGGAAGTTGATGATAAAACGGAGCCTGGAGCAGAAATAATTTATAATAGAATGATGAAGAGAAAAATATAATCAGTTTATGTTTATTGTTTTGGGTTGTTTTTTTATAAATGGCATCTGTTGAGTTTAGTCATTTCACACAGTTCATCCAATGAATTTTGAAAAATGCAGCAATAATCAGAACAACCTATTGCAGCAGCTCATGAGTAAAACCTACAGACGAAGGCAAGACACGGCAGCATTTACGAGCGAGGACATCATCCACCCTTTATATACAGATGACGGCTGATTTTAAGTTATTCCTACGCTGCTTGTGGTCCCTGAAGGGGTCTGACACACAGCTCTCCTGTTGATTTGAGAGTAGGCAGGCCGGTGATTTTCCACTGCTGCTGATGTCTCCGGTCCCCCTGTTTTAAGAGACAAAGGTCAGAAAAGAGAGGCATATAAATAGGCTAAAATATAGGATACAGACGCGTTCAACCCTCAGTCTCTCTCACGGACACAGGAGGACACAGACAAGGGACCGCGCTCAAAGGACATTAAAAGGACAAAATAACATACAACATTACATCAACATAGCAGGTAACGGAGAACACTGACATCCTCGTTGCACACCTACAAAGCAGGTTTGGGTGGGATGACTGTGCTGCTCTTTTTTTCTTATGATTTTTTTTTTTAATTTGAATTGTGATTATAATTGTTTGTGTCTGAAATTGATATGGTTTATTTTCTTTCTTATGCAAAAAAAAAAAAAAAAAAGAAGGAAGAAAGAAAATTAAGAGGAGGAATTTTGTGCATTTTCAGGTGGAGGGAAACAATGAATTCTTAGTGTGTAGTTGTATTTTTAAATTGCTGCTGGTAACCGGCAACGTGTTGTGCGAGGATGTTTCCTGGTGAAGGAAGCTGAAATGTAGATTTGGATGAAGCTGCTGCTCTCTGCGTTGAGGATCAGTGCGTGATTTGTTAAATGCAACACGAGCAGGATTGATGAGTGAACATGCTTTTATCTGTTCATGTGTTACATACATACATACATACATACATACATACACACACACTGATGCGTGCATCAAGTTCTTTGTCAGCATCTTTTCATCGTATTTATTCTTTTCCAGGTTAATCATAACAAGTCTTTACTGGATTTTTAACTGCATCTTTGTATTTTCTCTCTTCTTGTACTTCAGTGAATATCAGTGAATACTTTGCTTTGTGTCATGTAATTCCGTAAATGAAGTGTAGCAGAAAAGGGAAGTGAAGCGCACAGAGCAGAAGAGCAGAAGGCGGAGATGCTCATCAGCAGCACGTCGCACATCCCGCGGTCTCTTCTGTCCACGAGTGTCGCTCTCTCTCTCTCTCTCGCTCTCTGCCTCTCTCTCTCTCTCTCTCTCTCTGCCTCGCTCTCTCGCTCTCTGCCTCTCTCTCTCGCTCTCTGCCTCTCTCTCTCTCGCTCTCTTTCTCTCTGCCTCTCTCTCTGCCTCTCTCTCTCTCTCTCTCTGCTTCCATTTCAGACCAAAACATGTTGGATTGTGGAAAATTACCCATCGTTGCTTTTAATTAGATCAATGTGGAAAACTTTGAACTAAAATATAATCTTTGAGTTTTAGTTACCTAAATGTGTTCTTATATGTAAAATCATTTTAAATGATAAAGTTGTCTGTTGCTGTCAAACCCTTCATGACTTGAGAATGACCATGTTTGGTGTCACAGGCTGATATGTGCTTTCATAGGTTGACAACGACACGGCTGCACGAGCCACCTGTTTGATGCTGGTACATTGTGCCAAAAAAAAAAAAAAAAGCAAAGATTCAGCATTTTACCTCGAATATGACTTCTGACAGGATGGAAAAAAAAGACATAATTTAGTCGAAAATGAGACGATGAAACTTATGGAGCAACGTTTAGCAAAATGAGGAAGTAAAAACAGAGACTTAAAAAGCAACTGTGAGGGAGGAGCCTCTGTTGTCCAAATATCTAGGTGAGACTGACAGGCCCAATCTTCCTGTGTGTGAGTGTGTGTGTGTGTGTGTGTGTGAGAGCCCCTTGTGTTTAATCTAATCTTGGCTGCTGTTGAGTTATTGTCGAGCTGATGTGTGATGAATTGTTAAATCGGTCACTATGAGCTGCAACTGTGCGATCTGACTCGTGCTATGTGACGTGGTTCCTGCATATCTGGGCTTGTATGACAGTTATCCATGACTGTTTTTATTATTTTGAATTTCATCTTTAGCTTCTGTGATGCACTTCAGCGCCAGTTCTCGTGCCAACTTCCCCGTTCTTTATCTGATTATGAAAACAAACGTATGCAGGTCTAACAACTTCCAATAAACAGGATAACTATGGTACCAACTGGACATTTATTTAGGTGAAAATGTATAGAGCTGCAACGGCCGACAAAAAATTAATTGCCATGATAATTGATTAATTATTTTGAGTATTTTTTTAAAGACCAAATTCTCAGGCCTTTTAAATGTGAATATTTTCTGGGTTTTTTTTTTTATCCTTTACTTAATTATCAGCGATATATATATATATATATATATATATATATATATATATATATATATATATATATATATATGTGTGTGTGTGTGTGTATATTAATGGGAACCAAACAAGGCCTCTTAGGTTGCATCTTGGACTTTAGGAAACTGTGATCACCCTTTTTTTCATCATTTTATTTTTTATTTATAAGTCTGGTTAGTCTGTCAAGATGGATGCTGCTATATTATTAGCAGCAGGCTTGCTTGCTGTTAAATCATTTATTGAGTCAGTAACCTGAGGTTAGTGGAACGTGTGTGTGTGTGTGTGTTGGTGAAATCTCAGCCACAACAGCATTCTCAATATTTTCTGCAACTGAAAACTGAGAAATGGAGTGACGGTGAATAAAGATGTCACCACCCGGTTAGACGGCAGAAGCTTATTTATGACGGTGCGTCGTTGACTTCAACTCAGGGCCGACATTGTTACCGTACAAACCTGGACACCAACATGCTGTCTGTCAAAGCAGCATAGGACCATATTCAGCTATGAACAGTTCATACATATCATGTAAATTTATTCCCAATCAATGACTGAACTACAGCCCTGCTATAAGGGATAGCGATAGGACAAGACATAACTTCATAACACACACACACACACAGGTTGGGTTCCATTGATTTCCATTCATTTCCTGGAGATTTATTCTAACCTAAACCATAACCACCACATGGTTAACCCTCACCCTTAAAAAAACCCCTACCTTAACCTTAAACCTGGTCTTCGTCCTAAAATCAATGATTTACGTTCCCACAACGTCAGGAACACACACATACACAAACACAGCGCAACCGAAAGCATTAATGAGAAGGTGTTGAGGCCAGGCGGCGCTTTATAAACAGACCACACCCCTCTCTCTCTCCTTTTACATCACATGCATGCGTAAACACACAGAGAAGAAACCTAAAACATTAATAATAACTCTGAATTCGCACTCCAAAATGCAACCCCACACTACAGAGACGTCCTTTTGCTCTCATTCAAAGCATGCCGCACCTGTCAGCGGATATGTGACAGGAAATAGAAGGTTGCTTAGTCAATTCATGTGCCTTTTAACTGGTGAGACAGGAAATTGAGAGACGTTATGAAAACACTTTTGCATACCTAAAACAGAACAAAACCAAAAGTGGTAAAAGTAAAAGTAATGCAGTTCCAACCTCCGCCAGTAGGGGCTGCTGCAGCCCCCTCAGCACCCCAACTTCCAGTGTCCCTGAGCATGAACCACTGACCCACATACACTCACATTAGTACACAATGCCTTCAATATCATTAGAGCTCCTCAGTTAATCTCCTATAACTTTCTATAAATGTTTTGTAGTTGGACTTTGAATTGTGGTCAGAAGAACGTTACGTTAAGAGTAACAGCTGAAGGTGAACGTGACAGTTGGACCCGTTTAACAAAGCGATGACGGATATTGCATTTCATGGAACAGTTTTATGGCAACTGATGAAGAGCTCCAGGACCGAGGGAGTCTGTCGAGACCTTGGGTTGAAATTGTTTTGTCGGCTGCTGTTTCCGAGGTCAGGAATGAACTGACAAGCTTAACTTTTAGTCAACATGGAAGAGAAATCCCAGACGTGCTCAGGTCCATGGAAACTTTGAACATCTATGGTTCCACGACAACTGATTAGCAAGTGGGTGCAGATTTCCTTTTATTTAGAGAGAAGTAAAATATTCTTCACACCGTAAATATTTATATTGGTTTATTCTAAAGGATTGTGATTGTGACCTTCTTCTGGTATTTAGGATTAATTTTCGCCTTTGGTTGATCATGGCGCATGGATTATATCAATAAATGCAATCAAATATGAGAGAAATGTCCATGCTGCACAATATTTATTTGAAAAATTGTGAACCATGAAGTAAGACTAAAAATTTTAAAGATCTTATCTGTGAAATTTGCTAGCTAAAGTGCTAATTTATACCTGAAGGATTTTTTTAAATTTATGTTTTGATTAATAATGCTAATTTTGTATAAATCTCATTGAATGCATTTTATTTTGCATGCACTGCAGTCTGAGCGCCATCTGCTCGCAAAACTTCTCTTTTTGTTTCATTTATTTTTATATATATATATTTTTTTCAATCTTGTGACTCAGACTTACTGGCAACAAAACATCCCCTGACTCTGTGATCTGACTCCACAAAGTTCATGTGAAATTTCCAGATTAGCAGTTAGTAATCTCTACATATATGAGTTAAAATGATAACAGTATTCTTGCAGCAAACCAAGTGGTTCGTGATAAACCGCAGCTTCGTGCTGAAGTGACTCACTCAGGATAAGTCAGGGCGCATCTTTTCCAGACGACTACAATAACCTCCAGTGTAGTTTAGAAGTGATAGTGATACTGCTGCTATCTGTTAGTTACATATAAATATTAATTAATTAAAAGAAATAGTCGTATTTAGAACGTCCTGCATGTGAATGTTTGTTTGATTTTCAGATGAATGGTACCGTGTGTAAATAGGACCAAAGCCTATTGACCTGCTGCAACCGGTAATAATGGAGGTGAATCGGAGCAAGAATCAATAGCGCCTGTTGACTCTGGTTAGATAAGACTGAAAGGAATGCATCTTCCTGTTTTTCGTTAACTTTTTAAACCTCCTGTTATCTCGTTCTCTGGGAAATGTGAACTCATTCTGGTTGTAATACTCTTTGTTACACTTTTGTTTCTGACGTTGCTCAGGTTCGTTTTATCCATTTTTATCTTTCTTTTTGACTCTCACATTCTCTCACTTTCTGTGACACATTTAATTCCTTTCTTCTTTGTTTTCACCCCCCCACACACACTCTTTTTCACCTTATCTTTCACACTTTCAACAGCTCTCTCTTTCACTCTGACTCTTCATTTCTTCCCCCTTGTTTCTCTTCCCTTTTCTTTGCCTCCCTCCATTCATTCCCCACCTTTTTCACGTAATGGCTTCTGTCTTTCCCTATTTCTCTAAAATGAAAGTGCGACAAGGGGAATATAATGAGAGTGAGGCAATAGGAGGGACATAAAAATGCAACAGGAGAAAGAAGGAAAAACAAGAGAACGAAAGAGTAACTGAAGTGATGAGATGGGAGGAGGATCAGTGGTACATGCTGCCTCCAATAGACTCCATTCAGAAAACCTCAACGTCTTTAGAAATACTAAGTCTGTCTTTTTTTTCAATGGTTGATTATGTTGTTAAATTCATCTTAAGTTTGATATTACTTGATTGTGATAACTGTCCTGCTAGCATAATTTTACCAAAGTAGCTAACATTAGCCCAACTGTGCACCATTGCAGGAGAACTGAACTGAAAGTGCTGAAAGAGATGAGAAAGCATGAGGAGAATAATTACATTTATAACCCCAAGATGAGGATTCAACGAGGTCAGTTGCTGTTTACACACTAATGGGCGAAATAGCCCATAGTTTGCAGCAATTTAATGTCTTACTAGACATTTGATTTCAAACAAGAAAGGAAAAGAGGGAAATAAGCCTAGAAATGGACGAGAAGGTAATGTAAAGTGTGTGTGTGTGCGCGCACGTGTGTGGAGGGGGGGGGGGGCAGTCCAGTGGAAATGTACATGGTCTTAAAATAGGATAGTGTGTTATGTAAGTGGTTAGGGAGTGAAGTAACTGTGTGTGCGTTGCTGGCTGGGATTTGAAGTCACTATACGAGAGTCTGGACGCACACACACACACAAGCACACCAGACAATGAGTCTCTATGTTTTACACCAAGCTTTTGGCCTGAGCTTTAAATCGTCCAACAGTTCTTTGCAGCTCCCACAGCCAGTATCACTCTCTGGAGGTTGTATTGTAGAGAAGTGCGCTACAGCAGCATTTCCTGCTAATATATCTTCCCTGACATCGGAGAATTCATGATAGTATGACTTTCACTCCCTCCAAACTTACTGAAGGTTCTTTACTTAAAATGGGAATCTGCCTGTCCCTTGTCTCATGATCAGACTTTTAAACAGTGTGGTGATGTCTTCCTTGGGTTTTGTAGCTTCTCTATGTGGCGCTCTATCACTGATCAGTCATCATAGCTATTCGCCACTCCTTTTCATCTATTCTCACCTGTATCTCTGAGGGTGAGCATGTGAAGGAAACTCATTTCCGCCTTGCTTCTTGTATCCTTGATCTCACACTCATACTTTGGTCATTGTTCATACGTGTGTCAGTCAACATACACCTTGATGGCCCAAGCTCCACTTGTTGACAAAAGTATTTCAGCCCTAGAAAACATTTCTTCAATGGTAGCTGTCACAGAGGTTAACAAAAGGCTCCATGGAGTGCCACAAGGCTCAGTTCTGGGTCCTCTCCTTTTCAGTCTTTACGTGTTACCACTGGGGTTAATCATTCACAAGGACTTTGCATTGTTTTCTTTGTCTTGACTTCTATTTATTTGCTAATGATGACCGACTCTATAAAGGTGCTCATCCTGCTTGTTGACTATTAGTAGTACTGAAAAGAAATCATTTGGGTTTTCCTTTTTTAAATTGGCAAACACATTTTGTGTGAAAAGTTAATGCTTTGGGCACAAAGGTCCTGGAACATAAAGTTATAAATTATCGCAGTTTCACAGTATCTCAGTTCCTCTTATCTCTCATACGTTCTAGCCGGGATTGTTATATACATTAGTATGTCAGTAGGCTTCTATGTTAGATCACTATCAGTCGTGGCCATTAGTCTCTACTGCTGTTAACAGTTTTTCACAGACATAATGGAGTCTATTGTCTCTCCAAGCAGGAAGTACTTACACACACACACACATACATACACACAAAAGAGGGTGTATTCAGTTTCCTCTCAGCATTATTAATTAACTGTTAAGGAAGTTAGGCTTGAGATCATTAACTTGTACCTGGGATGCACAACTTATGATGCCATTTTAAACACAACACACAAAAAGTCCTAAAATCCACAAGGAGGAACAAAGCTTCCTAAATGGGTCACCAAGAATGCAAATTCTGAATTATGTATGACTCCATAAGAGCACATTTGAATGGAAATAATTTTCTCACTGTATTTTATCTTTATTTTCATAATTTCTTCATGTTTTCAAGGAAAATTTGTTTTGTTTTAATGGTAAATTGTAACAAAGGTAAAATGTGTTTCTCTGTCTGGAATATGTTTATAGTAAAGACAAAAAATGAATTGCAAAACAAAATGTCTGTACGTAGGCAGCAATAGAGGATGCCTTAGTGGATTTATTTAAAATGTAGTCATATCCTCAATCCACCACTGTGTAAATATTGTCCAGGAAGAAGATAAAGGAGTGAATGAATGAGGGGGACAAAGAGAGAAGCAGGCTGGCAGATGGAAAGAGATAAAGACATGACATTTTCCACAGTGACAGACATCTGCTGACTACTAAGTATGTCTGTCTCTCTCTGTCTGCCGTTGCCACTGCCAGGTGGAAATTTACAGCTCTGGTTGTGTCATTGTGGCACTGAACACCCTGCCGAGACGTCCGGCCAACAGCGTTTTTAATGAGGAAGGGAGGAAGGACGAAGAGCAGCAGTATCATTTATAAATATATATAATCGAATCGCATTCAAAATTGAATCTACGTTCCTTCTAATGTGGCCAGATTACGATGATACCATTTGAGCTGAGATGGGCCACACCTATTAAAAAATGTCCGGCGCCATCACCAAAAACAACAACCAAACTACCAAGAATGTTTTGGCTTCTGACTGGCTGTCATCTGATAAGCAGCCGTTCCATGGAAAGCACTGAAGAGTATCATAAAAAGACTCTTCTCTGCTGCCAAACTATCTGGCCTGGCAGAATTACAAGTTGGGGAAATCATGAATTTTAATTATAAGCCATTTTCCTGAGCAGTATAAACAAATAAAAATTAACCAAGCAAGCTTTTTTTAGTGCAGTATAACCCAAACTAAAACCATAGGTAATTGCATCCTTTTGATGTTGTTATGTTTTGCAGTCAATGCTAACCCTGCGAATGTTGCTATAATTAGATATGTAATATAATGAAACCAAATGTTAATGGGTATCATTACAGGATATGTTGGCTTGCTTTGGCAATAAATATTATACCGGGGAAGCCATGAGAGTAGATTTATAGTTAGGCATGCACAGTTTACATTGCTGAATGACACTCAAACCTCGACTGTTCAAGAAGCCAAACCAAAAGACAGGCTAGGCTAAATCATCCGTGGAATCGGATGTCAGCGAAAAAAGAAAGTAATTAGCACGTACAGTATCTGTTTTTTGTTGTTGTTTTGTTTCTTTTTGAAAAATGTGGATGCTCTTTATCAGCGGGAAAATTGCTGGAACTAAACAGTATTTACATGCATTGTATGTTCAAGAAATTGTTTGACATTTTTGGAAAATTTGAAGTTATATAACGAGAAGAGCAATACTGCTCTCCAATCTGTACTCTAAATATGAATAGCTGAATACTTAATTTGTATTTTTCCCAAAGTGTATTTATAAAGGCTTGATTTCTTCCCTTCTTTCAACAAGGTTTCGATCCCAGATTATATAAATTGGTTAACAATAAGGTGCTTGGAAATCCTGGGTTGCGGCCACTGTATCGGTCTACCAGACACGTTGGCAGTTAGCCATTCACCATGTGGTTCTGTTAAAATCTGAAAATCTACTTATCTTGTAATATATTGAACAGAGCTGTTTTGGTTCTCTCGAGGTTTATGTGAAATACTGAAACTTCACATGGCACTTCAAAGGAGGATTCATTTCTGGCCAAATCTCACTGGATTCTTTTCTCTGTATCCTGTTTTTTACAGAATGGCTCAAAAAGAGAAACTTCAGTGCCTGAAGGATTTCCATAAGGACACTCTGAAGCCATCTCCTGGTAAAAGTCCTGGTACCCGGCCTGAAGATGAGGCGGAGGGTAAACACCCCCAGCGGGAGAAGTGGGCCAGCAAGCTGGACTTTGTTCTGTCTGTGGCCGGCGGCTTCGTTGGTTTAGGGAACGTCTGGCGTTTCCCATACCTCTGCTATAAGAATGGTGGAGGTAAGGCATTAAAACTAAACTACAACTATTCATTTACATATGGCAGATTTGTTCATTAGGCATGTTCTATGTTTTTTTCACACTTCCCAACTTTCTCTCAGGTGCATTTCTCATCCCCTACTTCATTTTCCTGTTTGGCGGAGGTCTGCCAGTCTTCTTCCTGGAAGTCGCCCTGGGTCAGTTCACCTCCGAGGGCGGCATCACCTGCTGGGAGAAGCTCTGCCCCATCTTTACTGGTATGTAGCCCCTCAACATTGGGTAGCATTAGTACATTTGAGATATAATGTCAGCCACAACATGAATAGTTGTATACAGCAGCAAAAAGTGTGTTGTGTCTTGTCTCATGTGGGCTTCTACTCTAGGAAACCCCTCATTAAACACTATGGAGACAACCTGGTTTACATTCACTAGAGAACAGAACCACTTAAACACATTAAGGTTTAGGAATTAGACATTTAAAGAACTGTGTTTACATTAAGAGGTTTTTTACAACATATAATAATATTAAGCTCTTTTTATACACACACACACAGATATGGACATACCTGATATAAAGACTTTACAAGTCTAGAACTTGTACAGCCAAATAGTTGTTAGTAGTCTGGTCACAAATTCAAATAAACACATTGTATGGAAATAAAAATGATGCTTGTTGACTGCAAACACAGCAAACATGGTTTAATAGTTGACTGACCCAACTGGCGTCCTATTGTCCCGGCCTCATAACATCTCACAGAGCGCGCAGTGTCCAGCCTTTACTGTCCAACTACTAGGCTTAATTTTTTTTCCAGACCTCTGTTGTTTTTCACAGAGGAATGGCTGTGCAACATAAGGCTGAGTCACACCAGACTCTCCTCCAATCAGACTGCTGAGACTTTACCCTGCAACCGTTACCAGGCAACCAAGCTCGCACTGGTACACCAACACAGAGGCCTCTATTCTACTTTAACCTTCTCTACGTCTCACCTCGTCTACTATGAAAACCTTCTTTCTTCCAAAGAAAGCACGTTTGGATTTATTAGATATCTTCTCTGATGTTTCTAGTAACAGTTTTTTGTCTTCAGTTTTAGTCCACTTCTTCCATCATATTTCTTTCTTTTCCTTCCCTCTCATCCCTGCTAAGCTTCTCTACTTCTCTTTCTTCATTTTTCTCACCTCCCCCTCTCCTCCTGTTCGCCGTCAGCTGAATAAAGGTTAATGTATTCACTGTCGGCAACAAGAATTTTTCATTTTTTCCCTCTTTTAATATTCATACTGACATTTCGTCTTAAGCAAACACACATAATCCTCTCTGTAATTCTACCTTACGTTTATAAATTTAGTTCAGTAATTTTATCATCATGACTGTTTATTGTTTCATTATCTGGATTTAATTATTTACCTTTGCTGCTATTCTCACTTTCACATACACACCCTCTTTCTTCCTTTCAGACACATTATCCTCCCCACTGTCTCGCACATACACACAAACGTGCGCCCTGAGATGGTGTACAGAGTGTCCTGAATCACACGTTGCTACGGCAACAGCGCGGCAACACATCAGAGAGATGGAGAGAGAGGGCGAGAAAGAAAAGAAGCAGAGCAGTGAGATCTGAGGAGCAGAGAAATGGATTGATAAAGACAAGGAAAGAGGGGCAGAGAGACAGAGAGAGAAAGAGAGGAGAAGAAGAAAGGAATAGAGGTGAGAGGGAGGGGTAGTAAAGAAAAGAAATGCGGAGTGAAGGAAACAAGGAGGAGAGAAAGAAAAATAAAAAAGAAGAAATCTTTTTGTGCCAGTAAAGGATTGAAACTGAAATGAGAACAAGAGAAGAGAAAGGAAAAAGAGACCAGATACAAGTGGTATATCCTGTTTTACGTCTTGTTTTTCAGTTATTGAAACATGTCTGGTGTTGTGCTCACATAAAAACAACCAAACCAGTTTAAGATTATGAATGTCAACAAGCATTAAACGCAGCTTAATTGATCTCTTATAGCTGGGAACAGATTAAAGATTATGGAAGACTACACTGTTTCCACCAACATACACTGTTTTGTTTAGTCTTGGCGTCAAGGAAGGAACATATTGAATGAATATGGAGAAATCACACTGGGTAACAGATAGGCTGTGAATGTAACTGTGTCCCTAAAACCAAAACCCAAACAAAAAAACTGAAATCGGATGAGAACTCAAATTCTCACACGTCCCTGTACCGAAACAGAATTGGGTTTTTGCCAACATAAAGCTACAACCTTGCTGAAGAATAAAGTAACTAATATTATTTCATTCATAGCTCATCTCAGTTTGTTGTTTTGATGGTTTCAGTAGTCCCAATTCCAGGTGTAAATGTCATAAATGTTAAAGCATAATCTTAATAAGAAGGATGGGCAGTGACCCAGCTAGGACAGGTTCGCATGTTCCAAGTGTTGTTCGCATGTTCCAAGTGTTGTTCGCATGTTCCAAGTGTTGTTCGCATGTTCCAAGTGTTGTTCGCATTCTCCCTCGTTTGTTCGCACGCTTCCTCGTTTGTTCGCACGCTCATTCGTTTGTTAGCATGCTCCATGGGTTGTTCGCATGTTCCATGGGTTGTTCGCACGCTCCCTCGTTTGTTCGCATGCTCCCTCGGTTGTTCGCACGCTCCCTCGTTTGTTCGCACGCTCCCTCGTTTGTTCGCATGCTCCCTCGGTTGTTTGCATGCTCCATGGGTTGTTCGCACGCTCCCTCGGTTGTTTGCATGCTCCATGGGTTGTTCACATATTTAGGATCAGATTCTGGCTCAAACATGTTCAGATGTATCTGAGAAGTTTATATATTGGGTACATTTTCTTCTCTTTACTGCTTATCTTCTTGAGTAGCGGTTCTCAACTTTTTTCTGCGTCCCCTATGATCAGAATAATCACTGTTATGACTCTTACTCACATTGAGCTCACTTCTATTGTGAATGCAATAGTGAAAATAAACTATTTTCCTATTTTTAAACATTTTTAAACTATAAATCATGCAAAAAAATGTGCATGCTATGTCGTCCTTTAATAAGGCAAATAGCAGCTAGTAGTACCTTAATCCTGATACATTTCATAAATACACTGTATTTTTAAAATTAAAGAAAAAAAAACATAGAAACAAACCAAAAAAAGTGTGTTTCTAAACAAAACAATTGTAAACATAAACATGTAAACAGAGCGAGCGAGGTCAGCCGCGGTCAGCAGATGAGAACAAGAAATGACATCATGGAGGAGGACGCATCTGTTTGTTTGATCAGCACTGTTCCATGTGATCCGAGCATTCGAGTGTGTGTGTGTGTGTGTGTGTGCGTGTGTTTAGATGGATATGTAGATGGTCGGCAGCTGCTAATTAGCCGAGTGATTAAAAGAACATGATGCAACGGTGAAATAGTTCACACATTCATACGCACAAAGACTGTCAAATTCATACAGACTATTCATCAAGACCAACACACACACACACACACACACACACACACACACAGATGGCAAATGACGTTGAAGGACATTAATTTGGATGAGTGGCCTCTGTTGGCTGTGTGTGCTGACAATGATAATACACACACACACACACACACAGTGTAGTTAAACTAATGTACTTACGAGGACCTTCAATAAACCCTAACCTTAAATGGATTAACCATGTTCAAATCTTCACCCAAATCCCAACTCCTACACCTGTTCTCATTTTGGGGGATTTTCTTATTTTTATATCCTTGTAAAGTAGAAATACAACACACACACTCTCACACACACACACACACACACACAGCCTTGATCCTGTGTTTACCAGCAGCTCTGTCTCAAGGCCAGGATTGATGTAGTTGAGGTCAGCTCACCGCTCTCCTAAACATGTGAAATGAAACTGTAACGCAGGGCAACAAAACTGAAGGTTATACAAACTAAAACACGATATAGTCGTGTGAATATAATCTATTTTTGTACACAAGAAAACCGAAGAAGCTGGAGTTTTGATTTATAAATTGGTCATTTCTTAAAATAAAGAACATTTTTTACAGATGATGCAAATAATATATAATTACAAATGAAGTGAAATGACCAAAAACAGGAAGTTGCACTTCTGAAAGTGGTGCAATGAGAAGAAGTTCTTATTCCACTTCTTCAACCTGTTTTCATACATGTACCATTTGAAATATTTTGTACATGTAGGTCATTTTGAAAGGTCAAAATGTTTACGCTGATGGAGTGTGAAAACGTTTTCTCTCCATATCCCATCTACGCTGCTGCCACAATGATTGATTGTATTGATATTTTTAACTTTTATTCTTGTGAAGCACTTTGTGAATTTTGTGGCTGTGAAAGGTGCTACACTAAATAACCTTATTATCATTATTATTATCATTACTCTTATTATTATTTTGTCTCATCACAATGATCTTTCTGTCTTTCCAGGTATTGGTTATGCCTCCATAGTGATCGTTTCCCTGCTGAATATCTACTACATTGTCATCCTGGCCTGGGGTGTCTACTACCTGTTCCAGGTAGGTTTTTTGAAAAAAAACAACAACTTAAATTGTAGTAATGTTAAATTATTTTAATCAGAGTTCTGATTCATGACTCTATATACTGGAAGGATATCGTTGCAGCCATTATTGCTCCAAAAGAAAAAACAAACACAGGAAAGATTAATATCCATATCGCCAACATCTCGTCATGCGAGTCCGGGGCTGTGAACTATCAGTCCAGCAGATCTCAGCAAGATTCTGCTCAGAGGCTTAAAATCTGGTGGCAGATTAATGAATAAATTAATGAATGCACCATTAACTGATGGAATAAGTAATGTCATGACAAATAAGTTACTTGAGCTGCTAAAACAACAATTGTATCAGGTTAAAGTTTGCCGTCTCTAGTGTCCCATAGTATGAAGATCAGCACTGTCATGGCCTTTGTTTTTCTCATGGAAAAAAAGTGCGTGTGTGCACATATTGTGTGGGCGTGTATGTTTGCATATGTCATGTCAAAGCATGCAAGATTCATATCAAAAACTTCTAAGCCTACATGATGAACAGTAGAATCAGTGGTATTGTTATTCATTAAACACCTGCCAGCAAATCAGGAGTGAGCATGTCCCATAGCTACGTACGCATGACTCTTTTTTTTGTTTTTTTTTGTGTTTTTTAGTGTTTTCAGCCAGAGCTGCCCTGGGCCAAGTGCAAACAGCCCTGGAATACCGATCGCTGCATTGAGGACACCTACCGCAAGAACAAATCCCTTTGGCTGGCTGCCAACATCACCAACTTCACCTCCCCCGTCACCGAGTTCTGGGAGTGAGTTACATAAAAGCACAATGCTCACTTGCATAACCGTGCAAATTATAATGTTATTTGACACGAGAAATATTCACTAAAAGTGAAGTTAACATATTTGATAGTGTTTTGCAATTTTAGTGGTAATCTACCATTTTGTAAGCCAAGGCTAATATTAAGAAACTTAATACAGAGGCTTAGTTTTGCTTTGATTTGATTGGCTGATAGTCAGATTGTAAAGACACATTTGGAAAACAGGAAAATACCAAGGGCTCTCGGCTTCTTAGGTTTTATATTCTGAAATATTTAGTGGTCAGCGTGGTTAAGTGATGCACGCCAAAAACGGCTTATTCAGTTGTCCAAAGGACACAGGAAGTAGCTGACGCATCAGTAAATATTGTCATTAAACACATGGGCGCTCACACACCCAACCCCATACAGAGAACAATGAATTATTTGAAATGAATGAATGCATATCTGCCTTCATCTGTGACACACACACACACACACACACACACATGCTTAAAGACGTCTGTCCTTTACTTTGCAGACATAACGTTCTGGGTATCACCAATGGTATAGACAACATTGGTTCTATCAAATGGGACCTGGCTCTGTGTTTACTGCTGGTTTGGGTCATCTGCTTCTTCTGCATCTGGAAGGGAGTCAAGTCCACTGGCAAGGTAAATGTGTGCCTGTTACCTTATACTGTTGTTTTTGCACTGTTGTGCTGGAACACAACGTTGTACCGCATGAACTTTCTAACCTGAAAAAAAAAACCTGCCAGATTTTTTTTTTTTTTTTGTATCATTACTGTATTGTAATAACTGCTAGAAACAAGATGATGCTCATATGATCATCTTTTATGACACTGCGGTCTGACTAAAAGAACAATAGAGTTCTATGTTCTGACTGCAGGAAGGTTTTATAAAGGCCTCAGGGAGCTGTGGAAGTGGCAAATGCATGTGCTTGTAATGTTATGGGTCTAAATCCCTTATTTTCTGTTTATTATTACAGAAATAGAACAATCCCATCTTTAAGGACAAACAGCAATCATATGCACAATCGCACAGTTCTGTATTATATTACATATTATTTGATTTGACAAGACTTGATTCTTCAAAATGAGCTGTACAAACTTGTGTTTATCAAGAGAGCTTCCATTTAGCTCTTGTATTTCCTCAGATTATTTGGCCCAGATCTACTGTTACATAAATCTAAATTAATGCAAACACATAGTTTCATAATATATTCCCAAAATTCGGTATATTTACTAAAAATGAAGGTTTTTGGCAGGTTCTTCTGCTGATCAGGAGGGATCACATGTGGTCTTGCTTTTTATGGTTTAGGTTGAAACATCTATATTTGAAAGTAATAGTCTGATGATGTGAGGATTATTGTTATGTATGAAAATATATGTATATCTCTTAAAAACAGGTCACATTGTGCACAAATGCTACTGCAGCTACAACTACTCCCCCTGAGACAAGAGGCGGCTCAATCAATCCCAGACTACCCTTTTTTTATGGCCTCAACACTCTCTATTGATTAGTCTGGCTTGATTTATGTTCTCTGGTTGCTTCAAGTTGTAGCTCTGGTAATAAAGTCACTCATACAAGGCCAAGTGTGGTCACTGCTCTCCAGATACTGATACACTGCAAACGATTGAAAGGGCAGTTTGTGTTAAGTTCCTGCCAATATTCATAACTATAAATATCGCATTTATCACCTATATTCTCATGATGACACCAAGATAGTAGCTAATAATTCACATCAGTGTAATTGACCAGCTCATTTATTCCCCTCAAATGTTTTTAGTTTATTTCCATAATGTGTGACTTTTGCTTTTCTGCATTTGCAATCTCTCTCAGGTGGTCTACATCACAGCCACGTTCCCATTCATCATGCTCATCGTGCTGTTGTTTCGTGGTGTGACACTGCCGGGTGCTTCAGCAGGCATCCACTTCTACCTGTATCCCAACCTCACTCGCCTGCAGGATCCAGAGGTAGGTGTCCTTGGGCTGTAAAACCCATCATTGGGTTCCTGTTATAGTTCCTCCATTCCTCCACCAGTCTAGCTGACATCTGTGTAGGCTGCTGTTGTACAAGAGAAATGTATGTTTGGCTCTCTGATAGATCCATCTAGTCCATATGAGTGTTACCCACGACTTAAATTCCCCCTAGCGTATCAATACTCATGCCCTTGTGCCTCCCCTCATCAGCAGGCCTCAGCCTTTCTGTCCCCACTCTCTCCCCCTACTTGACAGGTGTGGATAGACGCTGGCACCCAGATCTTCTTCTCCTATGCCATCTGTTTGGGCGCCATGACATCCTTGGGGAGCTACAACAAGTACAAATACAACTGCTACAGGTGAGGCGTCAGTTTTCAGTGAGGGGTTTAGCGTTAGGGGAGAGAGGGATCCTTGTGTGTTCATTAACAAATCCTCCTCATGACATATGTGTGACATAGGGACTGTTTGCTGCTGGGAGCCCTCAACAGTGGTACCAGTTTTGTGTCTGGCTTCGCAATATTTTCCGTCCTGGGCTTCATGGCACAAGAGCAAGGGGTGGACATTGCTGATGTGGCAGAGTCAGGTACGAGGGTTTTGAAAAGGCGGCAGTGATGGTGGGCGCTGCTTCCTGGTTAAAAAAAAAAAAATTAAAAAATAAACAACAGTTATTACTAAGAAAAACAGCAACGAAACCCAAAAGAGAAATAGCCAATACATTGCATTTCGAATTGAATCGTACTTTGGAATGAAATGGATCCCTGATTAATTACAAATGACGGCATCAGACTATGGACGTTTCCGCAATCAAACACTCCTTGACAAAAGCAGAATGTGAGACAATATGAACATATTTGGATCTAGTTGTTAGCGCATCATTCGAGTTGGATGGATTAGTGCTAAGAGAGAGTCGTTGGGAAAACTGATTCCGCTTTTTTTTTTTTTTTTTGAAGAGAAAGAGTTACAGACATTGAGATTACGAAAAATAAAGCTAGAAGTTACAAATAGGAATATCAGTGCATCTTGTGCCAGTGTGCTAGCTTCAAAATGCTATCAGAATTTTGGTTTTGAGATGTTTTTTTTCTAAGTCTACGTGACCTGACGTCACCATTGTTGTGTTTCCTGTCTATTTTAGTGACATATTGGCATTTGGGGTTATTGGCTGTTTCAAAAGTCATTCTTAGCATCTAAAACCTGCGACTGTACCTTTTTTATACTGCCTGTTAGGGCCCTCAGACATGAACTATAGTACCTAAATCACAAAACATTTGTATTCATGGATACGTTAGACTGGGGTGGTTTTGAAAAGCTTTCATGCAACTGTCAACATCTTTTCTGTGGACTACAGTGTATATCTCTTACAGTATACAATAATACTGGAACCGTATGACAGTGTATATTTATTCTACAAGGCTGAAAATGCAACTCTATGTTTGTAAGGTGAAAAAGCTCAAACTGAGTTTAAGATTAAAGTCATGCCTTTTCAATAGAAGCACACAAGGATTGAATTTATACTAGCCTTTAAAAAAACTCAAAGTAGATAATAGAGTTCTGTTGAATTATTCTTTAAAAGTAAAAGTAAGACTAATGTGTTTTCACCCCAACAGAGAAAGCAGATTTTTATAGAATTAATTCTTTGGCTTGTTTGTAAAGTTTTTGGGCGACATATTTTACATGTGTAAGACACACAGCATCTTGCCTGACATCAAATAAGACACAAACTTGGAAGTTGTCTTTTTTTTTTGCTTATAACAGAACAAAAAAAATATGATCAACATCAAGTGTTTTTGTGAAACTCAGGATTCAGAATGAGGAAATCAAATTCTGCAGCAGTCTGCTTACTTGAAACACTTTTCATGCTGCCAGCCCAGTTGATACGAATATTGGACCATTCTGTACTTTACGATTTACATCCAGTACCAAATTAAATCTGCAGGGTTTGCAGAATCATCCAATATCAACGTTGTGTTTGGCAAGTGGGTTGATGCTCCAGACGTTATCAAAGAATAGAAGTGGTATGTTAGGAGGAGGCTAGAAAGAACCTCCTTGAGGTCATGGCACATGGATCTCTAATGAAGAGATAATGAGCATAAGAACAGAGCAGGTCAACTAGACAGCAGGACATGTGTTCATACTCCAGCTAGATCATTAAGCTTTGACAGGTTAATATCCTGCCAGGTAAGACAGTTCTTTCAGAAGTTCAGGAACATCACAAGTGAGTCTGCCTTAACTGCGGCTGCTTGATTTTGATGTATGCTTATCTGCATGAGAAAATGTGCTGACCGAATACACAGAGAATACAGTGTGGTTTTCACATTGCAATGCAAGCACACATGTATGGCTTCTGTTGACTCAATGAAGTGCTGAAAAGAAGAAACAAATTATGTTTTGTACAGTAATGACTTAACACATTGTATGATGTGGATTGCTTAAGGTTGTTTGATTAGCGATTTTGCTAGCATTTCCCCTCTCAGGGAATGGAAGTTGGTACTATATTTTTTTGGAGTCATCGCGGTGTTTGGTTGGATGCCTTGTCATAATTCGCAACAAAAACTGAACATACCTCCATATGTTGCTATCAGCTGCAATTCTGTTTTGCTGTTACGGCTGCTTCCTTGTTTCTTGACTTCTGTTTTGCAGTTCCCGTTATAGCACCAACGTCAAATTAAACCTTTAGAAAAACAAAACAAAAAAAGCCTTTGCTTTTTATTTGGCATCCCAGTTTACATCTGCTGCTGTTTTGCAACAGTCATTTTGCATTCCTCATAGAAAGGATAATGCTTAATTCAGTTCGGGATGCAAAATGACTTGAGTGAAGTAGGTGTTGACTAATTATTTGAGAAAACAAAGATGCGCTTAATTCACCTTTTTTATGGAAGTTGATTGTCTCCGTGTTTAAGACTTTCAGCAGACAGGAAAAGTGAATTAAACGCACCCTTAGCAAGTTAGATATTTTATAGAATTTCCAAATGTGTTTTTCTTGCAATGTTTACAGTGGTTTATGGTTTTACCTGCACACAACACATCTACTAGTTATGCTGTCAGATGTCTCTCATGGTATATTGTTATGTTCTTTATTATTGCTCTATTTTTCCTTCTTTTTTAATATTGAGTTTTTCTCATAATGTCTCAATGTAAATCATATGGACTAGTTTCATGTAAGTGCATACAGTTAGTTATGTATCATAAGTAATATTTTACAAAGTAACAGGTAAGTAAAGATGTGTGTTTGACATACTTTATCTGTCTAGACCTTGTTTTTTTTAGTACACACACGCATATGTTCGCAGTATTGTAGCTCAGGTTTGATCGTGCATTCCTATCTGCTTTTGCGTCTGAATTATTTGGGACTTTTTCTTCCCACAGGGATGTAGATCAGATAAGCTTATCACATGATACTAATGTTGCCTCCCCCCCACACCTCTCTGTCTGCTCCTACCCCCGCCCCCCCTCCTCTGCAGGTCCAGGCCTGGCTTTCATTGCCTACCCCAAGGCTGTAACCATGATGCCTTTTCCTACAGTCTGGGCAATTCTCTTCTTCATTATGCTGCTGCTGCTTGGCCTCGACAGTCAGGTTAGCAGAAGCACAAACATTCACACATTAAACTGCTGTTATTTTTCCTCTTTCAACCTGTCCATCAGATTGAAGTGACATTATTTTAGCTTACTTTAAGATTTAAAGACTCGGGTGGGTATTTATTTCAGATATTATACTTCTGCTTCTTTTGAACATCTTAACACAGCTGACAGAAGCCATTTGTTTATAAGCTACTCATTGCTAAAAGTCTGCGTCAGGCAGAATGTATACAGTAATCCTTTTTATACATTCAGTCAGTGTATGAAATTGTCAAATCCACTTTGTAGCACAAAAGAAGAAAATAGAGGAAATGTTAAGCTTAACCTCCACAAGTCTCTCCATGAAATCTGCTGCTCCACCTGTGCTAAACAAAAATTCGATGAGAAGCAAAAGATGTAGAGCAGGTAATGTCGTCGGCGGATCGGCATCCATCCTGTGTCTCTGTGTCTCTCTGTAGTTTGTGGAGGTGGAAGGGCAGATCACATCACTGGTGGATCTGTATCCGTCCTTCCTAAGGAAGGGTTACCGCAGAGAGATCTTCATCGCTATCGTCTGCTGCATCAGCTACCTGCTTGGACTCACCATGGTTACCAAGGTAACGGCACCATGAAAGAAAATAGTCACCAGTAATCCTGACCTGAACATACTGCACGTAGCAACAATGTCAACATCAGTAAGCTGCCAGTACTCTTTCAACGTTGAGGAAATGGCAGCATTTGGAAAGTCTGTCTCTCATGATTACAGTAATATGAATGTGCACCGTACCCATTGATAATTATATGTATATACTGCAGCTGCTGACCTCATTTGAGGTTGAGCTCAATACAGCAGGAACAACAATGTTCAGACAACTATTAGTGTCGGTCCCCAGGGAGTCGACAGGGGTCTATTTATACTGTCAAGCCGTGAGAACTTCTCTTCTGGTATTAATAGATAGATCTGACTTAGCTTTTCCAAATCTTTCTCCTCCTCTTCCTTCTCTTCTATTTCTGTCTCTTGTCATTTTTTTTCCTTGATTCTCATCATGTGTGACCCTGTTCCTTGTTTCTCATACCATCCCTCTCTCTATTTCTTTCTAGCCCCTAAATTAAGCTAAGTCACATTGAATTATACAGACACATCATTGTAATGTATCATTCAGCTAACACCTGCCTTGTACCAAAAGACTGTTTTCATTGCAGTTTCACTGAGTGATGAAGCACAAAAGCATGTAATCAAGTGTCATAAATATAGGTTCTTTTTTCCACGAGACGTCCAAAATGTCTCAAAGAAAAGCACACATTGCTGTTAGCTATCCGTATCTTCACGCACAGTTCAGTTAGCACGAATTAGCTTGACATATTTTCATAGGAAGTTCCTATAATAAAGAAAAAGTTGGAAGTTGGTTGCTCTGTTCAAGTTCCGTACATTCGTACATTTTTTGCAGGTGCTAATAATCTGAACTAAAGAATGATAACATACATGCTATCTACGTTCCCAGTTCTGATTTTCATTCAAAATGTCAAACAAAAATGATCTCCGCCCTCATTCAGTCACAGGATTTTATTTGTATTTTATTTGAGTACTTATCTTCCTTATTGAAACCTGACGCCTGCATTACCCACGATGCAAGTCAACCTCCGACAGATACTGGCTAACGGTGGCTAATGTGGTTAGCCTCAGGCAGAGATGAGTAGTGGCTTCTTTCTAAATGCACACCCCAAACTCGTAACCTTCAGCCCCGACCGACGCTGACTCGAGTGACATTACTTGAGGTAACTTATCTGAGTTTTTGCAGCTAGAGTCACAAAATATTCCCCGACACCTCGATGTTTACATGTTAAATCAGTCGAGTTCCCGGTTAAGTCCTAAACTTTTAAATGTCTGCAGGTTGAATCACTAGTTTTACATCAGATACGATACAGTGGCGCAAAACAGACTTAATTCTGTACATTTAGTGGGAGTAATTCAAACTCTGTCCTTCTTATGGTCCCCCTTCCATCTTTCACTCCTCCCTCACCTCTCATATCCTTTCTATCTTTTACTTATTTACCTACACTGTATTACTCTATTCTAGCCTCCCAGCCTTCTTTCTGATCTCACACTGTCTTCTCCCTCTCATTCTTTTTTTTTTTTTTGTCCCAACTGCCTCCCTCGCTTCCTCATCCTCTACTGTTCCCATGACAACATCTTTTTATGGCTGTGGTGGCCTGGTTCAAGTTTAGGATTCCCATGATGAAACAGTTTTCACACTGAACACACACGTGAGCACAGAGAGACGTGGACACACAGTTGCATTCTCACGTGCAAAGACCATCGGCTGCTCACATTTAGTCATGTTTAGTCCACCGTGTTCAATTATTATTTGATGTTTAAAGAACTATATGAATAATGCACAATCGTTTGCAGTTTTAGTAAGTATTCCTGTAGCTCAGTATAGGAAATATTACCTGAAAAGAAACATGTGATCATTCGAAACCTATTTGTGTTTGTCTCTCTGCAGGGTGGCATGTATGTTTTCCAGCTGTTTGATTACTATGCAGCTAGCGGTGTGTGCCTTCTGTGGGTGGCATTCTTTGAATGTATAGCTGTTGCCTGGGTTTATGGTGAGTACCAGCTTTCTGGACAAATGTATTGCATATCTCGCAATGTACTCTCACCTGGACAGCACAGTCTGAGTTTATTTATCTATATTAGTGCTGTTGCTTTTTTTTTTACTAAGTTTTATTACCAAAGGTAATCAGAACACGTGTTGCTGTCTTCACAGGCGCTGATAATTTCTACGATGCGGTTGAGGACATGATTGGCTACAGACCAAATTCCTGGATGAAATGGAGCTGGACTGTTATCACTCCTTCACTGTGCATGGTAAGTATCTGCAGCTACTACCACAATCACATGATGATGAGATGTATGTTATAGCATAGCATGTTTAAGCCAGTTATAAAAATGTAAAACTATCATGAACACGTACCCAAACATTTCTTCCTCTTCCTCTCCAGGGCTGCTTTATTTTCTCCTTGGTCAAATACAAGCCATTGAAGTACAACAAGGTCTACGAGTATCCTGATTGGGCCGTCGGATTAGGCTGGACTCTGGCTTTGGCATCCATGATCTGCATCCCCATGGTGGTTGTCATCAAGATTATTCAATCTGATGGGCCGCTTATTGAGGTGGGTGGAGTCAGGGGCATGTTGATGTAGCCATCTGCTCGTTAGCTATTTATAATCATTGCCTGAATGGGGAAAAAAAAACGCCCCTTGAATACAGATTTTGTAGGTTTTTCTTGTATGTATTTGGTTTTTAAGCTTACATCTTGTTCCTTCCCTATATTTTGCTCCTTCTCTCCTTCATTTTTTTTTATTTGGCTCATTCTCTCGTTTCTTTTCCTCTTCCCTTCTCTAATCCGTCCTTCCTTCCTGCAGAGGATTAAGGCGGTGGCAGCCCCAGTTCGCGGCGGAGCCAGTTCCCGTCCTGCAGACCACCGTGGCCCCTCAGACCTCACCTACCCGCTGGACCCCAACGGGAACAAGGGTCTGATGATGAAGGCCCCAACCCACACCATTGTAGAAACCATGATGTAAAGGAATGAGGTGGAGGCTCTCCATGAGATCGCTCTCCTCTCCTCTCTTGTCCTCTAAAATGCTTCTAAGGCTAGCTAGCTTTCTGTCTATCTGTCTGTCTGGTGGACTGAAAAGGGTTTTAAGGAAAAAAAAAAAAAGTTCACGTTTCAAATCTTTTAGGAATACTATGGAAGTAGTTTGCTGTTGGTGGTTTTCTTAAAAGGGTAGCTATCACATTTCAAATCTATTTCTGAATTACTCACAAGGTTTTTTTTCCTATTTGATGTAACTATATCTCCCAATATTGTCTTAGCACCAGACTCTGGTCCTATGCTGGTAGTTTTTGTTTCCCAGCTACTTTTACAGACAACCAGACATTGTTCTAAAAAAAAAAGGACCACAGTGGTTATCGAGTCTTTGGAATCAAACAGCCTTTTGTAGCCACAATATGAAAAAGTTTTCATACACTGATCATTGATCATCAAAATAGATTTTTTTTTTTTTGGAAGTTCTTGGAAAACATCTCTTTGCTTGTGACGCTATGTACAGGGTGCACTTATCTGAAGGCATGTGCCATACAGTAGGGTTCACCTTTGGTTTATTCTGTTGCACTGTGTTCAGTAGTGAGCCTGTTGGGATGAAGTGAACGATCGAGGCACTACAAATACCGCACTATTAACTTAAGTGTTTTTCTTTTTTCTTATTTTTTTTTTAAACATATCACAATTAGACAGGGCATTAAGTGGCATTCCCCCATTTCAGTCATCAGAAATTCTTAAACGTATCTTGATATTGTCTCATCTGCACTTGCAGAAATATGACCAGACTTTGCAGACCTGCCACAGGAAAAGTGCCCCAAAATCCCCAAACTTTTGTTTTTGTTTTTTGCAGTTCAAATTAAGTGACAAAACTCACAAGCAAACATCCAAAAGCTGCAGTCACCAACGTTAAATGCTTTCCTTGTTGGATTAATAACCATAAGCATGCTACAAATTTCAAATTTCAACTTGTGTGGGGCCACTAATACACAACATTGCCTGGTGCAGCTAGAAAAAAAAAATCTAATTCTTGAAGTGTAACTGACACAGCCATCATAACCAATGACCCTTATTAAACCAGGATCCTGGTTCTTAAATGCACCTTAGCACAAATATCCCCATCTTCCATAGCCATAAACTATGGATCAAAGAGAAAACTAGCACTGAGACTGCTTTGGGGAAATCTGCTCCTGCACAAAGAGAGAGGTATCTGAAAGGATTTGAAGTGTGGAGGTTGAACCCTTGAGTGTGTTGTCTGTGGCGTACTGTACAGTAGTAGCTAATCAGTCTATCTATATCTATCTCTCTATCTATCTTTCTCTGTCCTAGACCAGTTTACAGTACATTAGTGACTGCAATAGGCACTCTTGGCTTACAATTTTGGATTTGATTTATTTTATTTTCTACAGAGGAAGTTACATTATTATTAGTTTTTCCTCTGTCAGTGTTTAGATTTTTTTTTTATTAAGTCTATAATGTTATTGGTATTCACTATTGATGATAATTACTGTAGTTTTACATAGAAGATTTCATCTTCTTTCATCTGGTGAAAATACTAAGCTATTATACAAATCATACATTTACAGTGGCAGCCATTGTAGTATAGTCCCCATCATTCATTTTCCTGCCAATAATTCCGTCTTAAACTCCTCACAAACAAACAATGCAAACGATTTTTTCCCAAATATTTCCTCTTGTAGTGTGTGTGGGCGGGTATGGGTCCATTGTTCAACGAGCAGTTCACTGTACAGTGAAAAAAATGGGAATTCTACAATGGCTTCATCTGTAAGTTTGTAGGTGTTCGGTGGTTATAGCTTTTTTTTCTTTTTCTTCTGTAAATACCAGGGGACAGTATTTAATTTGGATAAATCAGCCAGACAGGGCACTGTAGCCGAGCTCAAAGCAACCATTGGTTTGATGACACCCCCCCAACCCCCAGTGTCGGACTGTCGACTGAGTGTCATGTGAAATGTGGCAGCTGGCTTTGGTCAATTTTTCACAGTCACCGTGTTGCATCACCTGACTTAAAATGGGAGATAAAGAGCTTAATTTTAAATAAGTTAGAGTGAATTTGAGTTTTATAGCATAGCAGCAATAAATTAAACAAAAAAACACAATTGAAATAATTCTATAAATGCTTGATAATATAGTGTTGAGTCATCATCATGTTGACAGGTTAATATGGCTGCCATTGATAACCAGCTGGCATCCATTTATATGGTGAGAAAATGTGCCCTGAGAGACTCTGGCTGATTTTAACAAACATGAAACAACTACGTTACATTCTTCATGGTAATAAAGGGCCATAATGTTGATGGTGTCAGAACTACAAGCAGACTCTTCTGCTGAATTCATTTTAATATGTCTGTGCAACAAGGGGTTTCCCATGATGCATCACCAGTGACCATCCACTAAAGACCTTCTTTTATGTACTGTATAGCTGCTTTAACCCCCACCCCCTCCAAAAAAAAAAAAAACAGAGAATCAGACTTGTAACTGTGGGTGACAAAGAGCCGACTTTTAATAGCAACAATCAAAAAACATCACAATGGTTCTTTGTCACAAAAAAAAACTTCACACCTTTTCTGCCTATTTTATCCACAATCAAAAGCAAAGAAAAAACAGTACAGAGAAAGTTTTTATTGCAGCTTATTTGTATAATTCGGATTTCATATCAAAAGATGAGGCCAAAATAAAAACACTGCCATCTTTTTATTCAGGTATCTCACTGGCCTCCAAAACATATATCACAACACTGTCAAAACACCTACAGCTTCAGCCGAAAGCAGACATATTAAAATAGATCAAGATGTTAATAAACCATTCCTGCTCATCAGATATACAACTGTACAATATACATGCAACGCAAATACTTGACCAACAACATTACATCAGACGTCATCGTGAGACCAGGGCCTCATTTTATGTTTCATCATAGCTTTGATAAGTTTTTGTCTTCATTTATCTCATTTTTTTTCTCTCAAATAGAATAAAATAGTTCATATCATTAAAAGGGATTTGCGAAAACCAAATCCACAGTGGACATCTATTTTCATACAATTACAAACTTTTCCTATATAAGTCGTCTTTGTACAGCTATGCTCCCATTGCAGACTCCCCATTTTAATGCAGTTGCAAAGCTTCATTTTATTCTTAGACTTTTGTACAGATATGGTTCCCGATTCCCCCCCGAAGGATCTTTGCACCGTTATGAATTATGTATGAAAACTAGAGCACATATGGACAGTTTCGGTCTCTAGGTTGTAACACAGGTTGATCATTGCTAACATGCACAAATGGATCATTTTAATTAACTGTGGAGATTTCAAGAAAAAAGTCGTCAATATCAATGTTGTAAATTAATCTTTATTATCTGCTGCAAAGATTAAAAACACAGACTTACAGAAAATGAGTTGAAGCCATTCGAATCAGGCCAAAACTGACTAAAAATGCTCCTTGGTGTTAAGATCCTTCTTTTGTTGGGGAATCTTGGGTCATAACATGAGTAATGCCGTTGTTTATTTGGTTTATTCTGCCTCGCTGTGTATATTTACAATATGTACCAGTCCCTCTGCCTTCTTACACTCCCCATCGGTTAGCCTTCGTAAACCTTCTGTTGACCTAAGATAACCGATTTGTCTCAGAGATAATGAATTTGCAAGAGAATCGAAGCATTAGTGATGCACAAGTTTTTATCGCCGAATGTTGAAATGTGAAAGTCACCCTGCGGGTGAATGCTTCTGAAGATTTTAGTTTTTAGGGTGAAAAGAAAAGTTTCTTTTTTATTTTTATTGATCTTGTTTTATTGAATTCAGTAGTTTCTTGTTTTATTTTATTTTTTTGATTGTTTGTCTGTCGGTCACATTTGCCTTTTTGTATTCCAAATATATTGTATTTGAACCTCTGTCATTGGAGTAACATGTACAACTGTCAATCAAAAAACAAACAAAAAAAAAAAGCTGCAATTTGTTACGTGCAATACTTTGTAGAATACTTTTTTTTTCATGCTGTTTGTCCAAAAGGTGGTACTAATCTTTGAAGAAAGACAATAGCCTGTGAATTATTGACAAAGAAAATTTGAATTTCTTCAGGGTCCAGTTAAATTAAAACTCTCCACAGATGCTCTGCGGCGTGGAGAACTAAACCAAACTAAACCACTATTCCATCAAATATCTCTATATATTATACGTGGTTTGAAATGCACTGAAAATAAAATGATTACTAAACTTTGTCACATCAAACTGAATTTCTTAGCAAAATAATATTTTTTATTTTTGTGACAGACTAAGTTGCGAGTTTGTGAGGGGTATGAAAAACAGTAACACTGCCACTAAGCCCACCATCTTTCTACCTGCCTATACTTATCTCAGTACTGCTGTCAGACAGCTTCCCAAAAGCAACCCGCCACCAAAGTTCATCATTTCTAACCTGAAACACATTTAGCAAAATCCAAAAATCCAACCGAGGCTCATGAGTCTGATTTGCTTTCGATTGAACAAATACTTTGTAGGTTTGGCTGCTTTTGGGAAACCTGTCGCTGCAACAAAAGCAGTAAATCCAAGAAAAGCGAGATTATACCATATCAAATGTGGGCTTTTCTTTTAAAACCTGGTATGCAATTTTTTTGCATCCTGCTTGTTCAGACATTTTTATGTGAATCTGATTCCACTCCGCCAAACCCTGCAACCTCAGTGCTTTATCAAAGAAACTGAAAAACCAAACTACATCCACACAGGAACAGATAGCCTGATTTTTAAATCCCACGTTGCTTATATTGAGTTCATCATTGGTATGAAAACGGCACCATATCGATGTGATTCTCAATCAGATTGTCTGTTTCTCTAACATGGATGCAACTTGCGATTGTAGAGATGTGTCTTGTTGGCGATGTCGAAGTGACGCATTTGTTTTTATCACTGAAGTCACTATTAACATGGCTGCAAATGTAGAAAAAGGGGGCTCTATTTCCTCACAACGTCTTTAATGCAAAGATCTTTGTCCTTTTACTGGAAATTTTAAAAATATGTTGTCCTCACTAAGAAAATTACAAATACAGTGAAACCTAAACGTTTGGCTTTGACAATTCACAATTAGACTTATGAGGACAAAATTCTAACAATAAAAATTCTCCCTTTCATTTTAATAAAGTCAGCGCTAAGGCTTCTGGGAAATGGAGTCCTGTTCATCCTCCCCATCCTTTCTGTCATCAGACTCATTCTAATCATGGTCTCCAATGACACCGCCTCTGTCTCTCCTGCATTATACAGTATACCAGCCCTTCCTTTTTGAGAATGTACATGGGGAAAATGTTTTTTATTCTTGGTAAAGAAAAAAAACATTTTTAAAAGAATTTGAAAGGTTTTATTTTTTATTTCTATGGCCAACCTGTAAGCTAGTAAAAAAAAAAAAAAAAGACAAAAAATAAAATAAAAATATGTGTTTGAACAGGTTTTACTATGATGTAAAACTTTTTTTATTTCTTAATAAAAAATTTGTCTTCAGAAAATGAGCCTAGAGTTTTTTTTTCTACATTGTCAGCTGTTGTAAACATTCCCCGTCACACACACACGCACACACACACACACACACACACACACACACACACACACACGTGGATCATTCAAGTTCATTTTCCCAAATCATGGGACTTGTGTGACTAAATCCCCCCTGACAACATAATAATTTCTAATCCTACAAAGCCTGTAATACAAGATTTAAGGTATTCAAGCAAAAGCAGCATTCCAGCATATTCAGTACTGCCAGTTTTCCTTAAATAACAGGTCTGTAATGTAGATATGTAATCTGTAGCCTGATTAAATAAACTTTGGTGTGTGTGTGTGTGTGTGTGTGTGTGTGTGAACATAATGCAAGGCCCCGAAGGAAGTTAACAGTGCTGAATCATGACTAACTAAGTCAAGGGTACATATAACTATAATTTTATAGTTATAATGTCCTTTATTTTAACTGCAAATCCTAGCTCCATGTTCACATTTTAATTTGCCTCCATAATGATGTTAAAATACTTTCTTTTGTCTCATCTCTCTCTCTTTAGAGCACTAAACATGTGACACAACAACATTGAGTATTTTATGAATATGCACTTTCACTTGTCTCCTTGCAACAAAAAACATTTTATTTATATGATCTATAAAGTCTCTCTTAGTATAAATTACAGCAAATATATATTTGGCTTCAGGGATATTTTCTGCTGACATGATTGATCTTAATGCAAGCTGAAATAAAGTTTAGGACAAGCATGTTTTTTTTTAAAAATCCAAATTCATATTGACATATTAGATTTGCATGTATGTTATGGTATTTATGGTGGGTTTCAATGATTGCTTTGGTGATTGGTCCATCAAGAGGATTATACAGGTATATACAAGACATAAGACTGGTTTACTCTGTTTTACTCTTTAATCTGCACTTCTTTTGGGTAAAATTTCCCCCCCTTGAGAAATATATTTTTCCTGAAATTAAGGGCTTATGTTGGCTTTATGGTGGTATTACAACTCTCACAAAGCATGTGAAATCAATCCAACCTACGCTTACCTAACCAAACAAAATAAATCAAAACTGAAATCACCTAAGCTCTTAACTACTGAAAGCAGGAGAAAAACAGTACAAACAATTGCCTCCTAAATCAAGCTGCATGTTGTGAAATACGCTACTGGAAAAGGTTTCAGTTTATGGAATATTTTGACCCAAACATCCGTTTTACAACAGGGGAGTAAACCCTCAGACATGTTGCTGATTAATAGAAGCTGGGTACTGAATGCAACTACTTTTCCCAGACCGTAATTTTCTCTCAATAGCTGCGGTTACATGAGTTTTTTTTTTTTTTTTCCAAATCAAATCAACTGATGATTCCCATGAAAGCATTTACACGAGTGCCTCCATGAAATAAATGCTTCACAGTAAGTACTCTGAAAACACAGAGAGCTCTTTCAGGCACGGTTTGAATCCAGTCACAAGTCTCTGTTTGTTATTTTGTCTTGATTTACAGTATAAAAATTTTTTTTTTTAAAAAGTCGTACACAAATACAACCATTATTATTATTATGATTATTGCTCCCATGTGACCCAATAAAAGGTTGAGCAGGAACGTAGATGATGTTGATAGTTTTGCTGTTGTTGATGAATGATATGCATGTTATTATTAGTGCAGTGCGTGAGCTTTATATAGCTGACACTCGAGAGAAAGAAACACAACGCTGATATTTCCATTCTCTGCCTGCCAGCTCTAAGAATAGACTTCACTGCTGAGAATTTTTCTTTCCATTTCATCTTTTGGACAGTTTTTTGGCATTCACACAGAGCAAAAAGCAAAGACAAATGTGCATTTTTATTTTTATTTTTTTTTAAGATTCGTGTTTTGTGGTAGTTTCACCTTTTGTTCTGTTGTCAAAAATAGAAAGAAGCAGGAAATGGAAAAGGGCAGAACAAGATGTTTTGATCCAAGGATGATGCGGTTCCTTGGTGGAGGTCACAGAGACACCAGTTATGCATTTTTTAAATGAGTTTTTTTATGATTTTTCCTGTGTCCTCTCCCATTTGACATATTAAATTGCACTGTAGTTACTGTTTACCGCTGCTGTCCTGTGAATGCACATGTGCCTCCTCGTTTCTTGTTTCTTTTTCAGCAGGTTGTAGTGATAAGCTTCACCATTGCAGCTTCTGTGACCATGGCAACAAAGCTATCAGATCTAATATGCAACATACATAGTCTACTCTTTGGGATTTTTTTCTTTCTGATGAGCAGTGTAAACTTTTGATTATCTCGTTTTGCGCAAATAAACATTATTTATTATTTAAATGTGCTAGTTTACATTTAGCATATAGAGTGTATTGATCTTTTAATATGGTAAGAAGGTACAAAATACAGATGTTTGTGCAAATATGATAATGTGAGTGATTCAGACTAAAAACATTTTAGAAGCAGAAAAAAATGAGTCTCATAAACTAAACATTTTCTAAATAAAAGAAAAGGAATATTTTAACTCATCTGTTCATCGCATTTTTGATGGATGTCCGTTTCTGTTTTGGTACAAGCGCTCCCAATTTGCTTGGATGGTTGCTATAGGGACGCAGCTAAACAACTCTACCTATTAAACGTGTCTCTGTATTTGCTCAGTCATTCAGCATGTAGCCAAATCCTTTCTGTTTGCTAAGACTAAAACAATCTGCATGTGTTGGTATGTAGAAGTCGTTATGTGTGATTTATTCAGTCGTTGTAGGTTTCAGCTTGTCGTCAGGTCTGTGCTCAGCTTCAGTCACGTTGCTGGTAAAAGTGGAAAATCATGATGAAGACCTGTGATGCTCCAGAAACAGAGCTGCTTTTTCAGGGTTGGCTTGCTTGTGTTCATTGTATTTGAACTCTTTCTGTGCACAAATGTGTATGTAGTGGGCATTGGGCACTTTACTGTGTTACTCTTGTGTTCTCTCTGTGTGTGTGTGTGTGTGTGTGTTTTAAACCTGTTATGTAACAGTAGACTCTTGGGGATAATTAAGCCAGCAGAAGCAGAATGTAACGTACAGTGTACATATATACACAAAATAAAACATGTAATTAGCCGAGTAGGAAATACATGCACACACACACACAAACAGACACACTTTGCACATAAACAGGTGTAAACATGTATTACTTTTTTTGGAGTACTGTAGGCAAAACTGAAACCAGGTTCCCTGCACATTTGCAGATCTATAGTTTAAATTTAAGGCACTACTGGATTAAATTTCACTTTACAGTTAAAAAAACACCTCTGCATCTAACTCAGTTGAACCAACCTGTTTTAGCTCTGATTATTCTGATTGGTCAGCTCTTGGAAGTTGTCCCTCAGGCTCTTGTAGCCATGTCAACCAACCATGCAACAAACTATGGTAGTAGGATTTCACAATTTATTCTTGTTCTTGACTCGACTTGACTGTCAACTTCTCAAATATAGCCGTATAGCCAAAATCTGATAAGAAATATGTGAGTGGACAAAACATGGAGAAACCATAGCAACAACTTTAGCAACAAATACTGTTTTATGGGCGTGAAGAGTGAGTTGATGTAAGGTAGAAAAAATGATGCAAACAAAACATTCAGAGCAGGAAGCATTTCTGTATTAAAAGAAAACTTTTTTTCTTTTCATTTGTTCTTTTCAACCTGGATTAAACCTGTATTCTATTTATTGGCCAACAGGGGGCGACTCCAGTAGTTGCAAAAAAAGTGTTTATATGGAAGTCTATGAAAAAAAAGACCATATTTCTCCCAACAATCGGTAGTTTTAAGTATTTAATATAGCATAATGTTCATTTTATATTCCTATTTATAATCCAATAGACATGGTTATGTTAATTATGTATCATGACCCCAGATTTATTTAACCCAGACTATACGGATGAAGAGCTCAGAGAAATTAAAGAGTGGATGACGAGAGAAAAAAACAACAAAAACCTGGAAGTGAAAGGTAAGAAAAAGTTTTATTTCTTTGTAGGGATCCTTTCCATAATGTTGTCAGACACTTATAATAACAATCTGAGCCTGTCAAAAACAAGTAGCTTTAGCGGACGCACATTGACGGGGCGCAAAACCAAAGCGTTGTCGCTCAATACTGGGCTAGTTTTGAAAATTGTTTTCCCCTTTAGTCACTTGAACATAAAATTATGGGAAAATAGGTTTGAAAAATCCTGATGTTCCCCTTTAATCTCAAGTCATGGAACTCCGACAATGTTTAGCGTCGATATCCAACATCATAACAGTATATAGACTAAAACGACAAAAAGTCTTTAACGTTCACACAGAAATTACAAATGACAACATAAAATTAGACATTTTATTTTTCTTATTTTCAATCTTTTCTCATGTTCTTCTCAAAAAGAGAAGTATAGTGGTACACTCGTTGTTTCATAGAAAATGAAAAAAACAAACAAAAACAAAATGACAACGACAACAAAGTTATACATTATATATTTTTTGTTTTGTATTTTCTTTCCCACGTTTCGGGGAGTAATATTGTCATAGAAAAATACTATATTACATAGAATAGAACTTTACACAATCTGAGAAAAAAAAAGAAAATTACACAATATCAATGCATACATTATCAATGGCCCAATCCGGAATCGCAGAAATGTTTTAAAAACACTTTATCGTGATTTTTATTCAAGACGTTCTCATGTTAATGCTAATGCTAATGCTATAGATGTGAACCAAAAAAAAGTTAGTTTGGAAAATATCAAATAAAACATTGTTGCATATTTAACTTACTAACAAGTTACCTGCAAGTACTTCCTTAACTTACTGTTAAACAGTTTGGATGGTTGTGCAATAGTTTAACAACCAATATAATTACTAGTTAGCCGTAGTCGTGTGTTAAATATGCTACTAGCGTTAGCTGAATACTCTGGTTAACTGGGATGCTTCACTGTAGTTTTCTGTAGTTTTTTCTTTCTTGGTTAGTTGTAGCGATGCTTCATTAGTTTAGTAGTTTTCTATGTATATATAAAGTTGTTTAGCTGACTAGGTGCTATAGTTAGCTAGTGAACTGTCTGGGTAGTAGGCTAGGTTAAGCTAATGGTTAGCTGTTATCTGGTCAATAGGTACAGGTAATACAAAGAGAGAAATAAGTGAAATCTGAAATAACGTGATCTTTTTTTTTTTTTGATGTGTCGCCAAATAAAAACAATGAATGACTGATTGGCTTCATTGCACAATGCAAAATAATGCAGTAAAAAACACCATTAAGAGGAATAAAACTCATTCAGTGTCCCCGACCTGGCTTTAGTGGTCAGTGGTTTTTATCGATCATCCTCTTGGTCAGAAACTTTTTAAGCTTTAGGGTAACATGAACTGTTAACGTGAGTTTGTTTGGGTGCAGGAAGGAATAGCAGGCATGTGAAGCGCTTTACTGCATCTGATGACGTAATAAATGTCAGATTATGTAATAAGTTGTCAAATGTAATGTCATCTTTTTCATGCTTTGAGAAGATAATCACATCAGGCCACATCTACCAAAATCTAACTTAATAACTTTGGCCAAAAAAAAAAATCAATCTAAAGTTTTGATTTTTACATTTTTAACCACATAGTGTATATTATTCATTACAAACAGTTGCTGTATATATATATATAAATTATTATATTTTCTTACATACTAATCTGTGGGACATTTAACGATTCTGGATTGGGCTTTAAACTGACCTTTGACCCAAAAATGCATAGGAGTATGAATGACCATACATACATACATACATACATACATAAAAACCAACAGAACATTTTGGAAGGCTTTTCTCAGTATTTTGTCTTTTTCTTTTGTTGCTTTACAAAACATTTCTTTTTTTTTGGCCACTTGATATTTTTGTAAAAAACACCCAGACACGTTTGTTCCGTTGTACATGAAAATACTTACAGTGCATGGTATTCAACAGTGTGCTTTTTTTGTAAGTGCTTGGAGAGAAGTAAATGTCTCTTTTTTTTTCTTTTTTTTTTTGTTATGAAAACAGCTGTTTCCAGCTTGCTCACAAACTGAGTTTATATTGTTTTCAGTCTCAGAAGGGAGAGTGAACGGCCCACAGCCCTGAAAAATATCACCACTGAACAATGAAATGTACACCATCTAGCTCTCTCTCTCTCTCGCTCTCTCTATCACACACACGTGAATATGGTACATGCAGAAACACACACACACACACACACATAAAGTCATAAACACACAGTCTCCACCATTCACAGACCAACACAAACAGGTTTTCTCAAAAGGGAGCAGTTGGACTCTAAATGTATTACATAACAATGCGAGGAACGAGCGAGGGACATAGAAACTGTTAAAGAGAGAGAGAGCGAACAGAGGTTGTGATTGTTCCTGTTGAAAAATTTTCCAATCCTACAGAGAACAAAGTCTACTTTCTGTCTTTCTCTTTCTCTCTCTCTCTCTCTCTCTCTCTCTCTCTCTCTCACACACACACACACACACACACACACATTCTTACATGTATTATTTCTGTGTTGTGCATATTGCCTCTCTCACACACACACTTTTGTACACTCAAGAGTCTGGTTATTTTTATCTATACCATTTATATACATCCACACATACAGCAACACACATTAAAAAAATATTACCTACACACACACACACACACACACACACAAACACGCATCACGTGCAGAAGGAGGGAAGGGACAGAGAGTTAGTCCTGTTAATCCATAGATAATTGGAGCAGTTTTGGCAGGAGTAAGAGGAAATCATGAAAAACAGGAGGTGAAGGAACTGGAAGGAATGTCTGCTGTTACCAAACAGAGTAAAATAAGAGGAGTGGAGAGGTGGGAAAGTTTTGAAAAGCCATTAAATGATAGGTTCAGATTATAATAACTTCCTTGGAGGCTGGGAGAGGCTATTTTGGGCATTCTGGAAGTTAAAGTCGTATTTTTTTTTCTAATTAGACAATGTCAGTGACAGTTAGAGCACTTCCACCGTTTGGATGGACATGAAACTCTCCTGATTAAATTATCAGTGCATAAAAACAATTGTTGTTCTGGTTCTTTGATTACAAAAAAACAAAAAAAACCCTCAAATGTAGAATTTTGTGTACATAACTAACAATTACTTTCATTATTGATTAATCTGCTGTTTTTTTTTAAAAAATGAATTGCTTATTCTATAAAATGTTATAAAATAATGAAAAAGTCAATTGTAATTTGTCAAATGTTTTGTTTGACCGACAGTCCAAAACCCAAGTTTACGACCCAAGTTTCATGTGTCAAATCATGAAATGATCACTTCTGAGAGGCTGACAGCAATAAATTTTGGCATTTTTGCTTAAAAAATTACTAAAATTAATAATCGAAACAGTTGCCAATTCATTTTATGTTGACTCCATTAATCAACTAACATAACATTGGGGATATCATCGAAATAAACAATTTAAAGAACCAGAACCAACAACCTCTCCTACTCCCAATTTAGGTTGAAAGATTTATCAGCTGTGATTATCGTTCCTTTTCTCTATACTGGCTGTGAAATGACGATCCCTTACTAACGTAACGGTAAGAAATTCATCTGAAGCTAATATGTGTCTTCAGTAATTTCAGTTAGCCAAATTGAGAGGGTAACAACATGTATGTTCGTCCTTTCAGACACACCCACAAAGACAGAAATGTCCTGACACATGACACATGATGTACATGCACACCATAAATGCAGGTGCAGGTATACAAAACAGCCAACGTATAAAAACATGTGAACAGACATTTAAACAGATACATAATGGCAGGCATGCACAAACAGCATTGTTTCATGTCCTTATGTTGAGTGTGAGTGTGACTTATTTCCAGTCTTGGTACTTAAGCATAGTACTCATCAGCATCCTGTCAAGTGAATCTCTACATTTGCAGATGATGCACTTAACTCTGTTTGTGATTTTTATGCTGAAAAAAGGCCTTCCATACAAAGCCAAAGAGCAGTAACACTTCAAGTCTTCATGGTTGACTTATAGACACATACTATGTGTGGCATCAGATATCAAGTTCATATCTTGAATATGAATATATGAATGAGCCAGTGCTGATGATGATTAGCAGCATCTATTCCAAAACAGTGGTCTAATATAGTATGTTTGTATATCAGGTGTTAACACTGCCTGCTAAGTCAAAATTTGGTATATGCCAGAGGAAATTACATTTGGACCCTATATCATATTATTGTCTTTTTACACTTTTACCCAAAATCTGACCCTCTGACACACAATGTCAAATACAGTTTGGAGGTTGCTGGAATCTTACATATATATTATTCTAATATCTCAATGTGATAATGGTGTCATTTGATGGTAGAAATCAGTGCTATTTGTGATTATGCTGAAAGCTTTCACAATTTATATGTAGTAGCTATTGCTCTTTGATTTTGTAGGCAGCAATCAGCTGAGATGAGATGAGCTCTAAGACAACTGTGGTGACATATTGGGGCGATGTAGATGGGCAACTCTCCCAACATTTGTCCAAAAAAATAAATAAATAAAAAAAAAATTGAAAAGGATAAAACACAATCTGAACACTGAAATGTGTGTGCAGGAAGATGTTCTTCGGTAGGCAAGTTTTCTCCACAAGCATAGCTGCTCGTTTGTGCTGCAGCAACAGTACTAACTTCCATATTTTGTTAGGAGAGGAAAACAGTCCCTTTCCTTCTTCATCTTCCCTTCGATGATTGGATAAAACAGAAACAGTCTGGCAGTTGTAATGATGTCAAAGTTTTGACTTTGTAATGATGGCACAAATTTTGATTTTCATTTATTTTTTGATAATATCACTGTGCTGACCTTTTGATGTGCAGCAGTATCCAGTGTAGAAGTCTGAAAAAGGAGCTAAACCTGACTTTTTCAGGAAATTCTTCATGGGAATTGCATTGGATTGGAGCAGCAGTTATCTGAACAATATGGACTTCTACAATGGCTACATCTGTAGTCAGACACTATAAAAAATAATTCACTTCACTCTTAATACAAATGAAATCTGCACACTGAGCAAGGCAATTTCTTTTTTCTCAACACGCAGTTTGACTTGAAATATCCTGAAATCACTCACAATTTTGTGTAATAAGGCAGATCCCTCTGGTACCATCAGCACTGGAAATTTCTATATAAGCCTGTGGCCTGGCATTAAAAGACAGCTGAAATTACCTTACCCAAATGGCACATTTTGTTCATTTGTTTTAAGTAAAAACAAGATTAAAAATATTCAGAACCAGTTAAAGTGCCAAGTAAGCGGTCATTTATGTTGGAACAATGATGAAGACTCCAAGCCAGCCGTCAGAAGAGTCTCTGGTCCTTTTGTATTTCGTGGCGATACTTCCACAAAGAAATATACTGTATGACAGCAGTTCAACCCAGTGTGAATAAGAGTGGGCGACTGTGTGAGCATGCAAGCGGTGTGTGTGTGTGTTCTTGTAAGAGTGTCTGTGTTTAAGTTAAATTATTGCAAGCCGGTGGAGTGTGTGTGTGTGTGTGTGTTTTAGCCAGTTACAGAAGATGTTACGTTTGACTTCATCACCAGTTGTAGTATGTGTGTGTGTGTGTGTGTGTGTGTTTTACAGGTCTAGGGCGTGATCTAAAGTATTATTATTGTCCTCTGTGTCATCGATGGCCAGTGGGTTGCGACTGATGACCAGCTCCAGTCTGTCTCCGGCCTCTGTGATCAGAGGCACCGCCAGGCAGCAGTCGAAGTCCCTCGTCCTCACGTGGTTCACCTGGACAAAGACAACGAGTCAGACAATGTACTCCTGATGACTCATTAGCTTAAACAAAGACACAAACCAACAGTGGTTGGTCATCATTCATAATAATGTTGCACACAGCAAATTAATTACTGAGATCTTGGAAAAACAAATACCCGTTTTAGACAGGATTATTTGGAAGAAACAAACAAAGGCAATCAGTAACATTGATACACAAACTGTTCGTTATAAACATATAAACTTCTCCATCCAAGTAGTCTAGATGGAGTACAAGTAAAAAAGGTGTAAATAAGATCATGATCTTCATTGATTGGTGCTAAATCCTTTGCGGTGCGTGAATGTCTTCAGTCTCAAACCCACAAACATCACCAGACTCACGGGATCTTTTTCTGGTGATGCTCTGCCTGCCCATTACTGCAGCCATCTTCACTGCTGGCTGGTTTCAGGGGCTTTTTGCTATCAGTCTGGTCTTGAGAAAGTGAAACAACAGTTGGATAGCATTCAGGTGACTCCTCCATTATTAAGCCATAAAAACCTTTTTGCTTGCCTTCTCTGTATGCTTTGGATGCTTGTCCTGTTGTCTCGCCGCTCTACAATGTGGCCCATGTATGTATGTGAAATATTATATCCACATCCTCATCATTACCTGTAGGATCCTGTCGTAAGGTTTGAGTCCGGCTCTGTCAGCCGGTCCGTCAGGTCGGATCATGTTGACGTAAACTCCTTTCTCTAAGAAGCCATCTGACACACTGAAGCCAAAGTCATCACTTTCTGGGTCCTTTATCACTGTCACCTACAGAAGGCAAACAAAAGTGAGGTTGCGAATAATTGTCTGAAAAATGACTTTAAAATGGCTGACAGGTTGTCTTCAAAGGTCCTGACATAAGCAACCCGCCTGCTAACCGCCAGATGGTGTCACATCACATGGTCTAATGGTTTTTTTTGTTTTTTTGGTTAAAAATTGCACTTGAACGAACTGCAAAGACAACAGCTGACGGCCAGCTGATCACCTGCGTAACAGGAAAAGATTAGTCGGTGTTCCTAATCCAAAACACATCACAGAAAGACAAAGAGAAACAAATGAGTCAACCGTTCTTATGTCACAGTCAATCTGATTTTACAGCCTCATCATGTGATCACAGTACGAATCCAAAATATGTTTAATTAAACATATGTCATGTCAGGAATTTAAACATTGTCCTTGTTTCTTAAAAGTATGACTCCATACCTACAATTGATTGTAGTGAATGTTGCTGTATTGTCTCTTTAGCTGACAAAGGGTATATGGAGTGCTATTAGCTGAGCATTTAAGCTTTGTGTTACGATGTGAATAGGATATGCTGTACACTATTTATCCACGCCGCATGCTCTACTGAAGCAGGATTAAATGCAGAATGTTCTACAATTGCTAATGCACGCCACGTGTTCTGATAAGAGCAGTAAGTTAACAAAAAAGGAAATGGTGATACATGAATATTGTATGATCTTTTAATGACACACCATTAAAAGGCTGCGTTTTGCGTTTTGGCTGACGGCCAATGAGCCAATCAGTAAAACAGCAGAGAATATGAAACTGTGCATCGCCGTCTCTCTCAACCCGACTGGTTAAAGCAGACGGTCGTCTACCTAGAGCCCAGTTCTGTTCGAGCTTTCTAAAATTGACTTACCGGAGCTGGAAGTGGCTCATACATACATGTAGTGCAACCATCACTTATACTATTAATTCCTGTGATTTTCCTGCTTTGACGAGTCAATATATCTGCACTGTGCAAGCATGCTCATGGAGACACTGTCATTAAATTTAACATTTAACTGAACTTTAAGGGAAGAGTTGACATTTTATGAAACAGACTTGTTTGCTTTGCTGCTGACTTAGATAAGAAGATCAGTACCACTCTCATGTCTGAGAGTGTCTCCTCATCATCATCATCATCATCATCATCATCATCATCATCATCATCATCACACTGTTTTTCTGTATCTTTAGAACAATAATAAAAATACGTGCCCAACCCTGAATACAGAATTTAAAGTTTCTTAGACAATAAGAAACTTTAAATTCAGTTTGGATTTTCTTTATATGTGTTATGTATCTTTTAGTAAATAAGCAGTCCTAATTCTAACCTTTATTCTGAACTCCCTCACTCCACCGAATCCTATTTAGATTTAATTTGAGTCCTAATCCAGATCAGAAACCACATCAGCAGAGGTTTGAACTCACTTTGTGCAGCTCCAGAGGTGTTGGAGACAGAATCCCCTGCATCTCCTCTTTGATCCGACGAGACTCCCACGTCCTCTCTGACACTCTTAATGATGCCTTAGGCTTGGGCTCATGGTGCATGAGAGGGGACTGGTTCTCTTGGTGGATGTGGACCCCCTGGTGCATGTGGGTGTCCTGGTTAAAATGGGCCTCCTGGTGCAAGTGGGTGTCTGGGTGGAACGGAAGTTTTTAAACTATATATTTTAAAGCATTTAGTAAAAAGAAATTGAAAATATGTAAACATACATAAACATTGAATCCAGGTGAGGATTGATTTATTTACCTTGGTGGAGTTGGGCCTCTTCATGCAGGTGGACCTCATCGTGTAGATGGGCCCCCTGGTGGAGCAGGTTTCCCTGGTGCAGGAGGGAATTTCTCCGTAATGGGCTCATCCTGCTGTGGCTCAGTATGGGCTCAGCTGGAGGTCTGCTGACACCGTCTACTCCCAGACTGATGGCTGTGCCTGTCATGATGGATGCCTGCACAAACAAATGCACACGTCCGCACTTAGACTTCAGCCGATGCTGAATTTACTGCATTAACAGTAGGTATTTGTATCTCTATAAGGGGAAGAAAAGGCAAATTTGTGAGTGTATAGACTATATGAAAGTCTTATGATGCTAACTATTCAGCAAAGCTAAATATCATAAAGTAAATGAAAGATGTAAACAGTTACTTTTGCGTGTAAATCCATCTTAAATGACATGTGAGTATTTGATTGAGGTCATGTGCTGTATCCACATATAATCCTAATGCTAAAATGCAACTGTAACCAACTGGTTTTATCTTTTGGTTCCCGCCATTTTCACATAGCTTGCTACTGCTAATTTTGTGCCGTATGCTAACGTGCTAACCGACCTCGATCTCTCTGAGTAGTTCTGATTGGCCGCAGGTCTCCAGGTCCTCCAATGCTTGACACCAGAAACTGTCGTCTGGATCCAACATAATACCGTCTGGTTGTTGGCCAATGAATCTGTCACAAACACAATTGAAATCAAAGGAAGTTGCTTTGGAAACAAGTTATCACGTTGCCTCATCTTTGTAATGTGGATGAATGTATAGTTCTACTATAGAACTGAGTCTGCCCAAGGCGAATGTCCTCATGCATCAGCAGTGGGGTGGCATCAACACATCAACAAAGCCGATATGAACACAGCAGTGTCAGAGCAGGACAGGCCTATTTGTTCTGGTTAAATCCTTCATGAGTAATCTTTTAACAGTGAATGTCCTCAACTGACAAGATTAATTCACTGTACAGCTGATTTTTTCGCTCACTATCCCTCCTCTTTCTCTACGCCCCCACTTGTGTTATATAATCCTGTCAATGTTTCTATACTCTCAAGGCTAAACCTCCTGACTCATCACTACATACACAAACGTACAGATACTCAGTCTCATTAACTTCATGACTCAACCTGCACAACCTGTTGAGTAATTCAACATACATTGAGAATCTTCTGGTTTTGGACTGTTGGTCGGACAAAACAAGAAATATGAACTTGTGTTAAAGATTTTATAAACTAAACATTATATTGAGTAATCAAAAACACAATCAAAAGATGAGTCTACAGCAGCAGCAGCAGCAAAAACATAAAGGACACAGGATGAGTATTCAGTCCTACCCTGGTGGTTTGTCCCAGTCATCCTCACTGAAGCCTCCGTCACTGAAGGGGTAGTTCTTCCGGTGTCCAGGAGGGGGCGTGGTGCTGCGTTGTTGCTTGGCACTTCGCCACTCATGAGGGTGCAGGGCAATGCCAGCTGCCTGGTGGTTGTAGGTACCTGTGGGAGCAGAGAGAAAGACAAAGAGCTCAAATATACATTTATATATATTTATTTATATAAAATAGGTTTTCATATGATGTCATCTCACTGTGTTGCTATGGCGTCAAATGCAGGAAGTGATTTTCTACATAGGAAAGCACTATTATAAACCCTTAAAATGCCCGTGTGTTGCATCGCTTACTAAAATACAACAAACTGAGAGTTCATTTCCAACTTTTATAAGAGTTACACTGAATATGTTTTAATGACCTTTCACCATCTACCCGTATTAATTCAAGGCTTACCCTGACTGCCATAGCCTGCATCCAGGCCCGAGCCATCCCATGACTCCATAGCGGAGTCAACACTCGGTATGGTTGTGGAGTAAAGCTCTGACAGCTTATTGGTCTGCTGGCTGTCTGTCAAATCATCCTCGTCGGGGTCACTGAGCTCATTCTCTGTCGTGTCCTCTGCCTCGACTGCTTTCCTCTCCTCCGCATCTTGGTGAGAAAAAGCTGGAATTGGGTTTGTCCAAAATGATCATCATCAAAAAAAAAAAAAAAAAGACATCTTGAGACAAGAAGCATGCTTTCAGAAAAGGTTGATTGCCTCTCGAATGTTGATGGAAACTTTTCTGCATATACACATTTGAAGTCTGTATACTACAAGTCATCAATGCAGGGAAACGTTAGCATTATTTATTTATTTTTTGTAAGAAATGAATCCTGGAGTTTCAAATTTCTAACACATTTTAAGAGTTTACAGCCATCTAGGAAACGCTTCAGGCCAGAAGATATTTAGAAAAGGTAGATGACAGTTTTCATATTTACCATCAAGCTGTTTTTTTATCTTGAGGGTGACCGTCTCTCCAGCCATCTGCAGCAGGTGGATGGCCTCACTCAGAGGCTTTCCTTTAAGACTGACGCTGTTGATAGCCAAAATCCTATCCCCTACATGAATAGCCCCTGTCCTGGACACACATGAAAACAAACACATTTACACACACACACACACACACACACACACACACGCACACACACACAGTAAGATGACACACAGGTAGACAACAGTAATGTGCATTTCAGTGCTATGTACACACAGATTACTGAAGATGTATCAGCTCCAAAGGGTCACAATGACACAAATAGTTTATTTCCAAAAGTCTTCTGTGCGGAGAGAAATTAAACTAAATGTAATTAAGAGAAAACATATTTGTCTTTGAAAATCTGTAATACACAAATGTAATTTGCAGCACACAAGGTTGGATACAGACTAAAGGCTTCAGCACAGTAGTGACACCGTAATCGTTTCTAAATCACATTTAGTTGCAGGAATTTAATGTTAAACAACCACATGACTAGTTTAGGTCACAACAAGGTGACACCTGTTCCCTTTAATCCCTTTATCAGCGGCCACATGCCGCATTAAAGCTGGTGTCAAATGTAAACAGCCCAAATCTCATGACCTACATCGAGATACCTTTTATTTTGAGCTCTTATCTCATCCACACGTACTCATGGATCTCATATATGACGTCTACAAACTGTACAGTCATATGCATATGTGTGAAACCA